>CM053769.1:524114488-524140071 GCA_028658325.1 Potorous gilbertii | reverse complement strand
CAAGGTATTGACCCGTTTTTCATGCATTTCTTCCATTTCTCTCATTTCTCTTCCCAGTTTTTCCTCCACCTAACTTGATTTTCAAAATCCTTTTTGAGCTCTTCCAAGTCCTGAGCCCATTGGATATCTCTTTCAGATGTTTGGGATACAGAGGCCTTGACTCCTATGTCTTCACCTGATGGTAAGCATTGGTCTTCTTCGTCAGAGTGGAAGGGCAGAATCATCTGGTCACCAAGAAAGTAACCTTCTATGGTCTTATTTTGTTTCCCTTTTCTGGGCATTTTCCCAGGCTGTTACTTGACTTGTGAGATTCCTGTCCACCCTCGCCTAGATCCACCCAGTTAGTGCTTGGGGTCTGAAATTCAAATGCTGCTCCCCAGCTTCAGGGCTTTCAGGGGAGGGTCTGGCTGCTATTCAATGGGAGCTTAAGTTGTGGTGCTCAGGTGGGGGCAGGGTTGCCTCCCAGGCTCAGTTCCCTCAGGGGGTTTATGCAGAGACCTTCCATAATGGAGCTTCTGCTGAGTTCCTGCCTGTCCCGCCCGCTGCCTCTGCTGTTGCCTCCCAAGGGGGCCCAAGTCATGGAGACACCCTGTTCCCCTCTCAGCCCATCCAGATGTCTCTCTCATTGACCTGTGCGTCTGTGGGTGGAGGGCCCTTCGTGGCCGCTGGAGATTCCATCCCTGAAGACTGCTCGGATCTGCTCACTCCTTTCTGTGCCATGCGGCCAGGGCAGGGCTGGGCTCTGCTCTTGTCGGGTGCACAATGGACCTTTGGCGTCGGTTTTTCAGGGCCCTTTGGAACGGAAATCTCCTTCACCCATTGCTGCATGGCACTACTGTTCCAGAATTTGTTGGGAGTTCTTTTTATCGATAATTATGGGCTGTGGGTTTGGAGCTAGCATATCTGAGTCTTTCTACTCCACCATCTTGGCTCCTCCCCGAAATAGAGAACTTTCAAGCATTCTTGATGAAAAAACCAGAGCTGAAAAGAAAATTTGACTTTCAAACGCAAGAATGGGAAGAAGCATGAAAAAGTAAACAGCAAAGAGAAGTCATAAGGGACTTACCAAAGTTGAACTGTTTACATTCCTACATGGAAAGACAATATTTGTAACTCTTGAAACTTTTCAGTATCTGGGTAGTTGGTGGGATTACACACAAACACACACACACACACGCACATGCACACGCGCACGCATACACACATACACACATGCACGCATACACAGAGACAGAGAGCACAGAATGAACTGAATAGGATGGAATCATATCTTAAAAAAATTAAGGTAAATGGTGAGAGAGAAATGTATTGGGAGGAGAGAGGGTAAAATGGAATGGGGCAAATTATCTCATATTAGAGGCAGGCAGGAGACTTTTTAGTGAAGCGAAAAAGAGGAGAGCTGAGAGAAAAACATGAAGTTTACTCTCATCACGTTCGATTAAAGGAAGGAATAAAATGCACACTCATTTTGGTAAGAAAACCTATCTTACCATACAGGAAAGTGGGGGAGAAGGAGATAAGCAGGGTGGGGGGGATGATGGAAGGGAGAGCAATGGGAAGAGGGAGCAATTTGAAGTCGACACTCGGGGAAGGACAGGATCAAAAGAGAATAGAATAATTGGGGGGCAGGATTGGATGGAGAGAAATATAGTTAGCTTTACACAACAAGACTATTATGGAAGTCACTTGCAAAACTACACAGATATGGCCTATATTGAATTGCCTGCCTTCCCAAAGGGAATGAGTGGGGAGGGAGGGATGGGGAGAAGTTGGAACTCAAAGTTTTAGGAACAGCTGTTGAGTATTTTTCTTGCTACTAGGAAATAAGAAATACAGGTAATGGGGAATAGAAAATTATCTGGCCCTACAGGACAAAAGAGAAGATGGGGACAAGGAAGGGAGGGATGATAGAAGAGAGGACCAATTGGTGATAGAGAATATTAGAATGCTCTATGTGTTGAGGTGGGGGGAGGGGACAAATGGGGAGAAAATTTGGAACCCAAAATTTTGTGCAAATGAATGTAAAGGGTTAAATAAATAAATTAAAAAAAAAAAGACTGAGGGAAACCTAACAAAATCCAGATAGGGCAAGTTCTGTGCACTCAAAAGTCACTTGGGGCAGAAACCTAGACCGATGAACTGAATTACCCCTCATGGGAAGAGACAGATGCTTTGAGGTCCAATCTCCAAGGAAATGAGTATAAGAGAAGTCAGAGTCAGAAAGTGAGAAATAATGGAAAATCAGGAGGGACAAACAGGACTAGAATTGCCAAAAATCTCAGGAAAGAAAACTCAAAGACCTTGAATATAAGAAACTAAATCTACAGAGAAAATATAAACAGTAAAAGAAATAAGTCCTCTAGATCTTATAAATGAGTTTAGGCATCTATGAATTATGCAAGACAATCTAACCCTTGTTGAGACAGAGGACCCTGTGGGAGGTGAGGAGAACATGGAATCACAACACCCTGTTCTTGAATGGGTCAAAAGAGAAATGAAAAGTATGACAACAGAATTTGTTGTCTACAATAAAACAAAATTGGTAAAATGGAAAAACTGGAATCATCAATGCCAAATTTCTCTAAAAAAAAAAAAGAAAAAAGAGAACAATAGATTGGGTATATAAATATACAAAAGTGAAGGACACTTAAAATGAAGAGAACCAAAAAACTACATCAAAATAAAATGATTACTATGACAAGATGAAGAGACAACCTAAGGAGTCTAGGTCTCCCTAAAGAACACAACAGGACCACAAACTTTAACATTATAATGCAGGAAGTTAAAAAAAAAAAAGAACTACCCAGGACTTCTGAACATAGAAAATAAAATACCAACTGAAAGAATTCATAAATCACCTAAAGGGGACAAAAACAAGGACATATAGTGGTTAAATTTAACAATTCAATTTAGAAACAATAAGTTCTGCAAATCATCAGGAGAAAGACCGTCAACTACAAAGGAAAAGAAGTTTGAAGAATGCAAGACTATTCTATATTTACCAGAAAATGTTGGTGGGAATGGAATTGTATGTTCAGAAGAGAGCTCAGAAGGACTTATCCTGAAAATTTGAACTTAAACATACATGAAAAAAGATGGATATTCAAAGATAAAAAGACATATGAAATGTTTAGAAAGAAAACCAGGCTTTTGATTTTTTTCCCAAGCATACTGCCAGGATCTGTTGCTTTAATAGCATCCCTGAAACAAGATGGTGAAGGTCAGAATCAATGGATTTGACTGTATTAGGCACCTGGTGACCAGAACTACATTCACTGCAGCCATTAATGACCCCTTCATTGACCTCAACTACATGATTTATATGTTTCAATATGACTCCACTAATGGCAAGTTCAAAGTCACTGTCAAGGCTGAGAATGGGAAACTGGTGACCAACGGAAAAGACAGTACCATGTTCCAGGACTGGGATCCCACCAATATCAAATAAGCATATATTGGAGCCAAGTATGTTGTAGAGTCCACTGGAATCTTTATCACCATTGAAAAGGCTGGAGCTCACTTAAAGGGTGAAGCCAAGAGGGTCATCATCTCTGCCCATTCTGCTGATGCCCCATTGTTCACAATGGGAGTTAACCATGAGAAATATGATAATTCCCTTAAGATTGTCAGTAATATTTCCTGCACTATCAACTACTTGGTCCTCTTGGCCAAGGTCGTACATGACAACTTTGGCATTGTGGGAAAACTCATGACTACAATCCATGCTATTATTGCTATGCAGAAGACAGTAGATGGCCCCTCTGATAAGATGTGTGATGAGGGATGTGGTACTGCCCAAAACATCATCCCTACTTCCACTAATGCTGCTAAGGCTGTAGGCAAGGTCATAGCTGAGCTTAATGGGAAGTTCAGTGGTACAGCCTTCCACATTCCTACTCCAAATGTATCTGTTATGGATCTGACCTGCCACTTGGAGAAACCTGCCAAATATGATAATATTCAGAAAGTGGTGAAGCAGGTGTCAGAAGAACCCTTGAAGGGCATCTTAGGTTACACAAAGGACCAGATTGTATCCTGTGACTTTAGCAGCAACACTCACTCTTCTACCTTTGATGCTGGCACTGGTATTACCCTCAATGACCATTTTGTCAAGCTCATTTCTTGGCATAACAATGAGTATGGTTACAGCAACCATGTGGTAGACCTCATGGTCTACATGGCCTCCAAGGAGTAAAGTGGAAAGTCATGTCTTCATCCTTTGTCAAAAAAGGAGTTCCACCACTGGGGAGCCTAACCTATGTTCTTATACTAGGAATCCCATATCCCATTCACATACTTGTTCCAAAATACTCCTGTAGTATAGGAGGAGAAGCCTAGAATCCTGTATTGTGTACCATCAATAAAGTCATCACATTCAGTACAAAAAGAAGAAAGAAAAGAAAACCAGAACTAAAGAGATTACTTGCTTCTCTAACATCCTAAGCAACCAAAACACAGGAATGAATAAATATAGCAACTAAGGACAGCAACAGTAACAGAATGATAGCAGAGAGACCTATAAGAGATCTTTTCTAAATATATACAAGGAGATGGAGTAAAGGTGGATATCTCTGGAGGTAAGAGAGAGGAAGCAGACCTGAGACATCTTGGCAACACTCTGCCTACAAGTGAATCAAAACATTTTTTTTAGACTATAGTGTAACATGGAAGGGTATTTAAAGGGGGGAAGGGAGTAGGGGGAATAGAGAGGAATGTGTGATTTGCTGGAGTCAAATCTAGGGATACCAAAAAGGGGAGAGGGATCCCTGTGGTCTCAGAAAGGGAAGCACCTACATGAAATTGGGTGAGGAAGAGAAGGGACAGAATGAAAAGAAGAGAGAAAGGAAGGAAGCCTTGCTTTAGTGGTGAGAGGGAGTTCCACTGGTGAATACGTCTATGAGTAAAGAGAGAAAGTCTGTGAAGAGAGATAGGGACCTTGTACTACGTGTGATCTAGTGGATTTGGTATTTGAAAAAATCTACCCACTCCACCTTAGGAGAGGAAAGGAGTTGGAACTTCGGGGGCAACTAGCACCTGAAGGAGTGCAAGATCATGGACTAAGGGAAGAGATTTTGATGCTTTAAAAAAAAAAGGTAATCAAGGAGAGGGCATAGATCAGTGGTAAGCTGCATAATAAGGATGCAGTAAGGGAGGGGCCCGACATGGGGCAGTGCCCTCTCTGATACCTGAAATAATTATCATTGCTCAGGTAGTGAGACCCCATGGAAAAAGGAAACCTGTAGTGCTAGCTCTACAAAGCAATGGCAGAAATTGCCTGAGGAGAGAGCCTGGAAGGGTTACCTTGGAAGTTTTGTTTGTATGAGAGATACAGGGAAGAAAGAGAGAGACCAGATAATTATAGGAATCATAAATGAGAGAATGGGGGTCTAGAACAGATGGATAATGAAGAGTGAGAAAAATACTTTTTGGAAAGGGATGCAAAAATGAAAATTTAAAAAGCCAATGAACAGAACTAGTTAAAGAGAAAAGGAGCAGGGAATCAACTTGACTAATTGAATGTGGGAAAAGAAATGGGGGGAGGTTATTTATCCAGATAAGAGGAGAGAAATATGAACTAATAAGTAAAACCCCAAGGAAAAAGAAGTAACAAGAGGAGAGATTAAGGGACAAGAGGAAAAGAGTCAGTAGGAAGAGGGCCACCTTAAAAAAGATTGAGATGAAGTAACTGAAAAAATATAGTACTATGTTTATAGCAGACTTGAAAATAAACAAGGTTAGGAAAAGCTAACTCATAATTTTAAATATGAATGGACTAAAATCCAATAAAACAAAAAAAGAGGAATAAGTTGGAAATGAAAACAAAACCCTACAAGGTTGTTTGTAAAAACTACATTTAAAAAACAAAGACATGCATGAAATTAAACTGAGAGGATATGGGAAAAAAGTTAATATGTGTCAAGTGAAACAAAAAAGCTGAAATTGAAATCATGATATCTGACAAAGCAAAAGCAAACATTAAAAAAATGAAAAGGGATAAAGGAAACTACATTATGATGAAGAAAATCATAGACAATTATCTTAAAAGTCAAATAATTGACTGGGGATATGAGCAAATGGGGAAAAGAAAGAATAAAGATTCTTAATTTCTTGGTGAAAAGGTGTTTTCTTACATCATTGGTGATGAGGAAGATCAAAACATACTACCAGAAGAAGACAACAAAGCCAAAGTTCCTGCATCCAAAGCCTGTACAAAAAATGTGAATTGGTCTCAGGCCATGGAACAGCTCAAAAAGGATTTTGAAAATCAAGTAAGAGAAACAGAGGGAAAACTGGGAAGAGAAAGGAGAGTGATGCAAGAAAATCATGAAAACCAAGTCAACCCCTTGCTCAAGGATGCCCAAAAAAATGCTGAAGAAAATAACACCTTTAAAATTAGACTACCCCAAATGGAAAAAGAGATCCAAAAAGCCAATGAGGAGAAGAATGTATTAAAAAGAGTGGGTCAAATGGAAAAAGAGGTCCAAAAACTCACTGAAGAAAATAATTCTTTAAAAATTAGAATGGAGCAAATAAAACTAATGACTTTATGAGAAGTCAAATATTATAAAATGTTATAAAACAAAACCAAAAGAATAATAAAACAGATGACAATATGAAGTATCTCACTGGAAAAACAACTGACCTGGAAAATGAATCCAGAAGAGATAATTTAAAAATTATTGAACTATCTGAAAGTCATGATAAAAAAAAAAAAGTCTGGACATCATCTTTCAAGAAATTATCAAGGAAAACTGCCCTGATATTCTAGAACCAGAGGGTAAAATAGAAATGGAAAGAATCCACTGATCACCTCCTGAGAGAGATCTCAAAAGGAAAACTCCTAGGAAAGTTTTAGTCAAATTCCAGAGTTCCCAAATCAAGGAGAAAATATTACAAGCAGCCAAAAAGAAACAATTCAAGTACTATGGAAACACAATCAGGATAACACAGAATTTAGCAGCTTCTATACTAAGGGATCAGAGGTCATGGAATATGATATTCTAGAAGTCAAAAGAGCTAGGACTAAAATCAAGAATTACCTACCCATCAAAACTGAGCATAATACTTTAGGGGAAAAAAATGGAACTTCAGTGAAATTAAGGACTTCTAAGCATTCTTGTTGAAAAGACCAGAGCTGAATAGAAAATTTGACTTTCAAATACAAGAATTAACAGAAGCATGAAAAGGTAAAAAGGAAAGAGAAACCATAAGGGCCTTAATAAAGTTGAACTGTTTACATTCCTACATGGAGAGATGGCATTTGTAACTCATGAGGCCTTTCTCAGTATTAGGATAGTTACAGGGAATGTGTATGTGTGTGTGTGTGTCTGTGTGTGTGTGTGTGTCTGTGTGTGTGTGTGTGTGTGTGTGTGTCTGTGTGTGTGTAGAAAAAGAGACAGAGGCAGAGAGACAGAGAAAGACAGAGAGGCAGAGGGCACAGTGTGAGTTGAATATGAAAAGATGATATCTTAAAAAGAAAATTAAGGGTTGAGAGGAATGTACTAGAAGAAAGAGAAAGGGAGAGGTAAAGTGTGGTTAATCATCTTATACAAAAGAGGCAAGAAAGTTTTTACAATGGAGAGGAAGAAGGGGATGGTGAGAGGCAATAAGTGAATCTTCCTTTCAGGAGGGAATAACAAGCATACTCAAACAGGAAAGCAGGGGAGAAGGGGATAAGAGAGGGGGAATAATAGAAGAGATAGCAGACTGGCGTGGTAATTGGAAGCAAAAACTTTTGCAGAGGGCCAGGTCAAAGTAGAGAATTGAATAAATGGAGGATGGGACAGGATAGAGGGAAATATAGTTAGTATTTCACAACATGACTGTTAAGGAGGTCTTTTGCATGACCACACATATATAACCTACATCAAATTGCTTGCCTTTCCAATGAGGATGGGTGGGGAGGGGGAAAGGGAGAGAATGTGGAACTCAAAGCTTTAAAAATGAATGTGAGAGGTTGTTTTTACATGCAACTAGGAAATAAGATATATAGACAATGGGGTATAGAAATCTATCTTACTGTATGGGAAAATAGAAGGGAAGGGGATAAGGGAGTAGGAGAGGTGATAGAAGGGAGGGCAAATTGGAGGAAAGGGCAATCAGTAAACATGCTGTACTTTAGGGGTAGGGTGAAGATGGGGAGAAAATTTGAAACTAAAATTTTGTGGAAGAGAATGTTGAAAACTGAAAATAAATTTATTTTAAAAAAACATAGAACATAACATGATAGTGACAGAAGACATCAATATCCTTCTCACAGTTTTGAAAAAGTCTAATAGATAAGTAAATATGATGCTGATTAAAATTATGGAAACTGAACAGATTGCTGAAGATAATAGAGTTGAAAGATTCATAGTGTCTTCTTAATGGGACTGCAAAAGAATATTTATATTTCTTAGTGCCACATGAAACTTTTATGAAAAGTGACCACATACTATGGCACAAAGATATCACAAGGAAAGGTTAAAATGCAGAAATAGTAAATACATCCTTTACAGACTACATGCAATAAAAATAGTAATTGATTCAGGGATCAGAAACAAAAGGCAAAGACCCAAACGAAGACTTAACAATTACATCCTAAATAATGAATGAACCAAAGAAAAAAATCATAGAAACAAAACAATAAGTATGTAAAAGAATTATAATGATGAAACAAATACCAAAATTTCTGGGATGCAATTAAAGCAGTTCCCAGGGGGGAAATCATATCATCACTATGAAAATAAGTTAATAAATTTAGAGGATTAATAAACTGAATGTGCATTTTTTAAAATGAGAAAGCCTACAAAATAAGCCTAAAATAAGAACAAAAAAGAAAATATTAAAAATATAGGGCCAATAAATTGGAAAATTTGAAAGACCTTTAAAATATAAAATATAAATATGTAATATTATAATAAATTACATAAAATAAGATGATAAAAATAAAAGCTGGTCTTTTGAAAAAACTAATAAAATTAACAGTCCCTTTGCTAATTTGATGAAAAAGAAGAGATGAGAAATTCAATTCAGTAAAAGCAAACTGTCAAGGTAAAATCACAAGAAACCAGCAGAAATAAAAAAAGAATATTCAAAACATATTATACATAGTTATATGCTAACAAAACTGAGAAAACAAAGAAATAGAAAAATACATCAAAAATATAAAATACCCAAACTATCAGAATATTGGATAGATCTTAAATCACCCAATCTCAGAAAAGGAAATAGATCTAGCTGTTCTAGTCCTGATGAATTCACAAGAGAATTTTATCAAATATTTAAAGAACAGTTATTACCTACACTTCACAAATTAGTCTCAAAAATTGAGAAAGTGCCCTATCATAATCTTTTTATTTTTAAAATATAGTTTTATCTATTCCATTAAATATTTATAAACTACTTGTAAAAATGTTTTAACAATGATTTCTTAAAATTTTGAGTTCCAAATTCTCTCCCTCCCTTCTAATCCTCTTCTCTCCTTGAGAAGGTAAACAATTTCATGTCAGCTATACATGTGAAGTCATGCAAAGTATATTTCCATATTAGCCTTGTTGCAAAAGAAAACATACCAAAAATAAAGAAATTGTTTTTAAAAGTATGCTTCAATCTTCATTCAGAGTTCATCCGTTCTCTCTCTGGAGACAGATAGCATTTTTCAATACAGGTCCTTTGGAATTGTCATGATCAGAATAGCTAAGTCTTTCACAGTTAAGCATTGTTACAATATTGCTGTTACTATATTCAGTGTTTTCCTGATTTTACTCACTCCACTTTATGAGTTCACATAAGTCTTCCCAGGTTTTTCTGAAATCATAGTGTTCATTATTTTTTATGTCACTATAGTATTCTATCACAATCACACACTACAGCTTTTTCAACCATTCCCGTATTGATGAACATCCCCTTGATTTCCAATTCTTTGCCACCCCACCACAAAAAGTGTTGCTACAAATGTTTTTGTACAAATAAGTCCTTTTGCCTTTTCTTTTATCTCTTTAGTATATAGATCTAATAATGATATTTCAAGGTCAAAGAGTATGCACAGGTTTATAGCCCTTGGGGTCTAGTTCCAAATTATTCTTCAGAATGTTTGAACTAATTCACAACTCCACAAACAGTGTGGTAATACCAAATTTGTTCACATCTCCTACAGCTTTTGTTATTTTCCTTTTCTATCATGTTAGCCAGTCTGATAGGCACCTAGGTGGTACAGTGGATAGAGTGCTTGACCTGAGTCAGGAAGACTTAATCTTCTTAAGTTCATATCGGACCTCAGATATTTAGCTGTGTGATAGCTGTGTGACCTTGGGCAATAACTTAACCTTGTTTGCCTCAGTTTCCTCATTTGTAAAATGAGCTAAAGAAGAAAATGGCAAACCACCCCAAAATATTTGCCAAAAAATAAAAAACCAAATGGCATCACCAGGATTTGGACACAACTGAAATGACGGACCAAATAAAAATAAACAAAAGAAAATATTATCTGAGCAAACTGATTTATTAACAAGGAATACAGTTGCATAACAAATTGAATCCAAGGCCCCTCAGTAGACGCAAGAACACCAAATGATAGATAACAAACCTTTCTTATTCTCAATAATGAGGAATAAGTCAAGTTACATAATCTTGAACAACAAGGGCATTTTTTGATTCTGATTGACTAGAGAATGACAAAACTAGAGGGTACTAACCACAAGTTATCCCAGAACATTTTATGGTATTTCACTGAAATTGGATGAACAGTGTTTTTACAGAAATAGAAAATTTCAAATCGATGGAAACTGTTCACAACATTGAGTTGGTTTGGTTCTACATAAATATATGTGCACACATGTACATACATAATATGTGCATCAATAAGAAGAAAGCTCCCATATATACAAATATACAAAATATTTATACCATCAATTTTTGTAATAATTAGGAATTAGAAACAAAGTAGATCCCTAGCAATTGGGAAATGGCTAAAAAAAATTATGTTACATGGGTGCAATAGAATATTACTGCTATGGAAGACTTGATATGTGTGACATACAAAGAAACATAGAAATATCTATATAAACTGAGGCACAGTGAAGTAAGCAGAACCAAGGAAACAATATATACTGTAATTACAACAATATAAATGTAAAGAACAAGTATGCACCAAAAATCAAAAGTGAATGTAGCAAAATTATAAAGATCAAGCAGAATTCAAATGCAGAGATATGAAAAGATATCTCCCAACCCACACCTTCATGGAGGTCCACAGGTGTTACACCTTGTGAATGTTTTCAAACTTTTTCCAACATTTCAACTTTCTGCTATGTTTCCTCTCTAAAAAAGAAAAATACTATTTGTTATATGGGATGACTCTATGGCAGATGAAGGGGTAGGAGGATGCTGAGTATAACTATGAAGACATAAGAAACAGAAGATAAAACCATTTTGAAAAGAAAGAAATCTCTTATGCTTCCTCTTTTTTTTTTTTAATTCAAGAAGTATCTTTATATTTCTCGTTTGTAATAGCCTCTAAATATGGGGTAATTTATTTTTGACTTGTACTTTCCTTAGTAGTTATACTTACCTTTTTTCCTTCTGTTTCGGGAGTGTTTGCAAGTTGAATAATGTGTTCATGCGTGGTTTCTTGTTTGTTGTTGAAGAAATGCTTCAAATGTTTTTACTGAGCACCACTTTTTTCATTAGTGATTATGTTCAAGTTTGAAAGGTGTGTCATTTTGTGGTTTCATCTTAGGCTCCTTTTCATTCTTTTCTGTGATTCTTGTTGGATGTAGAATAGTCTTGGTGTTGCTCAGATTTCCTTTCCTTTGTAGTTGAAAGTTTTTCTCCTGGTTGCCAGCAGAATTGGTTGTTTGTAATTAGAATTGTTAAATTTAGTGATTTTGTCTTGAAGTGTAAAGCATACTGTTTCTCCTGTTCCCTTTTCCCCTTGAAGGTGATCTGTGAATTTTTTTTTATTGGCACTTTGTTTTCTATATTTAAAAGTTCTGAGCCATTTTCATTTCTACTTTCTTGCATTACGCTTTTCAAATTTTTTGACTTGCCATAATCTTCTTGGAGAAATACATTACTTAGTTTGTCTCTATATATTCTATATTTGATAGAACTCCTGTGCATTTTAATGTTCCTTTTTTCTTTCTTCAGATTGGTATTCACGTTAGTGTGTTTATATTTCCATTCTTTCATACTCTTTCACTTGTTTGGAAAAACCTAGGTACTGTGGATTCAAGTTCTTCGTGTTCTGCTATTTCTGCTATGTGGTCATAAAAACTGCCATTTTCCCTTTCTATCTTCTCTTGACATTTTGACTCCTATCTTGAACCATTCTGTAACATCCTACTGTGTTTCCATGCTTCTTTGATATTCCACACGGTTCTGTTTCAACACATTTGTCCAATTTCTCTTGTTTTTCAACATTTACTTAGAGATATTTGTAATCTTTTAGATGTCTTGCTACTTATATTCCTTAATAAGGTTGGCAAACTGTGGCTTATGGATCAGGTCTGGACTGCTGCCTGTCTCCATTATTCTTTGCTCATGGACCATATGGAAAATAGGTTGGTGGGGGACAATTACGTGACAAAGTGAATGGAGCACTGGCCCTGGACTCAGGAAGACCTGAGTTCAAATCCAGCCTCAGACACTAGCTGTGTGACCCTAGGCAAATCATTTAACCTTGATTGCCTCCAAAAACCGAAAAGAGGTTGTATTTGACCCTTGGGCCAGAGTTTCCTACTACCACCCTTCCCCCTCCCCATTCTATTTTTTAATATCTTCCCTATTATTTTATTTTCTTATGCTCTAGGATTTTAACTGAATTTTCTTCCCTCTGAGATCTTTGGTGATTTAATTCTTTCCCCTTCATATATATAAACTATCACTCTCTTCCTGACTCCTTCCTCTTTGATGGTGGACTTCAAAGTTATCTCAACCTCTATCTACTTTGGGGAGTTCACTTTTCACTGGTCTCAGTCGTCACCCTACCAAGTAGCTTCTGGAGGGTCTTGACTAGTCCTGGCTATGTTCCATTTCTCTGTCCTACGGGCTGAGAGTGACCCTTCGTGAGGGACCCCTGCTCCAGTTTTCTCCATTATTTGCTGTTTTGGTTGGTCTACAGCAGTTTCTGTTGCAGTTTTCAGGCTTGGAGGAGAGTAGAATGGGTATTCTGACCAGAATTCTTGCCCCTTTGGGGTCCGCTAACTTAGAAACCTGCCCTAAAGCAGAAAGAAAGCAGGATCTTTCCCTCCTTTACTTTGGCTGAGCAGACATGGGGCCCACTGCTTATTTCAATAGAACACTGCAGGAAGACGGGGCATTGTATGATATCAGAGATTTCAGCAGAATTCTGAAGTCTGTGCTGCCTGTCCTTGAGTGGTCTGGTGGTACAAGTCAGTGGGTTGCTTTGTGTTTCATATTACAGCATAGAAGCTGATGGAAAAAGGATCCTAAGCAAGCTAGTTAAAGATGATCAATTTTGCTGTTAATTCTTAAGATGTCTTATTGGACAGCTCCCTGTCTTGAGTTGTGGAAATAGCTACAACTGCTCTATTTCTGGTGCTTAATTCCTCTTTTGGGTTTTTTTTTTTTTTAACCAATGAATGGGTATTGGGAATAATGTCTAGCCCTCCATCTTGCTAGTCACATGACCTAAAAGTTTTTTTTCTTTTATCTTTATTATTCTTTTGTTGAGGAAGATGGAAGGTTATATATATTACACAGCTATGGAGAGGTGATTCATTTAAAACTACCTATGCCATAGCAAGTAATATAAAAGACAAAATAACTATTTTGATTATATAAACAAAAATGTTTAGCAGAAATACAACTGATGTAAGTAGAATGCAAAAAAAAATATGAACTGGGAAAAAAATCTTTGTATTGAACATTTATGACAAAATTTTTATGTCTAGCAACTCGAAACAAAACCCTAAAAATGAGATTCATTCTCAAGTAGCTAAGTAGTAAATGACACAACCAAAGAGTTTCCCAAAAAGAGAATATAAACTATTGAGAACTATTTTTAAAAAGTGCTCAAAATCATTAACCAGAAAAATATGAATAAAAAAACCCTAAGGTACTTCTTCAGATGAATCAAATTAGCAAATATGGCAAAATAGGGGGGAAGGGTGGAATTAAAGGTTGAAAGACTGTAGGAAAAGCAGAAAAGTATATTTATTCCTGATAGAGGTGGGAAATAGTCTATCCATGTTGAAAAGCAATTTGGAATTATGGAAAAAAAATTATAAAATGATTTATAAACTTTAGATCAGAAATTACTCTACTGAGTTTATATCTGAAAGGGGTTATTGGCAACAAAGATAGGCAGCACTCTGCGTAATATCAGGAAGTAAAAAACAAATTGTGTGTTGAATGATTGTGGGATAGACAAAATATGGTATATAAATGTAATAGATTCTTATTGTGCTGTAGTGAATGAATGGTGAATGTAAAGAATTTTAAAAAACATAGGAAAACTTGTAGGCAGTGAAACAGGATGATGAAACTGGAGGCAAAAGAATAAAGTCTATGATAACTACAGCTATATAAACAAAGATAACTTCAAACAGTAACAAAGTTCAGCTCAAATTCAATGGATGATACCTGTACTAACTTATAAAACTCAAAGTACACATCTTTTAAGCAAAAGGCAAACTGCTATAATGCCTTTCATGTACTATTAGTCACAACTGTTCTTTTGTACTCTTTGTTTAACTACTTTCAGGAATTATAATGTTTAGAGGCACTAAATTTTTAGTTGTATCCAAACAAAATTTAGTAGCAGAAATTCTCCTTACTCCTCTTATTTGGGGTTTGTTAATTAGTAGATTTTGTTCTTAACTCCCTTATCAGCACATCAATCTTATTTTTTTTTCTCTTTTGTTAGCAATTGCTATAAATTTGTCTCTGGAAGCTTTATTGCTATTATCCTAACACAATCTTTATTGTTTTTATAGTTTGTTATCTAGTCCTATTATTCATTATTTAGCATAAAAGAAATTAATTCCATATTTTTCTTTTGAAAAAATATATAATTATTTTTTGCACTATTTATGAAGGAGCCACGTAAGATTATTCCTTTTTTCCCTTTATACATTCTTTATACTCTAGTGTGTCATTTTCTAAAAATATATATATATTTGTAAAATGAATATATATATATATTTTAAAAAATGAATAAATTCCCTCATTCACCCAGTCAATTATCTCTAGTTTCCTACAAAGTTGAGTTCCCGCACCTCAACTTTCTTTTTTTGCATATTTTTTATTAATTATTTTATTTGTTTTCAGTGTTCTACAATCACTTCCACATATCAGATATTTCCCCTCCCTCCTCCTCCTTCCCCCCTCCTTCGCCACTCCATCCCCAAAATGGTATATGATCTTACGTAAGTTCTACACATATATTCCTATTAAATGCATTTTCACCTTAGTCATATTGAATAAAAGAATTAAAATGAATGGGATAAATGAGAAAACAAAACAAAACATAATACAAAAGAAAATCATCTGCTTCATTCTGTGATCCAGTTCCATAGTTCTTTCTCTGGATGTGGAAGGTGTTTTGCCTCAAGAGTCCATTGGGAATTTTTTAGGTCCTTGCATTGCTATGAAGGACTAAGTCTACCAGAAATATTCCTCACACACTGTGGTTGTTGCTGTGTACAAAGTTCTCATGGTTCTACCCCTTTCATTCAGCATCAGTTCATATAAGTCCTTCCAGGCCTCTCTGAAGTCTTCCTGTTCATCATTTCTTACAGCAAAATGGTATTCCATTACATTCATACACCACAATTTGTTCAGCCATTCCCCAGTTGATGGGCATCCCCTTGATTTCCAGTTCTTGGCCACCACAAAGAGAGCTGCTATAAATATTTTTGTACATGTGGGACTCTGTCCCATTTTTATGATCTCTTGGGGATACAGTCCTAGAAGTGATATTGGTGGGTCAAAGGGTATGCACATTTTTGTAAGCCCTTTGGGCATAATTCCAAATCGCTCTCCAGAATGGTTGAATCAGCTCATAGCTCCACCAACAATGAATTAGTGTTCCAACTCTCCCACATCTTCTCCAACATTTATCATATTCCTGTTTTGTCATATTAGCCAATCTGATAAGTGTGATCCCACCTCAATTTTCTGTCCATTTCTGTGACTCCTTATTTAGCTTTGTTTGACTTGCCAAATTACTTTAATGGATTAAATTTCCTATTATTGACTAGTCTAAATATTTTTGCTTATTTATTTTACTTTGAGCATTTTTGTTGCTATGTTATGTAGTGCAAATATATTTAATAGTAATATTCATTCATTGTCTGTTCGACTTTTTGTACCTTAATTTTTTCTCTATTACTTGTAAAAAAAAGTTTTAACACTTAAAATTTTTTGAATTCCATTTTTTTCCCTCTCTTCTTCTCCATGCTCCTCCTTGAGAGTGCAAGCAATTTGATATAGATTATACATGTGCATTCATGCAAAATATTTTTATGTTAGCCACGTTGCAAACAAAAATGCCCACAAAAAACCTCAAGAATAATTAAGTTTTTAAAAAAAAAAAAAGTATTCTTCAATCTGCATTCAAATGCCTTCAGTTATTTCTCTGGAGGTGGATAGTATTCACCATCATGAGTTCTTCAGAATTATCTTGGATCACTGTACTGCTAAGAATAGCTAAGTCATTCAACAGTTAATCATCATGCAATATTAGTTACTATATACATTGTTCTCCTGATTCTTCTCACTTCACTTCACATTAGTTCACATAAGTCTTACCAAGTTTTTCAAAAAGCAGCTTGCTTATCATTTCTTATAGCACAATAGTATTCCATCACCATCATATACCACAACTTGCTCAGACATTCCCCAATTGAAGGGCATTCCCTCAGTTTCTGATTTTCTCCCAAAACAAAAAGAGTTGCTATAAATATTTTTTACTACATAGATCCTTTTCCTTTTTCTTTGATCTCTTTGGGATGTAGACCTAGTAGTGGTATTACTGGGTCTAAGGGTATGTGCATTTTCATACCCCTTTGAATATAGTTCTAAATTTCTCTCCAGAATGGTTGCATCAGTTCACAACTCTACATGTAGTCCATTAGTGCCCTTGTATTTCCACATCCCTTCCAATATTTGTCATTTGCCTTTTCTATCATATTAGTCAGTCTGATAACTGTAATGTGGTACTTGAGAGTTGTTTTGAATTGCATTTTTCTAATCAATAGTGATTTAGAGCATTTTTTTTATATGATTACAAAAAGCTTTAATTTTTTTTTGTCTGAAAATTGTTCATATTCTTTGGCTCTTTATCAACTGAGGAATGGCTATTATTTTTCTAAATTAGACTCAGTTGTCTATATATTTGAGTAATGAAGACTTTATCAGAGAAATACTGTAAAAATTATTTCCTAGTTTTTTGCTTTCCTTCTAATTTTTCCTGCATTGATTTTGTTTGTGTAATAACTCTTTAATTTGATATAATCAAAATTATCTATTTTACTTCCAAGAATGCTATCTCTTATTTGGTCATGAATTCTTCCCTTAGCCATAAATCTAGGAGATACAATATTTCATGCTCCACTAATTTGTTTATGCTATCATTCTTCATGTATAAATCATGTAGCCATTTTGACCTTATTTCAAATCACAGTGGGAGATGTCGATTTATGCTTAGTTTCTGCCAAATTTCTGTCCAATTTTCTCAGCAATTCTTGTCAAATAGTGAGTTCTTGTCCCAAAAGCTTGGATCTTTGGGTTTGTCAAACACTAGATTGCCTTGATCATTTACTACTGTGTATACTATACCTAATCTATTCCACCCATCCACCACTCTATTGCTTAGCTAGTACCAGATTTATTTTTTTTCTTATGATTACTGCTTTGTAGATTGTAGCATGCACAGTGGCCAACCACTGGTAGAACCATCTTTGAAGACAAGCTAAACTGGGTTGAGGGTAACTTACAGGCCTCAAACCTATTAGTGAGTTAAGGAGATGTCTACCCCCAGCATGTGAAGATTTCCCCCTGGCAGAATGGACAAATGAGAAGAATTTGTTCCAATGGTCATAAAGGCAACTGAAGTAGGTGCTTTAGAGTACTTAGAGTTGGTAAAACACCAGCATCATCCTCTGCATCCCAGGCTATCCCTAATCATCTTGATTTTTGTCTTGCTACCGGATTTTGATGACTCTGGAAGAGGGAGTGAGGTTGATGATTTTACCCAACTCTGCCTCACTTAAATCTAGTTCATGTACAAGTCACAACATTACCCATTACATCATGATGTCATTGGTCCTCTTTGAAAATGAAGGACGAACAACAACTTCTTTGTAGTACAGCTTGAGATATGTTACTTCTAAGTCACCTTCCTTCACATTTTTAAAATTGATTTCCTTGATATTCTTGACTTTTGTTCTTCTAAATGCATTTTTTTATTAATTTTTTTAGCTCTATAATATAGTTTTTGGTAGTCTGTTCAGTATGACACTAAATAAATTAGTTTAGATAGAACTGTCATTTTTATTGTATTGGCTTAGTCTACTCATTTTTCTAGTTGTTTAGATATGATTTCATTTGTGTGGAAAGTGTTTTATAATTATCTTCATATAATTCCTGGGTTTGTCTTAGCAGATAGAATCCCAAGTATTTTATATTGTCTACAATTATTTTAGATGGAATTTCTCCTTCTATCTCTTGTTGGTAGACTTTGTGGTAATAGAGAGAAACACTGAAGATTTATATAGGTTTATTTTATATCCTGCAACTTGACTGAAGTTGTGAATTATTTCAACCGGTTTTTTAATTGTTCTCTAGGATTCTCCAATTTATTATATCATCCACAAAGTGTGATCGTTTTGTTTCATTACCTAATCTAGTTCTTTTAACTTCTTTTATTAATGTAGCTAGCATTTCTAGAACAATATCAAATAGTAGTGGTGATAATGGGTATCCTTGCTTTACTCCTAGCCCTCCCTCATTCAAATTAGTCAGCTGCAAGTCACATCATCATCTTGATGCTATGGCCCTCCTCAAGAATGAAGGACAAGCACAGTTACTATACTTATTGGGAAGGCTAATCTCCATTACAGAAAATCCTTGCTGATGGTTTAAGTAGATACTACTTATAATTTCAGGAAAGTTCCATTTAGTCTTATGCTTTCTAGTACTGTATTTATATAAGTAGTTTATCAAAAGTCTTTTCTGTATCTACTGATATAGTCATATGATTTTTACTGTTTTTGCTATTGATATATGGTCAATTATGCTGATAATTTTCTGGATATTGAACTAGCCTTGCAATCCTAACATAAATCCCACCTGGTCATAGTTTATGATCTTTGTAATATATTGCTGTAATATCCTTGCTAGTATTTTATTTTAAAATTTTACATGATGTTCATTAAAGGAAATTGGTCTAGAGTTTTCTCTCTCTGCTTTTATTTTTCCTGGTTTAGATATCAACACCATATTTGTGTCATAAAAGAAATTTTGGCTTTGTCTAAACTCCTTTGCCTATTTTGCCAAATAATTTCTGTAGTATTGGAATTGTGCAGTATTAGAATTGTTCTTTAACTGTTAAGTAGAATTCACTTCTAAAATTATCTGATCTTGGGAATTTTTTCTTAGGGAGCTCATTAATGACTTGTTCAATTACTTTTTCTAAAATACAGTTACTAAAGTATTTTATTTCCTCTTCTGTTAATCTAGACAATTTACATTTTTGTCAGATTTACTGGCATATAATTGGGCAAAATATTTCCCAATAATTTTTTATTTTATGTATCTTCATTAGTGGTGCATCTGTCCTTTCCATTTTTGACACTATTGATTTATTTTTCTTCTTTCTTTAAAAAAAATTAACCATTGCCATATTTATTTTATTGCTTTTCCCCATAAAACTAGTTTTGAGTTTTATTAATTCAATGATTTTATTATTTTCAATCTTATTAATCTCTCCTTTGATTTTCAGGATTTTTAATTTATTCTTTTTCTAGTTCCTTTAAATTATATGCCCAATTAATTGCTTTTTCTCTGTTTCAGTAATGTAAATATTCAGAGATATACACTTCCACCTAAGTACTGCTTTGGTTGCATCCCACAAATTTTGGAATATTTTCTTATTGTTGTAATTCTTTTTAATGAATTATTAATTGTGCCTGTGATTTGTTGTTTGACCCACTTGTTCTTAGTTTCCAATTAATTTTTAACTTATGTTTCCACAGTGCTTTACTAAATGTAACTTTTTTTGCATTATGATTTGAAAAGGGTGCATTCAATACTTCTACATTTGGTTGTGAGGTTTTTATGCCCTAATACATGGTCAGTTTTTGTGAAGGTGCCACATATAGATGAGAAAAGGGTATATTCCCATTCAATTTTCTCCAGAGGTCTATCATGTCTAATTCTTAAAAAATTTCATTCATCTCCTTAACTTCTTTCTTATTTATTTTAGTTATATTTGTCTAGTTCTGAGAGGAAAAAATTGAGGTCCCCAGGTACTAGTATAGTTTTACTGTCTATTTCCTCCTGTAACTCATTTAACTTTTCCTTAAGAATTTGGATGCCATGGTATTTGGTACACATATTTTTAGTATTGATATTACTTCTTTGTCTATGATACCTTTCAGTAAAATGTAGTTTCCCTGATTATCTCTTTTAATTAAGTGTTTTTTTACTTTTGCTTTGTCTGAGATCATAACATGAGATCGTGACTTCTTCCCCCTCTCCCCTTTTTCACTTCAGCTGGTGTATAATAGATTTTGTTCTAGCCTCTTATTTTTATTCTATGTGTGTCTCTCTGTTTCAATTATATTTCTTGTAAACAACATAGTAATAGATTACAGTTTCTAATCCATTCTGTTATCAACTTCCATTTTATGAGTGAGTTCACATTCACAGTTATGATTACCAACTTTGTATTTCTATCCTATTTTCTTCTGTTTATCTTTCTCTCATTTTATCCTGACCCTCCTCAAAAGTCTATTTTGCTTCTGAGCACTAGCTCCTTTAATCTGCTCTCCCTTTTATCAACCCCCCTGCTCCTTTCTTATCCCCTCCATTTCCTACTTCACTGCAAGGTGTGATATTTCTATACACAACTGAATATGTATGTTATTCCCTCTTTGAGATAATTTCAATAAGAGTAAGGTTCAAGCATTGCCTTTCACCATTCCTCCAACTTTCCCCTTCATTCTAAAAACTCTTCTTTGTGTTCCTTATTTATGTAAGATGATTTTTCCTGTTGTTATTCTCCCTTCCCCCTTGTGCCAGTGCATCCATCTTTCTCACCCCTTAATTTTATTTTTTTTAAATTATCTCATCGTAATCAACTCACACCCATGCCCTTTGTCTATGTATACTCCTTATAACTACCCAATAATGAAAAAGTTCTTAGGAGTTACAAGTATCATTTTCCCATATAGAAATGTAAACAGTACAACTGTATTGAATCCTTTATGATTTGTCTTTCATGTTCACTCTTTTATTCTTCTCTTGACTCTTATATTTGAAAGTCAATTTTTTTTATTCAGCTCTAGTCTTTTCATCAGGAATGCTTATAAGTCCTCTATTTCATTAAATATTCATTTTCCCCCTGAAGGATTATGCTAAGTTATACGGAATGGTTATTCCTAGATTGCTAGCTCCTTCACCTTCTGGAATAACATCTTTCAAGTCCTCTGATCCTTTAATGTCAAAGATGCTAAATCTTGTGTGATCCTGACTGTGACTCCCCAATGTTTAAATTGTTTCTTTCTGACTGCTTACAATATTTTCCTTGGAGCTCTGGAATTTGACTATAATATTCCTGGGAGTTTTCATTTTGGAATCTCTCTTTCAAGCTGTGATTGGTAAATGTTTTCAACTTCTATTTTACCCTCTGGTTCCACAGTATCAGGGAAGTTTTCTTTGATAATTCTTGATTATGGTGTCTAGGCTCTTTTTTTTTTATCATGGGTTTCAAGTAATTTAATAATTCTTAAGTTATTTCTCCTTGAATTATTTTCCAAGTCAGTTGTTTTTGTAATGGTATAGTTCACCTTTTCTTCTATTTTTTCATTCTTTTTTATTTTGTTTTATTGTCTCTTGATGTTTCATAGTCATTAGCTTCCACTTGCCCAATTCCAATTTTCAAGGAATTATTTTCTTCAGGGAGCTTTTGTATTCCTTTTTCCATTTGGTCAATTCTACTTGTTAAGGAATTCTTTTCTTCAATGAATTTTTGTGCCTTTCCCTCATTTGAATAGTTCTGCTTTCTAAGGCATTCTTTTCTTCAGTGAATTTTTGTGCTTCTTTTACCACTTGGCCAATTCTCATTTTTAAGGTGTTATTTTCTTCAGTATTTTCTGTGGCTCCTTTATCAAGTTGTTGACTTTTAAATACAATTGTTCTTGTATCACTCTCATTTCATTTTCCAATTTTTCTTCACCCTCTCTTATTTGATTTTTTAAATCCTTCTTGAAGTCTCCTGGTAATCCTTCATTGGGTCTGTGACAAATTCACATTTTTCTTTGAGACTTTACCTGTACCTACTCTGACTTCATTTTGTCTTCTGAGTCTTGATCTTCTCTGTTACCATAGTAACTTTCTATGGTCAGATTTTTGTTTGTGTTTGTTTGGCATTTTTGCTTATTTCCCCAGCCTATTTCTTAATTTTCAACTTTATGTTAAAATTGAGATCTGCTCTTGGGGTGAAGGGCTCATTGTCCCAAACTTCAGGCCTTTCTTGCTGCTATTTTCAGAGCTGGTTCTTAAGATCTATGAATTTTCCATGATTCCAAGGTGGTGTGCTCTAAGGAGAAGTAGGATCACTGGTCTCTTGGCCTGGGCGAGGATCTTTACCCAGGAAAGGACCTTGTTCCCCTATAGCCACCAGCACTAGCACTCTTCCTGGCCCTGGAATTCTAACCAGTTTCCCATTCTTCTGCAGCCATTATTACTAGTGCTCTATTCTGTCCTGGAATTGAGACCAGGGTCCCTACTTTCCCTTGAATGACCACAAACACTCCTCATTCAGGGCCCCTGCTCCCCTGTACCCAGTGTTATCACTCTTTTTGGCCCTGGAACTTGGATTTAGAACTGTATATGATCAATGCAACAGGGTCCTGAACCCAGCTCCAATAAAGGGTCCTTTACAATCTCATTGCAATCGTTGTCCTAATCCCCTCCCCCAATCCCCTGCCTCCCAGTCAATGTGTAGACTAAAAACTCTCAAAGCTATAACCATCCCCAAAGTAGTTGTTTCCAAGGCTCATTGCTGGCACCACTGTGTAGCTGCACTCCAGGTTTGACCACCAGCTCAGTGAAACAGACCTTTCCTGCCAACCTCCTAAAATGTCTTGACTGGAAAATTGTTTCACCCAAATTTTTTGTTAGTTCTCCTACTCTAGAATTTAATTTGAGATATTATTTAAAATTGTTTGGAGGAGTATTTGGGAGAGCTTGGCTGAATACTTCTGTATTCAGCCATCTTGACTCTCAGATACTCCCCCCCAACCTCTCCTAACCCCCACCTCCACCATTGAGCTTTTAATCATGGTATAGTTTCTCTGTTTATCTTTCTTAATGTCTTCTACTTTACATTTTAACTTTGTCTAAAACCAATAGTGCAGCCTCTGATTTTCTGGAATCAGTTGAAACTTAATACATTTTATTCCAATTTCTCACTCTAAATTTGTTTGTCTTTGGCTTAGGTATGTATGTAGGGCCACTTTCAAAATCCACTTCTACCTTTTAGGCTGCTGGTGGATTTGCCTGCAACAAGTCTCTCTCCTTTCCAATCCATCTTCATTCAACTACCAAAATGATTTTCCTGAAATGAAGGTCTGCTCATGTCACACACACCATCCCCTTCTCTCCCCCCACCTCAATAAACTCCAGTGGGTCCCTATTGCCTCCGAGATTCAATACAAAAAGTTGTATTTGGCATTCAAAGCACTTTTTAACCCAGCCCCACCCACCTTTCCAATCTTTTTACACCTTATTTCCCAGCATGCACTCTTCAATCCAATGACACTGACCTTTCAGCTGTTTTATGAACAAAACACCATATCCCTTGGCTCCAAGCATTTTCTCTATCTCTTCTTTCTGCTTGAAATGATGTCTCTTGTCAATTTTGACTACTGACTTACCTAGCTTCATTTAAGTCACAATTAAAATCCATTTTTTTACAGGAAACTTTTCTCAGTTCTTTTTAATTCTAGTGCCTTCTGTTAATTTTTTTCCTATTTGGGGGGTGGAGCCAAGATGGTGGACTAGAAAGACACACTTACACAGGGTCTCCCCACACAGCCCACAAAATAGCTGTAGAGAGGGACTCTCAACAAATTCTGGAGAAGCAGAAGTGGAGAACCACAGAGTGGAGGAGATTTCCAGCCCAGAGTGACCTGAAAGGCCCATGGGAAATGTCGATTGCACCGGATGCGGAGTGGAGCCCAGCCCAGCCTTGGCCAGTGTAACGAGACTCTGGGAGGAGGACACTTTGGGGGCGGAATCTCCAGTCACAGCAGCAGGTCCTCAGATCCCTCAACCCACAGGTGCCAAAGGAAAGTGACGGGGTTTTTCAGCTGACCAGGAAGGGAGAAGGGCCTTCCCATAGTTCCAGCAGCAGGCAGCAGCCACAGAGGCTGCACAGCAGCCCATACAGACTACTCCATTGGAGCGTAAAAATCCCTGGGGCCATTGAAGAGCTGAGTCTTACCTCAGCCCTGTGTGGAGGCCCTGGCTGAGTTGGTCTTTGTCTCACACTGAATGGCAGCCCTGCCCATCCAGCTTATCTGAAAATCAGCCTCCAGGGCTGACTTGGAGGAACTGGCAGCCAGGTAGCTATGGAGGGGTAACTGCTAAGATTCTGGGCACAAAAATCCACAAAAATCCAGACCAGTACACACTTGATTGTGCCACCTTGGAAGAACTGAGATCTCACAGATTCCCAGAGCACATCCTACTCTTGACAAAGGACCCAAAAGTCAAGTAATTGTTTGGGAAAATGCCCACAAAAGGGGAAAAAAAAGACCATAGAAGGTTACTTTCTTTTTGAACAGGTATCTCCTCCCATCCTTTCAGATGAGGAAGAATAATGCTTACCATCAGGGAAACACATAAAAGTCAAGGCTTGTGTATCCCAAACATTCAATATAAATATTCAATGGGCTCAGGCCATGGAAGAGCTGAAAAAGGATTTTGAAAATCAAGTAAGAGAGATGGAGGAAAAACTGAAAAGAGAAATAAGAGAGATGCATGAAAAGCAGGTCAACACTTTGCTAAAGGAGACCCACAAAAATGCTGAAGAAAATAACACCTTGAAAAATAGGCTAACTCAATTGGCAAAAGAGGTTCATAAAGCCAATGAGAAGAAGAATGCTTTAAAAGGCATAATTAGCCAAATGGAAAAGGAAGCTCAAAAGCTCACTGAAGAAAACAGTTCTTTAAAAATTAGAATGGAACAGATGGAGGCTAATGACTTTATAAGAAACCAAGAAATCACAAAACAAAAGCAGAAGAATGAAAAAATGGAAGATAATGTGAAATATCTCATTGGAAAAACAACTGACTTGGAAAATAGACCCAAGAGAGACAATTTAAAAATTATGGCACTACCTGAAAGC
>CM053769.1:524032173-524113988 GCA_028658325.1 Potorous gilbertii | reverse complement strand
GGTCTTTTTTTTTTTTCCCTTTTCTGGACATTTTCCCAGACACTTACTTGACTTCTGAGAGTCCTATCCACCCCTGGCCTAGGTCTGCCCAGCTAGTGCTTGGGGTCTGAGATTCAAATGCTGCTCCCCAGCCTCAAGGCTTTTGGTATTCAATGGGAGCTTAATTTCTGGTGCTCAGGTGGGGGCAGGGCCGCCTCCCAGGCTCAGTTCCCTCAGGGGGTTTATGCAGAGACCTTTTGTAATGGAGCTGCTGCCGAGCTCCTGCCTGCTCTGGGAGCCTCTGGCCTCCTGCTGCCTCTGCCTCTGCCGCTTCCTCCCGAGGGGGCCTGAGTCCTGGAGATACCCCGCTCCCCTCTCAGCCCATCTCTCTCACTGACCTGTGAGTCTGTGGGTGGAGGGACCTTCATGGCTGCTGGAGATTCTGTCCCTGAAGCCTGCTCGAATCTGCTCACTCCTCTCAGTGCCGCATGGGCAGGGCAGGGCAGGGCAGGGCTCTGTTCCCGTCCGGTGTGCAATGGACCTTTAGGGTCGGTTTTTCAGGGCTCTCTGGAATGGAAATCTCCTTCACCCTGTTGCTGTGTGGCTTCCACTGTTCCAGAATTTGTTGGGGGTTCTTTTTAGAGGAAATCCATGGGCTGTGGGTTCGGAGCTAGCATATGTGAGTCTTTCTACTCCGCCATCTTGGCTCCGCCCCCAAAGATGATTAAGGGAAAAGAAAAAGAACTTATGTGTTCTAAAATGTTTCTAGCAACTCTCTTTGTGGTGGCAGAGAACTGAAAATTGTAGGGATGCCCATCAAATGAGGAATGACAAGTTGTGGAATATGATTGTGATAGAATACTACTGTGCTATAAGAAATGATGAACTCAGTGGTCTTAGAAAACCTTGGAAAGATTTGCAGAAAATAATGAAGAGTGAAATCAGCGGAACCAACCAAATATTGTATACAATAACAGCAATATTGTTTTAAGAGTGACATTGAGTGAATAAACCATTTTAACTATTGCAAGTATCTGAATTAACTATAAAGTACATATGAAGAAAGATACTATCTGCATCCAGAAAAGAACTGATTAATTGAAGTTTGTATGGAATAATTTTTCATACACACACATATTTGCATGCATGAGTGTGTGGATGGGTATATTTCTGTCTAATAGGGAAGGGGAAAAAAGAATGTTATTATGTATTTAAGAGGAATAGGAAGTTGTACACAATGGATTTGTAGTTTCATGTGCAATCATATTTTTTTATATAATGGGAATGCTGATTTTATTCCATAAATTAAAGATAAATGTACAAAATGCTCAAAATCACTAATAGAGAAATGCTAATTAAAACAAGTCATGAAGTACCATTTCATACCCATCAGATTGGCCAAGATGACAAAAAAGCAAAATGACAAATTCTAGAGTGGTTGTGGGAAAATGCTTATTAGTTCAGAGGTAGAGGCCATTGTGAAGGTTGTCCAGCCATCCTGGAAAGCATCCTGGAACTATGCCCCCCAAACTGTTAAATTATGAATTTTTTTGACCCAATAATAACCACTACTAGATCTATATCCTAAAGAGATCAGAGAATGGGGGAAAGGATCCATATATACAAAAATATTTATAATGGTTCTCTTTTTAGATAGCAAAGAATTGGAAAGTGAGGGGATGTTCATCAGTTGGGGAATGGATGAATAAGTTGTAGTATATGAATGTGGTAGAATACTATTATGCTCTAAGAAATGGTGGTTTCAGAAAAATAAGGAAGACATATAAACTGAGGCAAAGTTAAATGAGAAAAACCAGTAGAACAATTTATACAGTAACACCTATATTGTAAGGAAAATCAATTTTGAAAGGTTTAGTAATCTTAACACATTTACTAAGCATCTTTCCAAATGACTGTGGATGAAACATGCTATCTACCTCCAAGTAGAGCTGATGGACTCAGCAAATTGAAGCATATTTTCTTCCCTTTCTTCACTTTTTTCTTTTCTCCTCTACTTCCTCCCCTTTTCCCTTCTTCCTTTCCATCCTCTTCCTCTCTCTTTTTTCTTTTCTTTCTTTCTGACATGACTAATGCTGGAATTTGCTTTGCATGTCCATACATATTTACAGTGGGTTTTGTTTTTCTTCTCAATGAGTGGGGAAGGAGGAATAGAATTAAGAATTTAAAATAAAATAAAATTGAATTTAAAAATAAAAAATATATATGAAAGAATTAAAACCAAGTGATAAATGAAATGCAGTTTTCAGGTGAAGAATAGCTTTGTAACAGATACCTATTTTGGTCAGTTCTCAGGTAAAAATAATTGATTATACCTCTAAATTGTATATTTCAACAAACTTAAAATGTCTTAGCTAGAGTGGCATTCAACTTGATTTTTTGTCTGTAAGTAGATATGGCAGAGACTCTTAGAATTTAGTGTTCATAGAGGTTCTAGTCTCTTTGGTAATGTATTCTTATTACCCAGAGGAAATAACTTCTGAATTCCTTATTCCAGTCCTTCAACAGCTGGACTCCTGACAAAGAACAAGGGAGGGCTTTTCGCTGACCATAAACAAAATTCTTTAATACCAGAAAGAAATAAGGATGAGAAATTACGGTTTTTTAAAAAAAAGTTACAAGTTACAGATGAGTTGCTAATATGATAAAATATAAGTATCTTCAGGAACAGGGACTGTTTCATTTTTATCTTTCTATCCCTCGCACTTTACACAGTACCTGATTTATAGTAGTCACTTAAATGCTTGTTGATTAGTTGATTAATTGGCCAGCATTTATAAAGGGAATTTTGAATAACTGTAAATAACCTATTTAGCTGAAATTTCAGTAGTTTTGAATTTTTTTAAATTTGGTCCACATGAAAAGAAATTTTTATGAATGGAAGGGCCAGGAATTGATGAGAAAGTTTTAACTTCTATAGGCTTAGTTAGAAAGGATGTTGGGAAGGAAATGCTTCTAAAGATAACCAAGACATCAGGGGCTACATTCTGAAAATTATAACAGAGTGAAAAACTTAAAGAAATGTAGATCAAGCATATAAACTATAAGCTTATTCTCACAGCCTACACGCTAGCTGGTAGGGCTGCTAGTGACAGCTGTCATCACTATTACTACTATTTGGAGGCTTATAGAATTTTTTCTTCCTCTTCAACTGAAAATTATGAAAGATGAGATAGATTTTGTTTGTTTGAGCCTTCTTTAATGCCATAGATACTTGCATATGCTCTGATATTTGGAGGGAGAGGTCATCATGCATTTCTAGAAGCAGGTTTATCAAATTTCCACGTGTTCCTTTATTGACCAGTTCTCCTCCTACCTCATCTATGTAGAAAAATTTTAGATAAGAAGTGCCAGATACATCAATCATTTTTTAAAAATCTTATTTTATTGATAGCTTTTATTTTTACCTCCCCTTCATTTCTGAATACATCCCTCTTCCTCTGCCCCCCCCCCCATCTTCCAATCCAGGAAGCCATCCCTTGTAACCAAGTTTTTTTTAAAGAAAGATTTAAAAAGCAGTTCAGCAAAGCTAATCAACCTGTTCTGTCTGAGAGTATCTGACACATAAGCATAGTCTTCTAACTTTGTAAATAGGAGAAGGTATTTTTTCTTAATTCTTCTCCAGGGTTGTTTGTTTACTGCAATTACATAGTATTCAGTTTAGGTTTTTTTCAATTATAACCATTCAAGTGCTTATGATATGTAATGAAATGTACCAGGCAAATCTCTTCTAGCATCATGAATTCTAACTTTAAATCTGTCATGTTCTCATGGAAGATACAGGTAATTGGAGAAAATAAAAGATAGAGTATTCCCCCCTCCAAAGAAAAAAGTGCCACATATGCTATAGGAACAGAGAAAAATGTTCCAAATTTCTTTAGTTTAAAGAGAAATCTTCCTATCTTAATGATAATAACAATATTCATATAGTGCTTACCCTGTGCCTGGCTCTTTACAGTTATTTTTTTATTTTATCCTTACAGCTACTTTGGGAAGTAGTTTCTGTTCTATATCCCCATGGTTCTAGTGGGGTTACTGAGGCAAGCAGAGAGTAATTTCCCTAAATATCATACAGCTAGTAAGTGACTTGAACTTGCATCTTCTAGACTCCAGGATCAACATTCTATCCATCTCTAGCCATCTTTGTGGCTAAATAAGTAACTTTAAATTTCTGTGTCCTAAGCTTCAAATTATTTCAACTGCCAAAAGCCTTCCCATCATATTCAAGAAACTAAGAAAGTGGCTATTATATAATAAAAATAATAGCTAATATTTATGTGGCACTTTAAGGTTTTCAAAAGCACGTTACATGTTTATCTTGCTTGCAAGGAAGTGATAAGAAAATCAAAGAAAGGCATTGATTAGCACTTTTTCTGATTATGAAATGGTTAATTTTGTAAAAGAAGGAAATTGGGATAAGGACATGTGGAGGAAGGGACTCTAAGCATAAACTGTGGGCTAATTAATACCCAGGGATAATTATGGAGAAATGTAGGAGAAGAATTGTAAGAGATTACGCCCCTTTATGCTTCCTACAAGCATTGTTGGATGGCCATCACCATTAAGTCAGTTTTAACAGGCTAGCTTCATGCTGATTGACAAGTTGGGGAGCTCCAAGACACAGGAACATGGGAAGATGGCGAATACTGATTTAACATCAGGAGAAAATTCCAGGCAGCAGTCTGAGGATGCCATGGTCCATGCTGCTATGGAAATGTCACAGTAGCAGTAGACCCTAACTCTTGTCTTCCAAGAGCTACTTAGTATTTCCCTTACCACTTCTATAATTCCTTGGGTTCGAGGAGTGTATATTAGAATGAGAAGATATTAAAAATTATTAATAAGGCTGGTGAGTAGATGGAGACCTTTTAGTATGCCAGAAAGAGAGCATGCTTTAAAATATATACAATTAAAGGACTAAAAGTAATTGTTAAGAGTTAGGTAGTATAGGGAGCAAAACAAAATGTTTTAAAAACATCAAATATTGACAGATGAGAAAGTGACAAATGTAAACAAAGTGATAATGATAAAAATAGTGAGGTCAGGACAAAAGAAAAATGGGGTTTTTTGGGTGAGAGCCCACTAGTTAGGTCAAAGGGCCACTTGGACATGCTTCTCGTCGTGGTCATCCAAGGAAAACAACTACCTAAATGGCTGTTGATTTTCTGGCTATTAAATGGAGTCAATCTCAACAGGCAGACAGGGACCTGATGAAGGTATAGTGTGTGAGTTATGGTGCTAAGAAGAAATGAGTCCAACTGAGACAAAAAAAAATGAGTCTAGGAAAAAAACAAGATGAGGTCTAGAGCTATGGGGTATAAGAAAGAAAAGCAAGAGGAAGACAAAATGGAAAGAATACTGAATCTATAGTCAAGTCCCAGCTCTAATGGGAAGAAGGGGGGATCACATTCAGACAAATCTCTTTTCTTTGCATCTTAGTTTTTGAATCTCTAACTCCATATTCTAAAATTCTGTAACCCTAGAAAGCTAGATAAATAGAATTGTCAGTATTTGTTTCGAAGGTTAGGCAAAATTGTTCATTGATAGTACTTCTGTGTATTCTGGATCCTTTTCTTTTTCTGATGTGCTCATTTATATGTACATACCATGTTGCTACATACATACATTACTGCTTTCCCTATATATCATATATAATGTGTACTTAAGTGCAACTGGATGAATTTAAGACAAAGATCCATGTTTATACCTGCACCCTCTCGGTAGGGAATTCCAAGGTAATCTGCATCTAGTGTTAATTGCTTGGAGCATGATAGGAGTCAAAAGAAATGTATTCAGCCTAGCCCAAATATGGGATGGGGTGGGGGGAGGTATTGACAAAGATCAATTTGATGTATGGAGACTTGCAGTTTTGGCTGGGTGCACCTATGGGATTGAGACTATGGGCTAAACTCACAAGAGTCATCAGCATTCATCTGCTGAGTAGAGGTCATGACACATAATGGTTGCTATTTAAGGGAGAATGCTCCCAGATCTCCAAGGGCTTCCTTAATACTTGTCAAGTAAAATTCAAACTCCCTTCCTTAGTGTTCAAGGTGTTCCGCCTTGCCTTTCTAGCCCTATGGCATATTACTTCCCTCCACATACTACATGCTCCAGCCAAACACATTTTCTGCTTTTTCATCTCTGTTATGTTTCTCAAGCTGTTTTCTATTCCTAGAATGTCTTCCTACCTCTTTATCTGTTGATGTCCTATCCATATTTTAAAACCTAATTCTGTGATAACCTGCTGTTAACAAACTCCTTTACCTCACACAAAGCACTTTGTTTTTTTCTAGTACTTATCCTAGAAATGCAGAAATATATTTAACTTCTCTAACATAGTTGCTAACTATATATATATATATATATATATATATATATATATATATATATATATATATATATGTATATGTAGATATATAACATGTTTTAATACAACAAATTATATATGTATGCATACATACATATATATGTAATATTTAATTTGCTGCTTTTCCTACACACACACATAGCAAAGAAGTTCGAGTTTTACTTGTTAAGCACTAGGGAGGTCCTGAAATTCTTGGGCCGAGAAATATTTATAACTGAGAATCTGATTGTGAGTGAATTTTATGTGTCTGGGCTTTTATATTCACCGAAACAAGTTTTGAAAAATAGACTTCTAATGTCTTATTGCTGTGTTTTTACCATGTCTAGGAATATTCTTTTAAACACTACTTCAGGCAACAAAATGAAGTTACACTTGGTTAGGAAACCTTAAAATCCACTTTTCCTACTACTTGCCAAATACCATACTCCCTTCAATCTACAGAATACCCAAAGGGCCCTCACTTTTCAGGCCAACTAAATATCAAGAATGGATGATGATTTCCTGGGATTTTGTGAGAGAGAATCAGCTCAGGGACAGGTTAGATGAGATAACCTTTAACAGTGCTAAATATGTATTCTAGTTAATTTAGCAACTTCTCTTAGTTGAGTCTCTCTTGGTATTTGCCACAACATTCCTTTCACCCATTACCCAAAAAGCTATAAAAGACTTTTAATCTGAAATATTGGAAAGGACTTTAGTGGGGCATTTTCTAATTAAAGTATTTGTAACACTTCTGGAACAAGTTTCCCCCATTGCAGAATATTGGGGTAGCAGAATAAGTGCTGGTTTGGATTTCAGGATTGGGCTAGTCATTTAACCTCTTTGTCTTTCAGTTTCCTCATCTATGAAAATTAGAGAATTAGATTAATTCTCTAAGGTCTGTTCTAGCTTTGAATCTTAAGATACTATGAACAGAACAAGAGGAAATGAAGAGGGGGGCAAATGTACAGTGACTGCTTATTTCTTACTGCCCTTGACCATCTGAATTTGTTTAAATGGACATTTTAGGTCTCCTCCAGTCCTTTTAATATTGATGATTTTTCTTTCTCATAGGGACAAATTCTTCCATTTCACACTAGCTTATGAGCTTTCTGGTTACTGAGTCCTTATAGCACTCATAAGTAGAGATCCTCCCATTCAGTCACTGAAGTAATTTTTCTTTTTAAAATTTTATTTATTTTTAGTTTTCAACATTCACTTCCATGAGATTTTGAGTTCTGAATTTTCTGCCTCTCCTTCCTCTCCTTCTCCCCAAGATGATGTGCAGTCTGATAAAAACTATACACATACATTCATATTTAACATTTTCACATTAGTCATGTTGTAAAGAAGCTTTAGAACCAATGGGAGAAACCATGAGAAAGAAACCAAAAAAAAAAAAAAAAAGAGAGAGAGAGAGAGAGAGCCAGAGCAAATAGTATGCTTTGATCTACACTCAGACTCCATAGTTCTTTCTCTGGATGTGGACAGCATTTTCCATCGTGAGTCTTTTGGAGTTGTCTTAGATCCTTGAATTGCTAAGAGCTAAGTCTGTCAATGTTAGTCACTGCACAGTGTTACCGTGTATCATGTTCTTTTGGTTCTGCTCACTTCACTCAACATCAGTTCATGTATGTCTTTCCAGGTTTTTCTGAAGTCTGCCTGCTCATCATTTCTTATGGAACAATAATATTATATTACATTCATATACCACAACTTGTTCAGCCATTCTCCAAATGATGGGCATCCCCTCAATTTCCAATTCTTGGCCACCACAAAAAGAGCTGCCTCAGATATTTTTGTACATGTTGATCCTTTCTCCATTTCTATGATCTCTTTGGGATACAGTCCTCGAAGTGGTATTGGTGTGTCAAAGGGTTTTATAGCCCTTTAGGCATAGTTGAAATTGCTCTCCAGAATGGTTAGATCAATTTACAATTCCACCAACAATGCATTAGTGTCCCAATTTTCCCACCTCTTCTCCAATATTTGTCATTTTCCTGTTTTGTCATGTTAGGTAATCTGATGGGTGTGATGTGGTACTTCAGAGTTGTTTTAATTTGCATTTCTCTAATCAGTAGTGATTAAGAGTATTTTTTCATATGACTATAGATAGCTTTAATTTCTTTATCTAAAAACTGCCTCTTCATATTCTTTGGCCATTTATCAAGAGGAGAATAACTTTTATTCTTATAAATTTGACTCAATTCTCTCTCTATATTAGAAATGAGGCCTTTATCAGAGACATTGGTTGTAAAAATTGTTTCCCAACTTTCTGCTTCCCTTCCAACCTTGGTTGCTTTGACTTTGTTCATGCAAAACCTTTTCAATTTAATGTAATCAAAATTAACTATTTTGTATTTCATCATGTTCTCTATCTCTTGTTTGGTCACAAATTCTTCTGTTCTTCATAAATCTGACAGGTAAACTCTTACTTGCTGTCTTTTATATCTAAATCATGTGCCTATTTTGATTTTGTCTTGGTATACAGTGTAAGATCTTGGTCTATGTCTAGTTTCTGTCATACTCTTTTCCAATTTTCTCAGCAGTTTTTGTTAAATAGTGAGTTCTTATCCCAAAAGCTGGAGTCTTTAAGATTATCAAATAGTGGATTACTATAGTAATTGACTACTGTGTCTTGTGTATCTAACAAATTCCACTGATTTGCCGCTCTGTTTCTTAGCCAGTTTTTTATGATTGCTACTTTATAATACAGTTTAAGATCTGGTATGACTGTACCACCTTCCTTTGCATTTCTTTTCATTAATTCCCTTGATATTCTGGACTTTTTGTTCTTCCAGATGAATTTTGTTATTATTTTTTCCTAGCTCTATAAAATTTTTTGGTACTTTGGTATAGAACTAAGTAAGTAAATTAATACAGGTAGAATTGTCATTTTTACTACATTAGCTCAGTCTACCCATAAGCAACTGTTTTTTTCTAATTATTTAGGTCTGACTTTATTGTGTTCATATAGTTCCTGGGTTTGTTTTGGCAGGTAGACTCCCAAATATTTTATATTGTCCATGGTAATTTTAAAAGGAATTTCTCTTTCTATCTTGTGCTATTGGGCTTTGTTAGTAATATATAAAAATGTTGAAGATTTATGTGGAGTTATTTTATATCCTGCAACTTTGCTAAAGTTAATTATTTGAAGTAATTTTTTAAATTTATTCTCTAGGATTCTCTAAGTATACCATCATATTATCTGCAAAGAGTGATAGTTTTGTTTCTTCTTTGCCTATTCTAATTCGTTCAAATTTGTTTTCTCTTACTGCTAAAGTTAACATTTCTAATACAATATTGAGTAACAGTGATAATGGACATCCTTGTTTTACCTTTGATCTTATTGGAAATGACACTAGCTTATCCACATTACATATAATTCTTGCTGATGGTTTAGACAGATTCTACTTATCATTTTAAGGAAGACTCCATTTATTCCTACGCTCTCTAAGTGTTGCATTTTGTCAAAAGCTTTTTCTCCATCTATTGAGATAATCGTTTGATTTCTGTTAGTTTTGTTACCAATTTGGTCAGTTATGCTGATAGTTTTCTTAATATTGAACCAGCCATACATTCCTAGTATAAATCCTACCTGGTCATAGTGTATTATCCTCATGATAAATTGCTGTAATCTCTGCTGATATTTCACTTAAAATTTTTGCATCTATATTCATTAGGGAAATTAGTCTATAATTTTCTTTCTCTGTTTTGGCTCTTCCCAGTTTAGGTATCAGCACCATATCTGTATCATAAAAAGAATTTGGTAGGACTCTTTTCTCAGTTATTTTCCCATATAGTTCATGTAGTATTGGAATTAATTTTTCCTTAAATGTTTGATAGAATTCATTTGTAAATCCATCAGGGCCTGGAGATTTTTCCTTAGGGAGTTCATTCAATTTCTTTTTCTGAAATGGGGTTATTTAAGAATTTTATTTCCTTTTCTATTAATCTGTGAAATTTAAATTTTTGTAAAGAATTTTTCATTTTACTAAGATTGTCAAATTTATCGTCATACAGTTGGCCAAAATAGTTTCTAATTATTGTTTTAATTTCCTCCTAATTGGTGGTGAATTCACCCTTTTCATTTTTGATAATTTGGTTTTCTTTTTTTTTAAATCAAATTAACCAAAGGTTTATCTTTTTTCACAAACCAGCTTTTAGTTTTATTTATTCATTCAATAATTTTCCTCATTTCAATTTTATCAATCTCTCCTTTGGTTTTCAGAATTTCTAATTTGGTATTTAAATGGGGATTTTTAAAATTTGTTCTTTTTCTAGTTTTTTTTAGGTGCATGCCCAATTCATTGATGTCCTCTTTCTCTATTCATTTAAGCATCGAGAGACAAAATTTGCTTTGGTTGCATCCCATAAGTTTTGGTGTGTGACTCATTATTTTTCATTATGAAGTTACTGATTGCTTCTTTGTTTTGTTGTTTGATCCACCCATTCGTTAGGATTAGATTATTTAGTTTCCAGGTAATTTTTAGTCTGTCTTTCCATGGCCCTTTATTTCATGTAATTTTTATTGCATCATAGTCTGAAAAGGACTAATATTTCTGCCTTTCTGCATGGGATTGTGAGGTTTCCTGCCCTCATATATAGTCAATGTTATGTAGATACAACTTACTGCTGAGAAAAAGTATATTCCTTTTTATTTCCATTCAGCTTTCTCCAGAGGCCTGCCATATATAACTTTTCTAAGATTCTATTCACTTCCTTATTTCCTTTCTTGTTTATTTTGTGATTATATTTATGTAATTCTGAGAGGGGGAGGTTTAGGTCCTCTATTAGTACAGTTTTGTTCTCTATTTCTTCCTGTAATTCACTTAACTTTTCCTCCAAGAATTTGGATGCTATACCACTTGGTGCATTAGTATTGATATTAATTCATTGTCTATGGTACCTTTAGCAGAATGTAGTTTCCTTCTTTAATTTCATATGTCTTTGCTTTTGATTTGTCTTGAGATCAGGATTGCTATCCCTGCTTTTATTACTTCAGCTGAAACATAATTACTTAATTGGCTAAAGTAATACATTGAAGTAGAGATTCCCCTCCTACTTTCTGTAGGGTAAGATAGATTTCTATACCCAATTGAGTATATGTGATAAACCCTCTTTGATCCAAATCTAATGAGAGTAAGATTCAAGCAATACTCACCTCTCTCCCTTCTTTCCTTCTATTGCAATAGGTCTTTGCACCATTTCATGTGATGTAATTTACCCTTTTCTGTCTCCTCCTTTCTTCTCCAAGTACAATCTTTTTTGTCACCCTTTAATTTTTTTTATCATCACATCAAAGTCAGCTTATATCCACACCCTCTGCCCCTTCTAAAAATAAAGATGCAGTTCTCTAGAGTTTCAAGTATCATCTTCCCACGTACAGATGTAAACAGTTTAACCTTATTAAATAACATGTTTTTTTCTTTCTTTTCCTGTTTGTTTTTTATACTTTTCTTGAGTCTTGTATTTGAAGATTAAATTTTCTGTTCGGCTCTGAATTTTTCATCAGGAAAATTTGAGAGTCCCTTATTTCATTGAATGTCCATCTCTTTCCCTGAAAGATTATGCTCAGTTTTGCTGGGTCATTGATCCTTAGTTATAATCCGCTCTCCTTTGCCTTATGGAATATCATGTTCCAAGCCCTTTGATCTTATAATATAAAAGCTGCAAGGTCCTGCATAATCCTGATTGTGGTTCCACAATATTTAAATTGTTTCTTTCTCGCTGCTTGCAGTGTTTTTTCTTTGACCTAATAATTCTGGAATTTGGTTACAATATTCCTTGTTGTTTTGATCTTGGGAGCTCTTTCAGGAGGTGATTGGTGGATTCTTTTAAAGACTATTTTACTCTCTTGTTCTATGACCTCAGGGCAATTTTCCTTGATAATTTCTTGAAAGATGCTATCTAGGTTTTTTTTTTGATCATGACTTTCAGGTAGACCAATAATTCTTACATTGTCTCTCCTGGATCTATTTTCCAGGTCAGTTGTTTTTCCAATGAGGTGTTTTACATTTTTTTCCATTTCTTAATTGTTTTTTATTTATTTGATTGATTTTTGATGTCTCATAGAGTCATTAGCTTCCACTTGCCCAATTCTAATTTTTAACGAATTATTTTCTTCAGTTAGCTTTTGTGCCTCTCTTTCCATTTGGTCATTTCTACTTTTTAAGAAATTCTTCCCTTCAGTGAGTTTTTGTGCCTCCTTTTCCATTTGCTCAGGTTTACTTTTTAAGGAGTTGTTTTCTTCAGTGGACTTTTTTCCATTTGACCAATTGTATTTTTTTAAGAAATTGTTTTCTACAGTCAGTTTTTGTTCTGTTTCCAGGCTGTTGACTCTCTTTTGCATACCTCTGATTTATTTTCCCAATTTTTCTTCTATCTCTTCAACTTTTAAAATCCTTCTTGAGCTCTTCCAAGGCTTTTTGAGGTTGAGACCAATTCATATTCCACTTTGAGGTTTTGGATGTAGGTATATTGACAATGTTGTCCTCTTCTGAATTTGTGCCTTAATCTTCCCTATCCACATAATAAAAAGTCTATGATCAGTGTCCATTTCTGCTTTTTGATCATGATGTTTGCCTAATTCCTGACTTTTAAAGTTGAGCTCTTCTGCTGGAGCACAGGGGCTACCATCCTGAGCTTATTGTGCTAGGGGTCAGGGGCCTGGTCACTGGCTTTGTTACCTGGGGCCTCAGATGCTGGAGGCTTAAGGGTCTGGCAGCTTACCTGGTGCTGAGCTGGGGTCCTAGTGATGGTGTCTGGAATGTGCTGAGGCCATGTGGGGTTTTTCTCCATTTCCCCATTTCCACAGTGAAGCTTGTGGGGTAGGGGGTGGGGTCTGGCCTCTGAAGGATGCCGGCTCACCCAGGGCTGTCCTGAAGCATGGAGAGGTTTTACTGCTGGAGTAATTTTTCTAATGTTCAGGACTGACAGTGTTACCCACCCCTGCTCACTAAACTTCAGCAGCTCTATATCACCGCAGGATCAAACACAAAATGTTTGGCATTTAAAGTCTTTCATAACCTAGCCCCCTCTTATATTTCCAGGCTTCTAACACTTTCCTTTCAGATACATCCTCTTTGATCCAGTGATATTGACCTCCTGGCCATTTCATCAACGAGACTCCATCTCTCAGCTTTGGGCATGGTCTTTGGCTTTCATGCATTCCTGGAATGTTCTCCCACTACTCAGCATACTGACTTCCCTGGCTTCCATTAAGTCCCAACTGAAATCCCTTCTTTTATTGAAAACCTTTCCTAAGCTTTCTTAACTCTAGCATCTTCCCCTCTGTTAGTTATTTTCTATTTATTCTGTAAATAGTTTAGACATATTTGTTTGCATGTTGTCTCCCCCTTTAGATTGTAAGCACAAGAACTATCTTCTGTCTCTTTTTGTATCCCCAGTGCTCAGCATGATGCTTGATATATAGGTCATGCTTAATACATATTCATTGAATGAGTCAGTGAGTGCCTGCTATAGTCAAAGCCCTGTGCAAACTGCTGAGGGAGATACAAGGAAGTTTAAGTCCTTGATCTCAAGGCATCTGTGATCCAATTAGGTAAATAAGTAATTAGAGACTATATCAAACTTAAAAGAACATTGAACTTGAACTGCTGTTCTTAGAGCCACCAGACCTTAGTTCAGATCCCAGTTTTGCTACTTACCCTTCTGTATGATCTTAGACAAGTCAATTAAAATCCCTGAGCTTCAATTGTATCATCTGTAAAATGGGGAGGTTGGGCTAGATGATCTCCAAGCACCTTTCCAGTTCTAGATCTATGATTCCATTATTGTAATCCCCACCCATAAATGCATGTAAAATTTGGATTTTTGTGTCCACTCCTTGTGCCCATGTTGTCATCTGATTTGGAGTGAAGTTACTATACACATATATATACAAAATATACTCAAAACACTTCTTCTCTTTATTATAGCTTAAAGCACTAACCAAAGTAGCAAGTGATAATCTGAAAGTAAACCAGCTGACCAAAAAATCTCTGCAAGACTATAACTGGCAAATAAGGTATGCTTTCAGCAACTGACCCTTAATAATACAACAACTACATATATATAAGGTACTTTGAGGTTTCTAAATCTGTACAGAGAGATAAAGATGCATGGAGCAGATGAACCTCAAACTAGAAGAGGTCTGAAGAATGATGATAGCACAGGGAGGATCTGAAAGTGGGAGTGGTGAGCAAGGAGTCTGCTGAATTTTCTTCTTGGCCCAATGTATGTGAGAACATGAGAGCAGGAACCACTTGCTCTAGAAAGATAGCCCCAGGTGCACTATCTTCTAGAGAGAGCCATGTTTCCATCAGGAGATGGAAAGAATATGAAAGAAAATCACCCAGCATGAAGAAGATCTTGTTTATCATAGAGCAGTGGTTCTAGAGGACACTGTGAAAGGGGAGGGCTGCAAGAGAAGATGTGGCCATGTGACATTGAGCTGGTAAGGGATTAAAGTGTAGGGAGAGGTAGATAGATAGCTAAGCAGACAAAGTGAGAGCATTTATTAAACACTATGTGCTAGGTAGGCACTGTGCTAATGAAAGCAAGAAAATGAAATTATCTCTACTCAGAATTTTATGGGTTAATGGGGGAAGATGGCACATAAAGAGAAATTAGAAAGCATGGTGGGGGAAGGTACCTGATTAAGTACCTTGTGTATAGGTGGTATGACCCAGAGAGTGAGCCAAGAGGGAAGGGAGCAGTGTGATCAAAACTAATGATGACATGCCATTTCCAGGCAAGGGCTCACCCATCATTGAAATGACCTTAGAGTGTGTCATCACCCACAGGGGACAAGCAGCTATTATAGAGATGAGGCAGAGTGAACCTGGAGGGAAATGCAAGTAATAGGGAAAATGTTTTGTTTTTGTTTTGGCCTCAGTAGATGATAATTCTCACAGATGATACAAGTTTGCTAGCTGTAGGACAGTTTAGTTGATTAGTTGATTTAGAATTAGTTGACTTGAGGCCTCTATGGTAGTGGCATTACCTTCTGTGACTTAGAGCTAGAGGTGGCTAAGGAAAACAGGTCAAGTGTTTGTTTGTAAGTAAATATCTGGTGATTTGGTCCCCAGACCTGGGCTAAACTCAGTTAACACTTTATCCCAATGCAGTAGGAAATCCGAAGATAACCCACTTGTGGAAGTTGGGCTTGGTTTTCGGTCAGCTAGGGAAAACTGAGTTATTCCAAATCTCTCTGGTGTTTCTTGGTTTTAGAATCCTGTATCCTCTATGTATGGAGTCCTATAGGTTTATATCCTAGCAATGGTATTCAATATGGTTCTAGTTGCATGAATCTAAGATATCTACTGAGGAGTCATCAATTTATATTTTTATGTTCTTCTTCCAGAGGTTTTGGGAGTCACTTCTTTTAGCCTATAAACCCCATGAGGGCAGGGACACCTTCAGTGTCACCATAGTGTTACCCACTGTAAACCTTTAATGTAGGATTTTAGAAGATTTCAGGATCAATATCAGTCAGCAATGTGATGTGATAGCCAAACATCTAGTGTGAGCTTAGACTGTATTGAAATGTATAATTCTTAGAATCAGAAAGGTGAGAGTCCAGCTGTAGGCTGTCCTTTTCAGAACACATTTACAATACTGTCTGTACACATTTGGAGTTGTCGGTCTGATGGTGAAGGGTTTCCAGTTCATGCAACATGAGGATCAGGTGAAGAAACTGGAAATGTTTAGTCTGGAAGAAAGAAGACTTAGGAAGAACTATCTTTCAGTATTTTAAAGCTGTCATGTGGAAGGAGGATTCAACATTTCTCATGGGACAAAATGGAGAGAAATTGGGTAGATGTTATAGAGGGGCAGATTTATACTTGATGTAAGTATCACAGCAAGATGAATATATGGCAAGGGAGAGAGGGTAGGAGGTACTAAGGTGGTGTACAAGGGACTAGTTACTCACCTGGGTGTAGCACTACTCTTCCCTTTGCCCTCCCTTTGGATTTAACCATTTCCCTAGTGACTCTGGGTTGTGCCCCTTGGTGTGAAGGGTTTTCCTTTCAAATTCTCTATGCTAGAAGACAATGAGAAACCAGCCTAGTCCTTCCTAAACTGCTAAGTTTTGTCAAGTCCTAGAGTTATCCCAGAGTGGAACTGGCTGCCTTGGGAGGTAGTGATTTCCCCCTTGCCAGAGGTCTTTAAAGACTCGATGAGTACTTATCAAAAACATTATGGACTAGAATTTTATTCAGGGAGAAGGAAAGGCCTAAGGAAAAGGTCTGGATAAGGTGTGGCACAGGAGGGAGATTAGATGATCTGTGAGAAATCAAGGTTTGGTATAAGGACACAAGAAAGGTTCTATTTATTTGCATCAAACAGAAATCCAATTAAGAATTAGCTCAGGGAGTTTAAGAGAAATTTCACAAATGGTAGCTTACAGAAATTTGGTGAGCATGTGAAATGCTAATAAGTCATGAATGGTACATGCTCCTTGCTCAAAATGGACATTTTGGCCACTGATCCTCATTTCAGATCCCAGAATATCTTAGGTATTCCTGCTTCTGCTCCAAGTGTTTAGGGGTGGTTCCAGGGGCCTTCATCTATGAGATACATCAGCAATTCTGAGAATTCTACTGGAATGGATGGCTATAAGTCTCCTAGATCTAATCTACTTCCCCTGTCCCAGGGCCTTTAGATTAATAGGAAGACTTGGATAGATTGTACCCTGGAGGGTAATCATGGGCTTTTCAGGTTTAACACAGTCTCTTTTCCTTCAGTTTGAGGAAATGATTGGGTAGCAAAGTACAAGAAAAAATTAGAGCAGGATTTTGGTATTTCCTGATTTCACACTTGGTCACTTTTCTCTTTGTAAATGTGTGAAGCACCAACTGGTCATTATATACATGCAGGGGAAGGTCTTCTGAAAAAAGCATGAAGGCTAATGTGTATGCTCTCCTACTTCTGTCAGTATTCCTCCTTCCCTTCTGGCACCTTTCCCTTCTAGAAGTCTCCTGCAGGGTTGGTAAATATGACTAATTTTTATTATTATTAATATGACTGTCACTATAGTAATACAAAGCAGCTCTATGACTTGGAAGAGAAAAAGGATATCTCTTTACTGAATAATATACTGAAGACATGGAAACAAATTAAGGTTCTCCGTCAACAGCAAGGATTTGTAAGCACACCTATAAAGTTGCAGTTTCAGAGGTGAGTGACTGTCACTTCTGCTTTTATGGTTCCTGTAACTACACAGAAGTGACTGGGGATCCACTCATGATGTCAGAGAAGACAATGTAGAGAAAAACCTTTAGTGAACTGATCCATTCTTTGTTGTGATGGTGATGGAGGGATAGTTTGGTTTCTCATCACTTCCCCATCTTTCCCTCATTTAAGAACTTTGAGGGAAAAATTCTAGAAAAAAAGGAGTCAGCAGAAGTAGTGGTTTCTCCTTTAGGAGAATGGCATTTCCTTCATTCCCTGTCTCTGGCATCAGGGGCATTGAACTAGCTCGAGGTTGTGCAGTCAAGGTAGCAGGGAGTCAATGAGTATTTATTAAACATCTATGATGTGCCAGTCACTGTGCTAAGCACTGAGGATGCAAGTAAAGGCAAAAAAGCAGCCCTGCCCTCGAGGAGCTCACAGCCCATGGGAGAGACCACAGGCAAACACAAGCAAGATGTATACAGGATAAATAAGAGATGATCTGAGAGGGAAGGCACATGTTCATTGTCCTTAACAACCTGATTACTGATGGCGTAAAGCACCCTCCTTTCTGCTACCTATTAATCTGTTATTCCTAAAGTGGTGTGAATAGAGTTGTTAGGTGTTCTTTGGGCTCTTAACTCCTCCAAACAACCATCTGAGTACTAGGCCAGCTCCAGGCAAGGGCAATGTAGGGGGAAGATTCTAGACACACTTTCTCTACAAATCCCAATTAGCTTTGAAGGATTTTGGAACTAATCAACCACCTATTTGAGGGATCTCTTTGGGACCTGCTTAGTCCTGAAGTGAAACTTCTGGGGACAATGTAGGCCAAAGTATGTTTTTAGAAACCATCTTAGGGTCTCTGCAGAGTCCCCATGATTTAGTAGCTTTACTATAGTTTGTAAATATTCTAATATTCTAATAACCTGTAACTACACTAGGATTGAACTGATTCCCTCAGAAATTCGATTTAGTCCACCTAGTGAATTACCAGACTGCTAAGGAAGCCTTTCTCTATGACGTTAAGTATAATGTTTCTGAAATAATCTTTTTCCCCTCAAACTTTTATTATACCTAGTTTCCATGCAATTCCATAATTATTATGCATGTAATAAGTTACATGCTAAAACTAAAGACTTCATGTGTTATTTTGTCATTATAGTTTCTTTTTCTTCATGTAATACAGTTAGCTGCCTGAAATTTGAAAATTTTAGGGGGGAACATTACTTATATTTACCTATAAACTGTTCTGTGGATTAGTAACTACTCCTTATAGTAAAACTGTTATTAACAATAGTATCTTATGGTTTATATAGCAATTTAATGTTAGCAAAATGCTTTATGTATATTAAATATACGTTTGTGTTTGAACCTCACAATAAACCTGCAAGATTAGTATTGTAGATATTATCCCCATTGTAAGGATGAAGACACTGAGCTTCAGGGATATTAAGTGACTTACCCATAGGCACACACAGCTCTTAAGTGTTAGAAACAGGACTTAGTCTCATTTGATTTTTAATCCAATACTCTTCTCACTACTCCCCACTACTCCACACTGACTTCTTTTAATATTGATGTTAAAATGTCTAAATAGAAAGATACACCCAAGGGCCAGCCCCTGTCCAATGAGTATATCATATTCATCGTGGCATAGTAGAAAGAGGGCTGATCTAAGAGACTTGGATATGAATCCTGACTCTTAGCATTTACTAGCCTTAGGACTATAAGGCAGATATGTAATTTCACCAAATCCAAGCTTTTTGTCCACAAGGATACAGTTTTTTATGAAACTCCACTAAGACAGGATATGAAGAACTTTGCAAACCTTAAAGTAATAAACAGGTACTAGTTAACTGTGATTATTTACATGAGAAGTACAATTATTTTTTATAAAAGATTTGTAAGTCTCTAAAAACTTAAACACTTCTCTAGTTAGAATATTTTAAATATTTTTATTTATGCTCAACTAGGTTAAAAATGAATAGAGTTGATGAACAAGAAGAACTGACAAAAGTGTCTGAAACAGAGACAAAGTTCAAAGGAGAAGACTCTAAGATTGGGAAAAAGCAAGAGGTACTCATGTTTTTAAAAAGTTATATTAAATTAAACTTTCTGTTTCACCAGTCAAAATGGTTCATTGTTGGCTAGTAGAGTAAAATAATGATATCTAAAATGAATATTGTAGATCATGAGAAATGTAATTTTAAATACTTCATTCTTGAATTAAGAAAATTAAGTAAAAATGTCATCATAGTAGAAAAGCTATGATCATATATTGTAAATTATGAAAAATTTGTTCACCAATTTTTCAGGGCCTTTCATATTTAAAAACAAAGTTTGAAGAAACAGAATTTGAAAGGATAAATCAACCTACTTTAATACCACATCTTTCTTTGACTGCAGAAGTAACAAACTTGTACAAGTGTTCTGTGTAAGCTAATTTTATATGATTAAGTTTATTTTATAATATTTATATTTTTCCATATCCTATTCCACACTTTTAGTATGTTATTGTTATTGTTGTGTTTTTTTATTGTGTTCAGACTGTTGAGGAATAAAAGTACAGGAAAAAAATGACCCCAAACTATCTTTACTGGTTAAAAACTTGTAGTTCCTCTAGAAAGGATCCCTCATCAAGGTTTTCTACTGGGAAAAGTTTTGTCAATCTATGACTTCTCCCCTCTACTATAACTTTCCCTTCCTAACTCTTAAGCAGTATGTTCATATAAGTTATATATTAATATGTTATATATGTTAAATATCTATTTAACATACTAACCCTTTTAGATTTGTGGAGGACAAAGCAAACTGAAGTAGTTGCCCAGGACCCTCGTGATTTGTAGTCATCTGAGTGTGGTTATGAGACGTAACTATGCTTTCTTTAATTGCCCTCCATTCCTTTCTGACTTCTGGTCTTCTTCCTTTTCTCCATTTACTTCTCCCTCATAGTTGAGTTACTAGCAAGCAGGCAGCAGAGAAAGGGTTAAATCTAAGCATGAGGGGCCTCTCGAACTGGACGCTTTTTCTTATTCACATCATGTATGAACAAGAGTGCAAGAAGTAGGCTAAGAGAAGGTTGAAGTAGGTCATCAGAACTTGAGGCAAATCACATTCGGTGGTTTCTCTTCTAATCTCCATCTTCCATCCCATCTGTTTTTTATATGGGACAAGGGACAGAATGGGGAAGACCAGTGTTTCCCAGTGTTCCTTTCAGCAAGCACAAACTTAATTAGAAACTACATTTACCTTGAAGCCTCAGGTCCCAAAAGGCCTAATTATAGGTGGACCAAGACTTTGAATTCCTGTTCAGTGCTATCCCAAATAGCACAGGAGGTGTTGTTCAGGTAATGGAAACATCAGACTAGAAGAAGGAAGGCACTACTTGGAGAGGTGATGGTACCTGGCCTTGCAAATGAATATAATAGCAGCTCAGTTAACTTGCTGGCTGCCAAAAACAAACTGAGAAAAATTGAGAGGGAAGTAAAACTTGTAGCTGAGACTGATAGAGTGAAAAGCAGCAGACGCTAAGAACAGAGATTCAGATGCTACGTAAGTGAATCTTCCCCTACTCGTTGATCTGGCCTCTTTCCAGTGCCATAGAGACCACAGCCCATGGCTGCAGAAGTTTGCTGGGGCTGTAATAGTCAGTGCCACAGGAAATAACCCCATAGCACCAGCATGGAAAAGCTCTGAATTGCTGGGTGCAGGGCGGACAACCTATAACACTGGTGCAGCAGCTCTTTGAATTGCCAGAGAACTAAGGAACAAAGGAAACAGGACAGGATACTGGAAAATGTCATTGTGTGTGTATGTGTAGAGGGGTATCTATTTATCCCTCCACTAAACCTAAGGGAAAGAACTCAGACTCCAGCTAGGGCCAGTTCTGTCAACCCAAAAGTCACTTGGAAGAAAGACTAGGGTGAGAGGAGGCTAAGTTACTGAGATCTAGCCCTCAAGGAAACCTCCATTAGAAGGGGCAGAGTTAGAAAGCAAACAATAGGGAGAAATTAAGGTGGAGGGAGGGGACAACATAGACCAAAATTATCAAAGATCTCAGGAAGACACAACTCAAAGACCTTGAACATAAGCAGATAAAGCAGCAGAGAAAACACTAACAACATAAAGAAATATGGCCTCCAGACCTAGTAAATGAGTTCAGGCCTCTGTGAATAAATGCTTCAAATCAAAGGAAAATGATCCAACCTTTAATGAGCAGAGGACCCTATGGAATGTGAAGAGAATATGGAACCACAACAGACTGTTTCTGAGTGGTTCAAAAAAGAAATGAGAATTATGAGAGCATCATTTATGGCCTGCATGGCAAAAATAAGATAGAAAAACTAGAATCTGCCATGGTAAGTCTCACGGAAGAGACTAAACAGAGAATAATAGATTTGGAATGCAAATATGCAGAAGAGAGGGAGAATCTAGAAGAGAAATAAGCAATAACATTAAAGGAATATGTGCTCATTCTGCAAGCAAAACATATTCATCTTGAAGACAGCATGTTTGTAGAGACAAAAGATCATCAGTCTCCCAGAACATGACAGGACAAAAAAACCAAACAAACAACTTAAAACCATAGTGAATAAAATAATAGAATAGAACTGCTCAGAACTTCAGACAACAGAAAATAAAATACCAATTGAAAGAATTCACATACTGCCTTCAGGAAAAACAAAACAAAACCCACGGCTGCTGAACTCCAAGTCACATAATGGTTAAACTTAACAATTCACTTAAAAAAGAAGTTCTGCAAGAAGTCAAGAGAAACACCTTCACATACAAAGGAGGGGAAATTTGAAAATAGGAATTTTCTACACCCACTAATAATGTAGGAGGGAATGGAATAATATGTTCTGAAGAGCAATGGAACTCGAGATGCAGTTCAAGATGACCCACCTTGCAAATCTGAACTGAACTGTACATGAAAATAAGATGTATGTTGAATAATAAAGAGGTGTTTGAAACATTTTTTGAAAGAAAACCAGAACTTGAACACTGAACAACAAAAATGCAGGAGGTTTGAATAAATACAGCAGCTAATTATGGCAGCAGCAACAGAGTGACAGCAGAGAGACTTCTTTCCAAATGTACACAAGAAGATATGGGTAAAGGCAGAAGTTCACTAGTGTAACAGTGAAGAGATAGGCCTGAGGCAATATAGACAGAGCCTGGTATTGCCCTGCTTACAGGTGAATCATTGTTTTGGGGTTATTTTTTGTGGGACTACCCTACAACATGGAAAGTTATGTAAAAGATGAGAGAAGAGGAGGGGATAGAGACATACCCAGGTAAAGTTGAGTGAGATGATGAAAGCAAAGAGGGGGAAGGTGAACTGTGGACTCAGCCAAAAAAAAAAAAAGAGCCTGAAAAGAGAGTTATGAGGAGGAAGAGGCGAGGATTGAAGAAGGGGGAGAAAGGAAGGAGGCCTTTCTTTGGTGGTGGGAGGGGGTGGATGAATGGAGATGTTCAACGAAGGGAGAAAGGGATCTTGTGCTGAGTGTGGCCTGGAAGGATTTTATGCTTGAAAAGTTCATTCATCCTTACTCAGGAAGGGCAGATTTGAAATTTCCAAGGGAAAGTAGCACCTAGAGAAATGGGAGGGCATAGTTCCATGGAGGAGATTTTGAGGTGAATGGGGGAAGAAAGGAAACTCAGGAAATAGAATAGTGATGGTCTGTATAATCTGAGTTGTGGTAGGGGAGGGATCCTAACATGGGATGGTGTCCTCTTTGACACCTGCAATAATTGGCATTGTTTTGATAGTGAGGCACAATGAAAAAAGGTACTCCATGAAGTAAGTTGTCCCACCCAAACTGGGTCACAGAGTTGGACACGACTGAACAACAACAAAAAGTAACAATGAGATCTGGCTATCCTTGTGAGAGCTAGAGGATTCCTGACTTTTTTGCACTCAACAGAGCATACAGTGAGATAGTTCTCTGTCACTGTCCTAAAGCTTTCCTGTAACAGCCTCTTTCCATCTTCAGTCCCAGTTTAGTCTTAAGGTCATTGGTAGAGTTGAAATAAAAAACAGGTTATGCCCTCAGTAAATGAGAGCATCTCTGCTCACTTCTCTAGCTTCTCATTCTCAAGAAGATAACCATCAGTTTTTTATATCCACCTTCATTGTATATTTATAATAGAAAAAATACTTTACTCACTCAGTCCATAATAATAGTTCTTCTACAACAATAAGAGGCAGTAGGTGGCATAGTGGATAGAATGCTAGGCCTGGAGTTCAAATCTGATTTTAGATATTTACTAGCTGTATGACCCGGGGCAAGTCACTTAACCCTGTTCACCTCAGTTTCCTCATCTATAAAATGAGCTGAAGAAGAAAATGGTAAATCCCTCCAGTGTCTTTGCCAAGAAAACCCTAAAGGGATTAACAAAGCCAGACAGGACTGAAAAAGGACTAAACAAGTATACCAGGCACTATGTCGTGATACTATACCTCTTGTCAGAATGTTACTATCAATTCTTGCTAAATAAATTCATGGTGTGTGTGTGTGTGTGTGTGTGTGTGTGTGCGTGTGCGTGTGTGTATGTATGTATGTTTAAACTTGATGGCTCATCTTGCTCTTTTCTCTCCACATTGATCTTTTAGGCAAATACTGTATATAACAGCCTCTGGAAATATGACTTGAATGAATGGTCTTGAAAGCAATAAAACCCATTTTACTTTTTTTACACTTATTTAGATTGGCCTCTTCTCAATTTAATTGGAATGAAGAAGTTTTATGTACCAGGGTGGCAGACTCTCTGTGTTTCAGAGAACCAGCCTACCTCAATCTGGAAAGGCACCTCACTAGACCTTGGTCTTGGAATTGATAATTTCGGAATTATTGGTGGCAGGGGTTGGCAGGCCTATTGTGTGCCTGCTCTGAAGGCATCGCGGATCCTTCAAGTTCTGAAGTAGATATCAGAGGTTTTAACCTATGTTCAATTAAATATTTGGGTTTTAAAATACACGATGTGCACCCTATAATGATAGGACAGGCATGTGTTGTTTTGTCAGAGTAAATAATGAAAGGAACTTTTTTTGCATTCATTTACTTTCCTAGGGTGAATTAAATGTTTATTACTTTTAAATTTTTAGGCATGAACAAAGGAGGAGGGCCAGAGTTCAAAAGCTTAAATATTTTGTAAAAATATTTTACAATGATAAACAGGTTTCTTGCACTTCAGTATCTCCTCTGCAGCTGGATTTTAAAGTCATGTTTCAGCAGATTTTCAATATTCAACTAATAAACTGGCCTGAAACTATTCGCTTAGAGGTATGCCATTGCAATTTCTTCAACACTTTTTACAAATGTACTTCAAAAATTAATCCCTATTGCTGTTCTTGACATCTTTACAAATAACCTATGTCTTTTATAATACAATTTTATTTTGATCTGTGAGGGCAAATGGTATAAAAATTTATTAAAATAGCCTTTTATTAAATGAGATAATACATGTAAAACAATATATACATGTTAATGATTATTTACCACTATATATGGAAAAACTGATTTGATATACAGTATACAGCAGTTCCTCCTGCTATTTGTACACTACTTCCTTTGTTCTATGATTCAATTAGTATTCAGCCCCAGCAGAGGAGGAAGGCCGTTGTTTTATGTGTGAATGCAAATACTGTAACAGTCATAAGTGTCGTGAAAGTCTATCCCAACCATAACTGCAAACTTCAGGGTTTTTTGGTTTTTTTCCCAAGAGAAGAAAATAAGAGAGGAATGGGAAAGACTGGAGTTGAAATGGGCAGGACTGGTGATTGGAGAGGGAGAAGGAGAGAGAAGAATAAAAGACACAGGAACTTGTCAGAAACAGAAATAGAAATATTTCTTTGAATCCTTCCACTTTTGCTTTTAAAGTTTCAATTGCTTTCCTGAATCAGATGCTGGGTTTATTTTCCTTATTCCAACTACCATTCTCTTTTCATCCCAGAAAATCCCTCTGATCATCAATAATCTAGGGTATTGATAAGCCACTGCTTTTCTGTAAAGAGGCATGATATATGCAGTGGAATACAAATCCACCATTTGCTATTTTAGAACTTTAGCTTCTTCTTTGTAAATGGTAGATAATTTAGTAAATATTTATTAAATTAAATTTAGTTTTTTGATGACCTAATTTGTGGTATATATGAAGACATAATGGATGATTATTTATTCTTCAACCAACGTTTATTAAGTATCTCTTGACTTGCCATAGAAGACTAATGGTGTATTTCTTGGATCTGAGGAGACTTCATAATCCTTGTTGATTGAATGAATGAATGATTGAATGGCAAGCGTTGTTTCCTTTAACAGGAAGCAGTGTCTGCGTGCTGCTATATGGTTAGTATAGGCTAAAAAAATACCCTAGTATTTTAATACTGGAAATTTCCATTTATGTGTAAGGTCAGTGTATCCCTAAAACATTAATGGTCTTTAAACAGACATTATCTTCCATAATTCAGTTTTTTGTTCTTTGAAGTCAGGAACATCAGTGTACACTTCTATAGCACCTTATGTGTTTGTTAATTTCATTCTCCCAGCAACACTATGTAGTTCATATATCAACTATTATATCCAGTTTGGGGCAGCTAGGTGGTGTCGTGGATAGCGCACCAGTGCAGGAGTCAGGAGGCCCTGAGTTCAAATCTCACCTCAGACACTTGACACTCACTAGCTGTGTGACCTTGGGCAGGTCACTTAACCCCAATTGCCTCATCATAGGTCATCTCCAGTCATCCTGATGCATATCTGGTCACTGGATTCAGATGGCTCTGGAGGAGAAAGTGAGGCTGGTGACCTTGCCCAACCCTCCCTCACTCAAAACAAAGTCAAGTGCAAGTCATGTCATTATTTCTCTGATGGCATGGTCTTCTTCAGCAACGAAGGACGAACACACACATTATCTCCATTTTAAAGAAGAGGAAACTGAGGATTAGAAAGGTTGAGTGATTTTCCCCAAGTTACAAAGCTACCAAACAGAAAAGTCAAAAATCAAACCTGGGTTTTCAGAAACTCAACTCCAGTGTTGTTGTTTTTTTTCAATGTACCATGCAGAAATTATTTAAGCTTCAGGTAAATAAATGTAATAGTATACTTCTTTCATGAACTCGTATTTGGAGTGTTCTGAAGAAATACTTTTCTTACACTCTTCCATTTTTGGTGTGATCATGTGGAAAGGAGTACTTGACTAGGAAGTAGGACACTAGAGTGCTAGTTCTGGCACTGTCAGTAACTAGCTGTATGACCTTAGCCGAGTCACTTTACCTTTTAGGGTCTTAGTTTCCTTACTTTAAAAAAGGTTTGGTCTTGACCACTGGGTCTCAAAGTGAGGCATGGGGCCTTTTTCAGGACATCTATGTGGTCCAAAGTATTATCACAATAGTACTAAGATGTTTTAATTTAAAATACAGTAAACAGCAATAGCTATAACCCACACAAACAAAAGCTCTTCAGAGTCTTCAATAATTTTTAAGAATGTAAAGGTTCCCAAGACCAAAACGTTTCAGAATCTTTGGTCTAAAATTTTGTCCAGCTCTGTGATAAGATTCCAGCTGTAAATTACTTGTTTCCAGTGTGATTTAATTTGTTTTATGTTTAGATTTATGAAATAAGTAAAAGGACAAGCTTATTGGCCAAAATATATTTGCCTATACCCAGCAATACTACACAGAAAAGCAAAGCTGTTTTGGAACAGGCAGAGTTTAGCTGTGATAAGCTAGCCGGACCTGCATGTGGAGAAGTAGGAAGCAGTGAGTTCATTTCAAATTTTCTCTTTGTGTTTTCAAACTGCCATGACTACACCTTTTTAGGACCATCTTCTAAATTCTTGAGGCATTGTGATATGCATTGGTGGAAGAAGTACTGGTGCCAGTAAAATTGTACAGTAATTTTTTTCTAGCTTGCATAGCCAAGTGTTTCCCTGTCCTTCGTGCTCCCATTTGGGGACCCTGTATGTGTTTCACAAGAGCAACTAAAGGGAAACTTGTAGCTCTTGACCCAAGAGAAGCATGTCTTTAGTAAAGCTTCTTAATTCTAGATGTGTCAAGTTTTTACTCCCAAATGTAAGCTCTTTTTTTATCTTAAATGATAGAAACTCTTTTTAAATCGATAAATAATGTTTTCCCACTTTACTCTTCTCTTTTTGACATACAGATGTGCCTTTTCTTCTTGATGTGACTGAAAAAGAAGAACTTTGCCTATTGACATCCGGAAAACTAAGCTATTCTTTATCATGGGCATTAGATGAAAATGGCATCCCTTTAACACCTGTGTCCCAGTCACTAAATTCTGTTTGCCACAGGTTATAAGATTTTATGTTAGAGAAGTAACATCACTTTTCAACAATGTATTACTTAAAGCTCATGTCTGTAATAGGGAAGCACTCCATCTCAGGCAGAAACAAATGGTTGGTTTCCTGATCTTCAGTAAGGAATCTCTTCCTGCTTCTCTAGAACAACTCCAAGTATGAATTCATTCTCCAGCGGTAGCCGTGAAATTTACAGAGGCATCTATCACTTCTCTCCTTGCCTTGTCTTGTTCTGACTATTGCCTCAGACCTGGATCCTTCTTTATTTCTTCCCCAGTCTGAACTTCAAACAGTATTGAGTGAAACCTGTATTTAGGAGGAATAAGAAATGGGTACTCTAAATGAAGATGATGGATCCTTTCATATGATTATATGTAGATATTAGGGCAATGATTTCTGCAAACTGTCACATAAAAAGAAGTGTTTGGGTATGCACAAAGATGCATTCATTGTGTTAGAAGTTATCATTTGGTAAAGGCTAAATTGTCAGAGGAATGCACATGGCAATTTGAGCTATGGAAAAGATTGCAGGATTTGGAGTAGGAAGATGTGGGTTTGAATCCATGAGCAAGTCATATAATCTCACTCTACTTCAATTTTCTCATTGGAAAAAGTACTATCTACCTCTGTTATTGTCAAGGGCATCACTATCCTTCCTGTTACCCAGGCTCATATACTTTTAACATATAATTCAGATCACCAGAGCTTAAAAATTTTACAGGAGAGATAGTACACCCCTCATTAAGTAGTGAACAATATATTAATTATGCCTTTGCTGCAAAAATAAAACTGGCTTTACTGTGCTTTGGGAGCAATATCCATAAGATGGGTTTTTGTCTGTTTATCTGATGCCAAGGGGCATGAGGGAGGGAGATCTCTAGCTAGCATACTGCTGTGCTCTGTCCTTCTTGGTCTTAATCCTCTTAATATTTTTATTAATGACACAAATGAAAACACAAATTGCATATTTATCAAATCTATTATAGTGCACCTTAATTATGCTTAAGTAAATATTTTGAAGAAATCTCGGTATTAAGAATTAGCATTCTGTTGTAGAAAATACCTCAACCTGGAACCAGGTGGCCTACTCACTAATAGTCACTAACTCAGTGACCCTGAACAAGTCTTTTAACCTCTTTGAATATATAAAATGGATAACATTCCTATAGCGTCTACAGCACTAGTCTATTGGGAGGAAAGCACTTTGTAAATGTGCTCTAGAAATATGAACAAGGTGAGTTTTCCCCTGTACCTCACCTGAGACCTCCAGAGAGTACTCAGTGTATGTTTTGAGCCTGTGTGGTAGAGTGGAAAGAACATCCTAGCTCTCATGATGATCATGGGGGAGACACTCTTTCTGAGACTCAGTTTCCTCATCTGTAAAACAAATAGAATAATGCCTCTAGCACCTCCTACAAAAGGTTGTTGTGAGAATCAAATGTGATAATATATGTGTGCGTATAAGTTTGTAAACTTTAAAGTACTACAATGTAAGCTATTGTCATAAAAATAAAATACTGTAATTATATTGTTAGCAGTACATATATGTGGCAAAAATACAGGAAACAAACATGATGCATATTATATTTTTCCCATATGGTAGCGTGTTGAGGAATGTGGATGCAAGAGGTGTTCCTGGAATTCCATGGCTCATTAATACTCAGAATCTCTTTGAATGGGCAAATGAAGTCAGAATTGATCCAAATGACCCAGACTACTCAGATTTGATGGAATTCATAATGGTAAGTCTTAGCAAATATAAAGATTATAAACATAGGAAAATGTTCCAATGCCTGTCCTGGAACAGTGCAAAAGAATATATAATTATTGGAAAAAGTACCCATTTATAGATCCCTGAATTTTTAGATTAAGCCCATCTGTTCACCAGTGTCAAAAAAAGCACATAATGGACACTGACCTGGGACACTGACAGAACCTTGGATTCTAGTTGCTGCTGTACTATGTACTAGCCATCTGACTTTGGTCCTGCCCTCAGTGAGTCTAAGCTTCCTTATTGATGAAATGAGGTGATGGAACTGGAATGACCTGTAAGGTCCTTCTCAGCTCTAAAAATCAGTGAACTTTATAAATCCCATGGCTGAGTGAATGAATTAAGCATTTATGAAGCTCCTACCATGTACTAGGCTTGGGATCACCCTCCCCTCAAAAGTGAGAACACATGCAGAGGCATGGTAACTAAGGAAAAGAGAGTTTATCTGAGAAGCCACAAGAATGAGAAGTGGAGTCAAAGGAGAGTAAATTTTCATGCTTGTGCCCTTTCCAGAAATAGTGATAAATACTGAATTTGATTAGCATTCCTAGATCAAGAAGGGGAGGGGGGAAGAATATGCTTGTATAGTGACAGAGCAAGTGAGAAGATATTCCAAGATGTTGCTTGTAGATGGATGTGAAGAATCAGTTCAAATGTAATCCTATGACTTTGTGTACCTTGCCTGCCTGGTTGCCCTAAGACTAGGATAAATGATTTTAGCGAGCATGAAGAGCTATTGTTAGCTGGATCATTTTAATAATGGAAGATAATTATCAGTTACTAGTGGTGACTGAATTATTTGTGGAAGGTCGGATAGATAAACTTGTGTAATGAGTTCTGGGGAGTACATCCAATGTGGTTGTACATTTATGAATATGTGGAGAAGACAAGTTGTCAGTGAGCATTTTGTAAGTTCCTACTATTTACCAGGTGCTGGTGATACAAAGACAGGCAAAAATAGCCCCGGCCCTCAAGGAGCACACAAGCTAATCTTAGGAAATAATATGCAAACAGCTATGCATAAACAAGCTATGTGCAAGATCAGTTGGTGGTATTCTCAGAGAGAGGGTATGGACATTAAGGAGGATTGGGAAAGGCTTCTTGGAAAGGGTGGCATTTCACTTGGGACTTTGGGCATGTCAGGGAAGCCAGAAGAAGCAGAGAATGCCAGCCTAGAGGACAGCCAGTGAAAATGTGTATGGCCTGAAGTGAGGACTGGCAAGCAGACTAGGGTCAGTAGATCACAGAGCAGGGGAAGGACAGCATGGGGCTGGGCTATGGAAAGCTTTCAATGAAAAACAGGGTTTTTTATATTTTATCCTGGAGGCAATAGGGAGCCACTGAAGTTTATTGAACAGAAAAGACATGGTCAGACCTGTAGTCACTTGGGTGCCTGAGTGGAAGATGGACTAGAAGGGAGAGAAATGAGGTGTAATAGACACACATGGAGTGATTTCAGAGGAGGGGCTCCCTTCACCTAAATACCTCTCTCATCCAACTTCCTGATTTTTGGGGACCAAAATAGCAAATGGTGGCAGATTCTCAGATAGCTTTCGTTCATATATAGATGAGGAAAGTGATACTTCACTGTCTTTGAATCACGAGGTTCTGGTGACAGAGGGATGATTGCTGGAGCTGCAGGTGATTTAGGGCTGACTTTCAATTAAAAATGCTGTGGAGAGACAGATTAACAGATTAACCTCCCCACAATACTTGGAGCAAAACTCCATTGTCTTCTCTGAAGCCCTTTTTAGATTTTTTTTTAATTCATATTCATATTGTTCAACTCATAGTTAATTATCTCCTTTTAAAAATAAGTTGGTTTTTCTTCTTTGTGTGTGTGGGTTTGTCCATGTTTTATTTTTCTCAAAGCAGGTGGCATGCATGGATCTTCAGTGTCAGAACTGAGCCCTAAAAATAAGTTTTTATTTTAAATAAATGATATAATAAAGTAAAATACCACAGAAAGTGTGATGTCTTTTATTATATCGCCAAAATATCTACCAGTATCTTTCAATTTCCCCCTCCCAGAGAGCTATCCTATATAAATACATACATACATATATATATATGTATATATATATACATATATATATATGTAAGACAAAGAAAAAGAAAAAAAGACAAAAATAGACAACACTGATTTACATTGAAAAAATCTGGTAATAGGTCCAGTGTACCATCCTCATGGATTTCCACATCTGCAAAGGATCATATCTCTTTTTCTGAACCTTGTTTGTTCTTTATAACTTGGCAACATTTATTTTTGATTTTTTTTTGTGGTTCTTTTATATTGTTGTAGTCATTGGTTATGTTGTTTTATTGGCACTACTTCACTTTGCATCAGTTCATGCAGATCTTTCAGTGTTTCTCAGTATTCATTACATTTCTTATAACACAATAATATTCTATGTACATATCACAATTTATTAAGTCCTTCTCCAATCAATGAGCATTCAATTCTCTGCTGTCACAAAAAGTACTGCTATAGAAGCTTTCTTCTTATCAATTAGGCATAAATCCAGTAATGGAATTTTTAGGTAAGAATATTTTAGACATTTTGTTAGCATAATTTCAAATTGTTTTAGAAAATGAATATAGTGATTCACAGTTCCACAACAATATACCCGCCAACACCTGACTATTCCATCTTTTGTCATCTTGGCCAGTTTGAAGTTGTTTTGATTTGCATTTCTGTTATTAGTAATTTGAAGCATTTTTTCATGTGACTGTTAATAGTAATTTTTCTTTTGAAAACTGTTCATAACCTTTGATTTAATCACTTATTGGAAAATGACTTTTAGTCACATAACATATACACACCTATGTACATTCAAAACACAAACATATAAATATATATTAATTGTTTATATATTCTAGATACCAAATTCTTAGAGAAAAAAGATTTTTTTCTTATTTGCTTCTCTTCTTACCTTAGCTGCACTAATTTTGTTTGCACAGAAGCTTTTTAGTTTTGTATAATGAAATGTCATACTACCTATTTCTCTGTCACTCAATATCAATCAATAAACAATTATTAACTGCCTACCTATGCCAGATGGGGCAGCTAGGTGGTGCAGTGGATAGAGTACCAGTGCAGGAGTCAGGAGGACCTGAGTTCAAATCTCACCTCACACACTTGACACTCACTACCTGTGTGACCTTGGCCAAGTCATTTAACCCCAACTGCCTCATCCTGGGTCATCTCCAGTCATCCTGATGAATATCTGGTCACTGGATTAAGATGGCTCTGGAGGAGAATTGAGGCTGGTGACCTGCACAGCCCTCCCTCGCTCAAAACAAAGTCAAATGCAAGTCATGTCGTTATTTCTCTGATGGCATGATCTTCTTCGGCAATGAAGGACAAACACACACACCACATGCCAGGTGCTGTGCTAAGCATTAGTGATACAAAAAAAAGAAAAGGAAAGTCCTATCCTCAAGAAACTTGCAACCTAATGGTGGGAGGAAACAACATGCAAATATATTTTACATATATGTGTATGTGTGTATACACACAGCCATATACAAGATAAATAGGAAATAATAGGGGAAGGCACTGGAATTAAGAGGGGTTGAGGAAAGTTTCCAATAAAATAAGGGATTCTAGTTGGGAGGAAAGGAAGCCTTGGAGGTCATTAGTTGTAGTGGAGTGGGGACAGTGTTCTAGGGATGAGGAACATCTGGTGAGATGCAGTATCTTGCTTGTGAAACAGAAGGCCAGTGTCGCTAGACCAAAGAATATGTTCTGTGGAGTAAGGTGTAAGAAGACATAACAGAGCATTTTGTATTAGTTCCTAAAGGCAATAGGAAGTTACTGACATTTACTGAGTAGGAGGTTGACATGATTGAACCTGTACCTTAGGGAAATCACTTTAGTGACTGAATGTGGATGGATTGGAGCAGGGCAAGACTGCAAGACTGATGGGCAGATCTACTCTAATGCCATATATGTAATGATTTAAAATAATTGAAATGTGCAATTTGAAATCTTTCTTTCTCTTTATAGTATACAAGACATAAAGGACAAGCTATTCCAAAATATTTTCGTCTTGAACAGCTGCAAGAAGAGTTTAATTTTGTTTCTGAAGAAGAAATTAAAAGAAGTAAACGTTTCCAACTTCTACAACTTAGAAATGCAGGCCAATTAGATGTCTTGGTTCTTCAGCAAATTCCTCTTTATGACGGAGAGATACCAGATTTAGTCTTCCAGGTACTTCATTTTCTATGCACTTTATAGTGCTTTATTTGATGGTGAATTGAATGAATTTTTTTTTTACTTTATAACAAAATATATCTTTTCATGGCTTTTATAAATACCTCAACCTGAGCTATTTTAATTAAGCAGATTCTTCAGTGAGAGACCTATTTTGCTGGCTTCTTAAGGCTTATTTGTAATGATGCTAGATTTTGTAAAGCTTGGCCGATGAAGTACAAAGCTAGAAGAGCTTTGGGTACTAACTTTGAAACAGACTTTATATATGTTGGCAAAGTGTGGAAAGGATTGTCACCAAATTAGCCACATGCTAATAATTTTTTGTCACAGTATTCTCTTAAAGATCATTGAATAAATCATAAGGGGTTTTGACATCAGAGAAAAATCAGTGGAGAGTATATGCATAGTTAGGAAATCTAGATTCTTGAAATATTAGGCTGGCATTTCACTTCAGAGCTCCAAAAGTTATTTGTTTGTTCCTGTTTTGAGTTATTTCATTAATAAATATGAAAAATTACTGAAATATTTCCCATTAATATATTAAGTCCAGCTTTGGGGTTATAGGACTCAATTTTTAAAAAATCATTTAGATTAATACCTGTTCCTCAACTATAGCACAAGTATTTTTAGTTTCAGTTTTCCTTGTTGTTGTTGTGTTTGTCCTTTGTTTTTGAAGAGGACCATCACATCATTGAAATGATGACATGACTTGCAGTTGACTTTGATTTGAGTGAGGGAGGGTTGTGCAAGGTCACTAGCCTCACTTTCTCCTCCAGAGCCATCTGGATCCAGTGACCAGATATTCATCAGGATGACTAGAGATGGCCCAGGATGCAATGGGAGACCCTGGCCTTTTTAGGCTAAGATCTTTTCAGGTACTCACTTAGAGTGAGGTAATGCCCATTCAGTGAAATAGGCCTCATCTCTTTAAGAAGTGAGTCAAGGGATGGCCCCTTTAATTAGAAAAAAAAAAAGTAGCCTAGAGCACATGAGACAGGAGAAGAAAAAGATTAAAAGATAAAAATTTTCTTTCTTTTGTTCTTTTTCTTTATTTCCTTCTTCCTTTTTTCTTTTCTTTCTTTCAATTTTCCTAAAACTATGGAAAGAATTAAAATAATTGAATCCTGTAACTAGAGGGAATTCTAGTGTAGGTATAAGTAGAACTAGATGGCCTCTTAGGGATCAACTGAGATCTGAATTGATTCTACTAATCTTGGCCCTAATTTGCTGAGAGTGAGTTCAGAAGAAAAGGGATAATTCTGATAAGCCCATTTGTCTTAAGAATTTCCTGACATACCCAAAAGACATTAACTTTATTTTTCTTGTATAACCCTTACTTGGTAAAATCAGACTTATCATTGCAAGATATAAAATGCCAAAGTAATAATTAATAATAGATTCTGAGCAAGGATATTTTATACATTATCAGTCAGTAAAGGTAAATAAATTCTTCCAAATGATTTTTATATTGGGGCTAAGAATTTTTACTATTTTACTGTTCCCTAACTTCCCATGGTTATGCATCATACTCTTTATGCAGTATACAACAGAGAAATTATAAATAAGATGTTCGGGAAAGAAAACTCCCAGAAGGTAATCCTTCTCTTTTTCATGCTAATGCATGAAATATTAAGGGAGAATATTAAATATTCTCTCTAAATTTTAAGGGAGAAAATGAGCTGAATAATTAATATTTTATTAATGCATGTCAAATTTAAAGCTGGTATCATGTTCAAAAAGTAAAACTAACAATTCTGTATTTAGGAATATGAAAGCCAGATAGAGGACATACAAATTTCAGATGTAAATTCTATTACTTCACAAAGGATTCACTCTATCAACTTTATGAAAAAGGTATTAGCAATATATTCTTTTTATTTAAATTTTTATTTTTTTCCAATTACATGTGAAAACAATTTAAAAACTTTTTTTTTTAATTTTGATTTCCAGATTCTCTCCCCACCTTTGCTCTTCCTTCCTTGAGAAAGCAAACAATTTGATAAAGGTTATACTCTGCAAAACATATATCCATGTTAGTCCTTGTAAAAGAAAACACAAACCAAAAAAACCCTACGAAAAAATAAAGAAAAAATTTTTTAAAATTATGCTTCAATCTGCATTCAGACTCCATAGTTCTTCTAGAGGTGGATAGCATTTTTTATCACAAGTCCTTCAGAATTATATTGGATCATTGTATTACTGAGAATACCTAAGTCATTCACAATTGATCACAGTACAATAAGCATTGTATTCTTAAAACATATTTACACTTTTACATCTAACCAAAGAAAACTGGCCTTTTATAAGGTTATATACATAACTCTCCTCCCTCCATACAGAACATTCCTGAGTATAACCTAGGATTATTCTGGGTCCAATTTACATACTCTTTCTACATGAGGGAAAATTAGGAAGAGATAAGATTGTTTGGGGGCCTGCAGAAGTTTGACACTCCAAAAAGGTAGTCATGGATTCCCTCTTACCACAACCTGATAGAATACCCAGGAATTATTTATGCAATCGCATTGAGCTATGGTAGGTATAGACCTTCATTCTGTCTCCTTATTGCTCAGGAGAAAGCCAGAAGGAGCTAAGAATAGTGTCATAAAACAGGTTTGCTTCTGTCTTAGCCCTTAAAAGGCTAAGAACAGTTGACTGAAGAAATCATTCTCTAAAGGACTCAGTTACTTGTTGTTCTGAGCCTTTACCTCCTGCTTGAATGTCTTACAATAGACTTCTAGTTAGACACCCTACCTTTTTCTCTCTCTTCTTCCATCCTTACTCTACACAGCTGTCTGAGTGATTTTCTTTAAAAAATAGGTCTAACTGTGGCACTCTTTTGTTTGGCATTCAAGGCTTTTCACTGTCTGGCTCCAATCTGCCTGCTTATTATTATACAGTACTTCTCATCACACACTACAATCCAGGTCAGTTTGGCTAGTCTTGATGTTCCTTATGTATTACATTCCATCTTCCATGTGGATACTTATACATATACTGTTCTCACTCCCTCCCCGTCATGCTTAGAACATGTTCATTTCTCACAGCTGCCTCTTAGAATCCACAGCTCACAAAAAATTTCAACTCAAGTATTGTCTCCTGCTAGCACTGCTCGTACTTTTTTCCATCCATCATTTACCTTATCTACTGTCGATATTTTGTATATAAGAAACAATTTGGCATAGTGGACAGAGAACGATTCATTTACCCTTCCAGTTCCCTCCCCACCCTACAGCCAACTCTCTAAGACTGTAAATTGCAGAGAAGGTACCAATCTGTATTAGTAGAAAGAATAACTACATTGGGAAGTCCCTACATCAATGAAATCCCAGGCTAAATTCACATTCCAAAATTTTCCATATATATTTAATTGTCCATTTTACTATACATGGCATCTCCTCTCAACAGAATGTAAGTTCCTTGAAAGCAAAGACTATTTAATTTCTTTTTTTGTATTACTTGGATCATTGCACTGATCAAAATAGCTAAGTCTTTCATAGTTGAGCACCATTATTGCTGTTGTGTATCTTCATTCTATACCAGTTCATATAGGTCTTCCCATGTTTTTCAGTTGCACTTGTCATTTCTTCTAGTACAGTAGTATTTCATCATCATCTTTTGCCACAGTGTGTTCAGTCATTCCCCAATTCTAATTATTTGCCACCACAAAAAGAACCGCTACAAATTGGTCCTTTTCCTTTTACCCTGATCTCTTTGGGTTATGGACCTACTTGTGGTATTGCTGGGTCAAAGGGTATGCACACTTCTATAGTCCTTTAGTCATACTTCCAAATTGTTCTCCATAATGACTGAACCAGTTCACAGTTCTATGAACAGTTCATTATTTTTCCACATTCCCTCTAGCATTTGTGATTTCTGATAGGTATGAGGTGGTACCTCAGAGTTGTTTTAATTTGCATTTCTCTAAATCAATAGTGATTTAGAGCATTTTTTCATATAATCTACCTATCCATCTAACTACATAAGTGTGTATATATATAGTTTTTCCTTTGAGCCAATTCCAATAAGAGTGAGATTCAAGCATTACCTGCCACTTCCCCACCCCCCCCCCCGCCACGTCCATTAACCCCTTCTCTGTAAAAGTTCTCCCTTGTGTCCTTCTTTTATGTGAGATAATTTCCCATTCTGCTTCTTCCTTCCCCTTCTCCAAATGCATTCCTCTTTATCACCCCTTCATTTTTTTAGATCATCTCAACATAACTGACTTACATCCATGCTCTCTGTCTCTCTAGAATGCTTCTGATTATCTAATAATAGTGATTAATTCTTAGGAGGTACATGTATCATCTTCCCATGTAGGAATGTAAAGTTTAATTTTATTGAGTCCCTTATTATGTCTTTCACGTTTACCTTTTTATGCTTCTCTTGAGTCTTGTGTCTGAATGTCAGATTTTCTATTCAGGTCTTGTCTTTTCATCAGAAATACTTGAAAGTCCCCCATTTCATTAAATATTCATTTTTTCCCTCTGAAAGATTATATTCAGTTTTGCTGAGTAAGTTATTCCTGATTGGAATCCCACCTCCTTTGCCCTCTGAAATGCCGTATTCTAAACCCTTCAATCCTTTCACATGGAAGCTGCTAAATCTTGGGTGATCCTGACTATGGATCCACATATTGCTTCTTTCTGGCTGTTTACAATATTTTCTCCTTGACTTGAGAGCTCTGGAATTTATTTAAAATACTCCTGGGAGTTTTCATTTGGGGAACTCTTTCAGCAGATAATAAATGGGTTCTTTGAATTTCTATTTTACCCTGTGGGTCTAAAATAGAGAGGCAGTTTTCCTTTGTAATTTCTTTAAATATGATGTCTAGGCTCTTTTTTTGATTATGGCTTCTAAGTAGTCCAATAATTCTTAAATCACCTCTCCTTGATCTGTTTTCCAATTCAGTCCTTTTTCCAATGAGATATTTAACATTTTCTTCTATTTTTCATTCTTTTGATTTTGTTTTATTATTTTTTAATGTTTCATGGAGGCGTTAGCTTTCACTTTCCCACTTTTAATTTTTTAAAATTTATTTTCTTCAGTGAGCTTTTGTACCTCTTTTTTCCATTTGACCAATTCTACTTTTTAAGGATTTCTTAATTGAATTTTTATACTTTTTCCCCATTTTTGGACTATTTTGCCTTCAGTTCTTGAGGCCTGCTCTTGGTGCTGTTGATCTCATGTATTCTCCTAGCAGTCCTTAACCCCAGTGTCAGACCTTTCCTGCTGACCTCCTAAGTTGTCTTAGACTAGAAAAATGTATCACCCTGACTTTTTCACTTTAAAATTCGATTTGAAGTGTTATTTTTAGTTGTTTGGAGGGGAATGTTGGGAGGATGCTACCTCTCCTTTGCCAGCTTGCCTCCTACCAACTCTGTGCCTTTTCACAGGTTATCTTCAATACTTAGAATGCTGTTCCTTATACCTCAGTCTTCTTGTATTCCTGACTTCCTTCAAGACAGCTAAAATCCTACCTTCTCCAGGGGACCTTATATGGTCTTATTCCCACTCCTCAACTTTTGGTGCCTTCCTTTTGAGATTGCTTCCCTCTACTTTCACTTTCTCTCTCTCTCTCTCTCTCTCTCTCTCTCTCTCTCTCTCTCTCTCTCTCCCTCTCCTTCCCTCCCTCCCTCTTTATCTCTCTCTCTCCCTCCCTCCCTCCCTCTCTCTCTCTCTCTTTCTCCCTCTCCCTCCCTCTTTCTCCCTCTCCCTCTCTCTCTCTCTCTTTCTCTCTCTCTCTCCCTCCCGCTCTCTCTCTCTCACTTGCTCCCCTCTCTCAAACTCTTTCTCTCCCTCTCAGTTTCTCTCTTTCTCTTTCTATATATAGATATGAATATATATGAGAAAAATCTCTTGATAAATATAGATATATCTATGTATATAAATTAGGTACATATGTATTATATATGTATGTGTATATGTGTATATATATATACATGTATTTTGTATGTTGGCTTCCCCATTAGAATGTGACCCCTTTGAGGTCATAGACCATGTCTTTGTCATTCTTTGTATTCCCCAGAATTTTAGCACAGTGCTTGCCATGTAGTAAGCACTTAATAAATGTTTGTTGATTGACAATATTTTCTTGTGACTATAGAATTAATAGTTTTATGTCATAAAGACAGATAGAGATAGATCCAGATAGAGATAGATAAGTCTATCTGGATCTATAACTATAAATAAACTAATTACTTCCAAGATACATACACAAATACATACACACACAGGGTTTTTTGAATATTGTTTCTCGATTTGGAAGCGATAGTTCTGTGCCATAAAGAGCCCTCAGGGGATGTCCTTCAATTTGGGAATGGCTGAACAAGTTGTGATATATGATTGTGTTGGAATATTATTATGCTATAAGAAATAATGAACAAGATGATTTCAGAAAATCCTGGAAAGACTTACATGAACAGATACAGAGTGAAGTGAGCAGAACCAGAACATTGTATACAGTAACAGCAATATTGTATGATTTACAGTTGTAAATGACTTAGCTTTTCTTAGCAATACAGTGATCCAAGACATTTCCAAGGTACTCATGAAAAATGCTATCCACTTCTAGAGAAAGAACTGAGGGAGTCTACATGCAGATCAAAGCATACTTACTATTTTTCACTTTATTTTTTGTGTGTTTTTGGGCTCTGTTTTCTTTTACAACATGACTAAAATGGAAATATGTTTCACATGGCTGCACATGTATGACCTGTATCAAATTGCTTACAGTCTCAGGGAAGGAGAAAGGGAGATAGGGAGAGAATTTGAAACTTAAAATGTTAAAAAAAAAAGTTAATGTTAAAAATTGTTTTTACATACAATTGAGAAAAATAAACAATAATTTAAAAAAAGATGCCTCAGAAGATTGGTATAAATAGTCACTTAAAAGTTTAACTTTATTGATACTTCCCATGGCTAGTACCTTAGAGAAGATTAGTTCACTGCCTGAATAATGTTGCACTTTTTCCAAGGAAATATATAGACTCATAGAGATGGATATGACTTTAGACATCATCCAGACTCATCCCTCTCATTTCAAGGAACTTAGATTAGTTTTGGAAGAAGAAAACAAGATTCACAGAGGTTCACTGATCTGCCCAAGGTCAAAAGATAAGTAGGTAATGGAATAGTGATGATCAGAACTCATTTCCTAATTCCTGGCTAGTAGCTTTCCACTATGTCATAGATAAATCCATTCAGTTATTCATTTATTACTTTAAAGGCTCAATTAATTCATTAAAGTTCTATGCCATGGTTAATTTGCATGTCATAATCTTTGTCCAGTCTTTCTATAGGGAGAACTAGAATTTTCTTTTTTAAAGAGCTATCTTTTCTCATGCAGGATATGCCTAATTTTATAAATTAGGCAATTGTGGGGTGAAGCCTGATTTCCCTTGCTTTTTAATATGTCACATTCTAGGATTTTCTTTAATTTTTCATGCTCCATGACTAATCCTGCATGATTTAAATCACTACTTTATATTAGAAGTGAAATATGAGAAAGATAACTTTGAAGTTGGTTCCCAAGTGAAGTAAAAGAGTAAGTGGCAGGGGGGAAAGGGAATATTGGTCTGCTAACTGTTTTAGGAGAACTAGGAACTGATTTTCATAATAGGGCTGGGACCTGTGACTTCATTAGTTTGTAGAACTCTCAGTTGAAAAAACTCCTTCTCCTAATGCAGATCAGTACTTTCTCTGTACTGTGTATAAGAATCTTTGAGAATTGCCAATAGCAACAACAATAACAGCTAGTTACTTGATTTTAAACGACTGCTTTCCCTTCCTCACCTATCACCTTGATAAAATTAAAAGCAAAACAATAGTGGTATCAGAGGAATACATGTATAGATCTTATTAAAAATATATCATGTATCTGTTTCAATAAAATCTATAACAAACATCTTTTTTCAGATGAGGAAATTGGTAATGAAAAAAATTGTCAAAGTCAACAAATTTAACTTATCAGATGTTGTAACTGATTATGAAGAAATTGTATCTGCAAGGTATGTACTAAAAAAAATAATTCAAATTGGGAGCCACTTTTAAGATACCCCCTAAATAGATCTCAACTTTATAAGCATATTTTGAATCAAAATTCAAAATGTACAGTTTCAGAATGTGAATGATTAGTCAGGTTCTGGTGATTAAATAAGTTAATATGTAGCCACTTTAATTTCATGGACATGTCTATATGATGCTTGTTTTCACCTGAACTATATTTTTTGGCTAAAAAAAGTTTTTATTCTTAATATTACCAATCTATGTGACAAATTTTAAAAAATATTTGGGACTTAAAATAATCCTACCTCTGAGTGCTCTTTTAAAAGTTACCATTAGGAAATGCCATTGGATAAGCCTGTATGTACCTTGTGAATATCCCATGTCAAATCTAAATATAATTAGAGTGAAACAAAGGTGCTCAGATCCATGGTAGGGCTTTTTGGTTATAATTAACCCTGTTTTCCACTTGTGCTGACAGTAACAGTTTAGAATATGATTAGGGGCTAAGAATAGGAATGTGGTTGTCAAGGGTCTTGGGAACCTTCTTTGGTCTGACAAATCGATAGAGAAGACAGTGACTCAGAGTTGCCTGCATACCTTTTGGGATAGTATTGTTAATGGCTTGCTAACATAGAGATGATTTAGTTAGGTGTTTTTAGTATTTCTCATTTTCTATAACAGCACAAATAATTAACAATTTCTATTTGAAGAGTTACATAGCACATCAAATCATAATTTAGAGATGGAAAGGAATTTATTCTGTGCTTTCCTCCTTCATTTTGTTGAACCCAAAGAAGTTTGTGGTTTACCCAAGGTCACACAAGTAAGTGATTGAGCAGAGATTTGGGCTCTGATTAAAATCCAGCACTCTTTAAGGAGGCTAATTCTTGTCACTTATAAAAGTAACTTAATGTTTTACTTAAATCACCCTGCCCTTTCTTCTTTACTTTGTATCAAAGGAAACATGTTCAAAGATACATGGAGTAGCTTCAAGTAAAGCTGTTTCTTCAACACATTGGAGAGAAACTTTGTCATATTATATATAGATGTATCCACTAAGGGACATCATCATTGGGTTGAAAATAATCTATAATTTTTTCCATAGTAGGGAGAATTGGGCTCAAAGTAAGAATTCCATTTATAATGCACAACAAAGTAAAAATAAATTTAGTATTTAAAATGTGGCAGATGTTGCACACACGGCTGATTGTTGTAAATTCCTTAGCCAGCTGAAACACGCTATTTGCAAGCTTGTAGAACGACGAAGAAATTTAAAGCCTCAGAGAAGGGAAAGGAAGAAAGTAGCAGCACAAACGATTGGTGATGGAGACATTCACCTTCTGGTCAGAATCCTGAGAGCTTATAACATCCCATCAAGGAAGCCTGCTGTGAGCCGGTGAGGCCTGCCTAGGGCTGCTGGGGATAGAGAGTTTGCAGAGAGCTCTGCATTGACTTGGTGTTGTTGATAACCAGCATTCAATCACTACTTCATGTAACATGGGAAAAGTGAATGAGAAAAAATTCTGGACCAGAAAAACTTTTGGATTCAGTCATGAAATGTAGATGGCCCATGGCCTCTATTCTTGTGATACCTACAATCTGGGTAGAGAATATATACAGGTCACTGTGACACAAAATGTATGACCAACATCCTAGAAAGGTATAAAGCAGCATGCTATGTAAGACCTAAAGAAAACATAAAGGCCATTGTCAGCTTGGGGAATCAGGCAGGACTACATGAGAAGGCTGGAATTTAATTTTAGCATTAAAGGATGGTAGAAATTCAATAGGCAAAGAGAGTGAGGGATCTCATCCCAGGCAAAGGTTGTGGGGGAATAGGCAGAGACAAATCTAGTTTGACAGGAGTATTGAGTACATGACAGTGAGTTATATGAGATAAAGCTGGAAAGGTAGCAGATCACCAGATTATGAAGACCTTGAAGGTCAGTCAAAAAAGTTCAGTTTTAATTTTGTAGTCGATAAAGAGCTGAGCATAGAAATGATGTGACCTGATTTGTGGATAAGGAAACTTAGGCTAGCAGTGGTCACCAAGATAGCCACAGCCTCACTTTTCCTCTGGGGTCTGAAATCTTACTTGGGTTTATCTTTTTCTCATTCTTAGGCTATAAATGTTGAAGAGCAGCAGGCTCAGATATACCCTATGTAGGTAGTGCATATGTAAGATAATCTCATATATACTGTAAAAGACTGTATGTTTCTCCTATTTAAACTGGCTGCAGGCACCCTCTTTTTGTGTGAGTGGAAATGCTAGCAATTAGAAGACACAGATGACCCAACCTGTTCCCTTGCCCTGCATGGTTCAGCAGTCTTCCTCCTTGATGTGCTGTTACCTTAGGAGGTATACTAATGTACCAAGCTTTGATCACAAGCCCAAGGTCATCTATATAAGTTTCTTTTTTCTAGCCTTTGCTAATCTGGATAATAAGTTTTATGTATGGTAGGCACATCCCTATGTTTGATTTTCTAAATACCTTTAGTTATTAGAAATAAAATTCAAATTGCTGGGAAAAAAATTAACAATAGAACCAATAATCTTTTTTCCTAAATGGAGGCTTCTCATATCTATGTTGTACTATGCTTTGCCTACTGCTTGCCTCATCCTTAGATTCTTTCTGTTTATTCAGAATTCATGGGAGTCTGGCTAAAGATTAGGTGAGGAGACATGAAACACCAACATAGTTGAGGGCAATTATGTAAGAATAGAGTAATAATAGCAAAATAGGCTTGGATTATCCATAAAAATTGAGGACAGTTGAGAAAATTGAACTTGGAATGTAAGATCTATGAACCAAGGTAAGCTGGATCTGGTCAAATAGGAGACAGAAAGATTAAACATCAAAGTCCTGGGTGTCAGTGAATTTAAATGGATGGAAACAGGTGAATTTTATTCAGGTGATCACTATATATACTACTGTGGACAAGAATCCCTTGGAAGAAATGGAGTAGCCCTCAGAATTAATAAAAGGGTGAGAAAAGCAGTATTGGGGTATAATCTCAAAGAATCACAGAATGATACATGTTCAAATAAAAGTCAAACTATTCAACATCACAATAATACAAGTCTGTGCTCCAACCATTGATGCAAGAGAGGCCAAATTTGATCAGTTCCATCAAAACCTAAAATATCTTTTAGAAATAATAGCAAAAATGAAAGATGTCACATTCATCATAAGGGATGAATGCTAAGTTAAGTAATAAAAAAATATCTAGAATAATAGGCATGTTTGGTCTTGAAGTACAAAATGAAGCAGGGCAGAGACTGATAGAATTTTGTCAAGATAACTCTGGTCATATAGCAAACACTTTTTTCAACAACCCAAAAGGTAACTTTACACGTGGACATCACCAGATGGCCAGTGTCAAAATCAGACTAATTATATACTTTTAAGCCAAAGGTCTATCAGTCAATTTAAACAAGACCTAGAATTGACTGTGGCTCAGATCATGAGCTTCTTATTACAAAATTCAGATTTAAATTGAAGAAAGTAGGGAAAACCATCAGACCATATAAATATGGTCTAAATAATTATGAATATGAAGTAGAAATGATGAATAGATTTAAGGGTTTACTCCTGATAGATAACAGTACCGAAAGAACTATGGATAATGCTTTATAATATTATATAAGAGACAGGAACAACAACAAAAATTCTAAAGACAAGAGCAAGAAATCAAAATGACTTAGAAGACTTTACAAATAGCTGAGGAAAGAAAGTAAGAGGGAAAGAAGAAAGGGAAAGATATGCCCAATTGATAATTCCACAGAATACCAAGGAGAGATAAGAAGGTTTTCTTAAATGAACAATGCAGAGAAATAGAAGAAAACAATAGAATGGGAAAGACAACAGATCTCTTTGATACAATTAAAGATATCAAGGGAATATTTCATGTAAAAATGGGCATGATAAAGACAAAAATTACACAAGAACTATATAACAAAGCTCTCAACCTCACTGATAACCATGATGATGTTGTTAGTGATCCAGAGTCAGACATCCTGGAGAACGAAATCAAGTGGCCCTCAGGAATCATTGATAAGTGGAGGTGATGGAATTCCATTTGAGCTATTTAAAATCATAAAAGACGATGCTATTGAAGTTCTGCACTCAATATGCTAACAAATTTGGAAAATTTTACAGTGGCCACTGGATTGCAAAAGGTCAGTTTAACTTGAAATCCTAAAGAAGGACAATGCCAAAGAATGTTCAGACTATCATGTCAACAGGCTTGTGTGCCTCCCAAATGGTGTGAAAGGCAAACTTATGACAATGCAGTTGCCATGTGCAGGAAAATGCTACACTACCATTATCAGTGCATATGCTCCCACCATGGGTATCAAACCCGTTTCACACACCAGAAAGGTTATACCTAATATTCAGCAGGTGAGGTTTCAGCCAAATTTGAATGGAACATCACCCAGAAGAGCAGGCTGGTTTTCAAGGAGACAGAGGATCTAGAGACCAAATTGCCAATATTTACTGGATTATGGAGAAAACCAGGGAGGTCCAAAAAAATTCTGCTTCTTTGACTATGCTAAAGCCTTTGACTGTATGGATCACAACAAAATGTGGCAAGACCTCAAAGAGATGGGATTACCAATTCATCTTTCTTGTCTCCTGAGAAGCCTGTCTGCAGGCTAAGATGCAACAGTTAGAACCAAAAATGGTTTAAAATTAAAATTGGAAGAGGCATATGATAGGGTGTAGGGGTGTTGAGGGAGGACTACTTCCTCTGATGTGAAGGCTACTGTGCTCTTTTTAAGACTGCTTTCCACCTTTGGAGTCCACCTGATCTACCAAATTTTCATCTGTGGCTTCAAAAAAAAAAAGCTGTAGCATGTGCTGCAGTCACACCCTGGTAAACCATTCTGGCAAACTGGCTAAATCAGGTTGAAGGTAACCAAGGGGTCTCAAACCTGTCAGTGCATTAAGGGGATGTCCACTCCAAGCATGTGAAATTTCCCTAGGCAGAAATTCCTTTGTCTCCAAATTCTGAACTCTCATAAGTTCGGATGAGACCAATTTATTCCAGTGGCCACGCAGGTGGCAGTAGTAGATGATGTGGAACACTTAAAGCTTGGTTAGACATTGAAGACACCGAGGTCATCCACTGCATCCTGAGTCATTGTCAATCATCTTGACTTTTTTCTTGCCACTGGACTTTGATGACTCTGGAAGAAAGAGTGAGGCCTATGACTTCATGCAACTGCCTTACTTACAATTCAATTTATGCACAAGTCAAAAGATATCATCCATATTATTTTATGATAATTACCTACCTCAAAGTTCTGTAGTGACAGGCAAGAGATGAAGCAAGAGGTGAAGCAACAGTGAGAGCTATAGTCACAACCCTATGCACAGGTGGTTCAGAACATAGGGTCATCTTCTCACTGAACTGAAGCAGCAGTGGGATTTGGCATCCTCCTGGGTGTCTGATTAACACTTTTTAAAGAATTGTACTTCTTATCTCCTGGCGTGAGGAAGGGGCTAGAAAAGGTGACTTAAAAATTGTCTGCTTCACCCAACCCTGGCATGCTTTCCTTAGTAGGTGGGAGAATCCCACTCTGTGTTCAAAACACAAAAAAAGGTACAAAAACTTTTGCAAAGCTGATTCTACTCACCATGAGTACATGGAACATGCACATGCTGATAGATAACATGAAAGCAAGTAAAACTAAAAAATGAACAGCTTGTTTCGAGAGAACTCAGGAGGTATCACATCCAACAGCAGCACTGAATAAATAAGACTGGCAAACAAAGGCAAGTTGACCAAATCAGAGCTGATACACATTTTTTTCTGGAGTAACGACAGTGATGCATAGGCTTTACAATCAAAACTTGATGTCAACAGGCTTGTGTGCCTCCCAGAAGGAGTGAACACTAGGTTGATGACAATGCAATTGCCATTTTCAGCAAAGTCCTATATATACCACCATCAGTGTATATGCTCCCACTATGACAAACCCTGATGAAGTCAAAGAAATTTTTATAAAAGTCTAGAGACACTCATCATCAATGCGCTGAAAGAGGACAAGCTTATAATTCTGGCTGACATTAATGACAGAATAGGCACAGATTGCCAGATATGGCAGAGAGTCCTTGAGAGGAATGGAGTCAGAAACATCAATGGTCACTTATTATTGAGGACTTGTGTGTCGCATAACCTCATCACCAACATTATCTTCTGCTTATCTAAATGCAATAAAACTTTGTAGATGTACCCTCACAGCAAACATTTGCATTTAAAAGACTGTGTCATTGTTAAGACATTGGGGAGACGCTGGCACAGAACTGCTCAGCATGATGTACCCACATCAAAAAGGCTTTGTACTCTATGAGGGAAGCAGAATTTCAGTAGCTCAAAAGAAATGTGAGATGCACAAATTTAGAGACACTTCCACTCCAAATGTTCATATGGACTATTTGTGTCCTACCTGTGATATAGAACTTACCAAGCTCATATTGTCTGATCAGCCACAGTCAGACATACAGTACCTTGACTCCAACATAGTGATGTCATTTTGGTCCTCTTTGAGAATGAAGGACAACAACCAACCAATATTGTCACTTTTATTTATTTAACTTATATACAGAGGATATCATGTAAAATGCCAGTCTGGATGAATGAAAAGTCTGAATTAAATTGATGGGAGAAATGTCCACAATCTCAGCTATGCAGACAATATCATTCTGAAGGCAGAAAGTGAAGAATAATTACAAAATTTCTTCATGAGGGTGAAAGAAGAGAGTATAACAGCTGACTTGAAGCTTAACACCCAAAAAAACTAAGATCTTGGCAACTAGTTCTATACTGAAGGAATGTCAGGTTTTATATTCTTGGTTTCAAAGATCACCACAGACAGCAACTACAGCCATGAAATTTTTTTAAAAAACCCACTCCTTGGAAGGAAAGCTGTGGCAAATCTAGACAGCATACTAAAAAGCATATATGGTCAAAGCTATAGCTTTTCCAGTAGCAATGTATGTTTGTGAGACCATAAGAAAAGTTGAGCACCACAGAACCAGTACTTTGAAATTGTAATGCTGGAGAAGACTTTTGAGAGTTCCTTAGACATCAAGGAAATCAAATCAGTCAATGCTTAAAGAAACTAATTCAGACTATTCACTGGAAGGTCACATACTGAGTACTTTGGCCACATAAGGAGACTTATGTTGGAAAAGACCCTGATATTGGGAAAGTGAAGGCAAAAGGAAAAGGGATGAGATAGATAGTGTCATGGAAACAATGTTATGTTGCTTGGAAGACAGTGGAAAATAGAAAGGTCCATTGCTCCCATGGTCCATGGAGTCATGAAGAGTCGGACACTACTGAACAAAAACAACAAAGAAAATTGAAGTTTGAGTAACGTGAGGGGTTAAAAGCCAAACAGGCTTTAGGAAGCAGGGTAGTAGAAAATGTGTGGTCTAAATCAGCTCAAATAGGGTCTGAGACCTCTTCCTTATTCCTAGGAAGTTAACAATAAGAACAACTTAGTTTGGTTTTGGAACAACAATAGTGTCTCAGTTAAATATCCAAGTACTGTTCTGAGTCATAGTATAAAGATCTTGGATTGGGGGTTTTGGTGGGGTGGGGAGGTTCTATAGCAACAACTTCAGATTATCCAGTTCTCTTAATTTAAAATAGAAAAGAAACATGAATTCAGAGAAATACTCTGTAAGATCATCATTGATAGCATTTATTTAGTGCTTAGTTTGCAAAGTACTTTACATGTGTTAACTCATTTGATCCTCACAACACCCTGGGAAGTAGGTACTGTTATTATACTTGTTTTACAGATAAGAAAAATGAGATACATAGAGGTTAAGTGACTTGGTCACACAGCTGTGGTTGTAGTTTGTCCTTTGCTCTTGGAAAGGACCATGACATCAGGAAGATGATGCCATGACTTAAAAGTCACCAGTTGCACTTTTTCCTCTGGAGCCATCTTGGTCCAGGGGCCAGATATAGATCAAGACAATTGGAGATGGCCCAGGATGCAGTGGGAAACCTTGGCCTTTTAAAAGCTAACATCTTTCCAAGTTCTCACTTTGACTGAGGTAAAACCCATTCGGTAACTAGGGCCGTTTAAGAAGTGAGCCAAAGGGTGGCCCTTTTAATAAAAAAAAAAAAATCAAACTGGAAGGGGAAGGCCCTCAGGTTTTCTGGCCAAAAGAGAAAGAATTTCTATTTACTTTCACTATGAGCCATGGTGCTTGGGTAGGGACTTGTTGACCAATCAATGAGAACCAGAGAGAATTGGGTTTAAGGCATGTTCATTAAGAAAAAAAAAATCTAGCCAGTAAACCCCAAGATATCTATGTGGGTTTCAGCCTTCAAAATTTATCTTCCTTTGGACAGAGCACTCTCAGGTAAGGGCATGATATCCCATGTGGCAAGAGGAGAGAAGGAACTGAGTTGCTCAACTAGAACTGGCCAGTTGGGTGCGCAACGGGGAAGCTCACAGGTTTTGTTTGTCCTTCATTCTTGAGGAGGACCATGACATCAGGAAAATGATGCCATGACTTGCAAGTGAATTGCATTTAAGTGAGGGAGGGCTGTGCAAAGTCTCAAGCCTCAGTTTCTCCTCTGGAGTCCTCTGGGTCCAGTGGCCAGAGAGAGAGATCAGAAGTGGAGGTGACTCCCAATCACACAGCTGATGAATGTCTGAAGCAGCATTCAAAAGCAGGTTTTCTTGACTACAAGTTCTGCCCTCTATCCATTGTACTTCCTGGCTATGTGGTCATGTATGAACAGCTACAGCTAGCTCTCTACTGTATCTTTGAAAGCACAAACAGGAAGTCAACAATTTCTTTATGCTAAAAATTACTCAATATATATGTGTCTTCACTTTTTTCCCCCTAAAGAACCTTGGATATACCCACATATTTGCTGTCTTCTATATCTCGGGTCAGACATAAAGAATCAAACAAGTCAGTTGCCACAGTGGAGCTCTTAAATGAGATAAGTACTGAGTATTTCAGGAACAGGTAATACAGAAAACATTACTACAGAAAATATTGATTGTTTAAGCAACTAGCAAGTTCAATTCAACAAACATTTATTAGCTTTTGCACTAGATTTTAGGAATATAAAAATTAAGTAGTCTTAACCCTAAAGGAGGTTAAATAGGGTGGGGGGAAGAATAGGAAAAAATATGTACACAGATAAATAAATTTAAGGTCATTTGAGGAGGGAAAAATCAGGAAATGTTTTGCATAGGAGATAAATGAGATGTGTCTTGAAGAAAAAGCAAAATTTATGAGAAGATGAGATGGAAATACATTCTGTATGGAAGATGTACAAATATATGAGACTAAATACTAATTTAATGCTAATAGTGCACTTTACCCAGAACAGAGAGTTTATAGAGAGAAGTAATATGAGGTAAGACTGGAAAGTTAGGGTGGAGAGTTATTAAATGCCAGACTGCTATAGGGGTTTATGTTTTATCCTATAGTAACCCTCTCTAAGCTTTTGAGTAGGGAAATTCTAGTACCCTAGAGCAGTACCTTTTGTCTGGGGATAGAAGATGAATTGAAAAGGTCAGAGACTGGAGGCAGGAAGAGTAAATAGAAGGCCCTTAGAAGAGTCCTGGAAAGAGGTGATGAGGGCCTGACATATTGTTGTGCTAGAATGAGCAGATGGAAGAGGTCACATGCAAGAGGTATCATGAAGATACAGTAAAAAATTTGGCAACTCATTGGAAATGAAGTGGGGGAGGAAAGACTCAAGTATGACTTCAAGATAGTGAACTTAGGTAACAGAGAGCCATGATGATTCAGCAGTTTAGAGAAGAGTTGGATTTGGGGGAGATCATAGCTTTCATTTTGGAGACTGAATTTGAGGTACAGGACATCAACATAGAGATATTCAACAGACATCAGTGATGCTGAAGTGGAGTTCAAGAAAGACATTGGGAATGGATAAATAGCTTTAATAATCATCTGTGTAGAATTTTTTTTCGAGGGAATAGATCAGTGAATGAAAGTATGTGTTAAAAGATGTGGACCTAGGAAAGAACTCAGAAATCACATCATAAGAGGATAGGTTTTAGATGATGATTTATCAAGGAAAAGAGGATGAATAGGACAACTTTAAAAAAAAATAGGCCATGAAAGTCTGAGGAGGGAGATGTAATTGACGGTACCAAAAACTACAAGGAGGTCAAATGAATGAGGACTGAGAAAGTAATATCAGATTCATAAGTTAAGAAATCATGGGAAATCTTTGAGTTTTAATAAAACAATAGAGTTAGACGCCAGATTACAAGAGGTTGAAAAGGAAGTGGGTGGTGAAGTACAGGCAATGAAGGCAGTCCTAGCAAAACATGTTATCAAGTTGCCAGCAGTTTTCTTGCCTTGTTGTCTCTGCACTTATGTAACCCAAAGTAACTTCCTTAAAAATCTTACAAAATCTAGTCAATGCTTGTTATGTGTTTTAGGATGCTGTACGCCCTTTTGTAGAAGTTTCTTTTCAGCACACTGTTTATCAAACTGATACTGCCAATGGATCTCATCCATGTTGGAATGAAGAAATTGTAGTAGATTTTAGGTAATTTAGAATCCATCTTTCCTAATACCAGGCTCAATATCCCTACCCTCACACCTCAGTCAAAACAAAATCAATACTACATACCATTTGTTGAAAATGAAAAATATTTCATTGGGCTATATTTAATTTTTTCACAAATTTGGCATACTTTAGGTTTTAGATTGAACTTTCTCATGTAACTTTGGATATGACTTTTACTATTTTTTAGTATAAAGACATAATAGAAAAAACTTAATTAAAAATGCAATTAGTAGATTGAGCTTTAGAAAGAAACATATACTCCTAACTACTTACCCATATCCTAGATATTATTTGTAAAATGCTTCACACAGTCACTGGCACTTAGTAGTCACTTCACAAATACGTATTCCTTCCTACCCAAGAGATAGAAATTTTAATACAGTACAATAAATGCAACACAGTATGATAAATATTTGTTAACTGCCTTAAGTGCTAAGAGTACAAAGACCACTGAGACAGACCCTGCCTTCAAGAAGCTTACATTTTACTAAGGACATAACATACCTAGGGAAGTGACAGCGGGGAAAGAGGTCTTAATTTGTGATTTTATTGGAATAGGGAGCTCTGGGTGAGAAAATTCCTTTTACCAAAGCTTGTCAGCAATTGCTCACCCAATTTATTGTTTTAAGGAGTTACCTAAGGCACTGGGAGATTAAGTGGTCACAAAGTCAGCCTTAGAGGTGGAATTCAAACCCAAGGCTTCCTGATGCTGTAGCTCTCTACCCACTCTCAAAATAAGTATATGCAAGGTAATTTGTGGAGGGAATGAGCATGAACATCTGGGGAAATGAGAGATCCACTATGACCCTGAGTTAAACCTTGAAGAAAAACAGTCATTTTGAGGAGGGCGGTTAGGAAGTGAGAAAGTCAGCATGGGATATGGGACGGCATGGAAGAGAGATGGAATCAATGTTAAGTTTAGTAGCATGGGTGCCTGAAAAGGAGTAATACAAAATGGAACTGGAAAGGTAGATGGGAACCAGACTGGAAAGCTCTAAATGCCTGTCAGTATTTTATCCTAGAAGTAGTAAGAAGCCACTTAAGGTTTGGGTAGGAAGTAGGTGAATAAGGCTTCCTTTGGGTCAGTTTTGTCAGCTACATGGAAGACGGACTTGAGCGGGGTGTCTAGAATCAGGGAGACCAAGGAGAATAGTAACGGGAAGAGGCAGGGGTAGGGAACAGCGGAGAGAACTGACAGGATGAGGACAAAACAGTACTGGGAATGAACATGGAGCGAAGGCCGTATAATAAGTCTGATAAAATCTTGGCCACAGCTCTTCTGCTTAGCATTTAAATCCAGGTGGACACCAAAGGTAAATAAGCAGCCCTGAAAAGGACTCAGCAAGACCTCCTGAACACCCACATATCCCCTACCTAAGATGATAACAGTGTGAATAAGGACTAGAGAACAGATGTGAGAGGCACAGTGGAATGAATCAGACTGACATTTCCAGTTCTGATATTCTCAGTTTTGATGCCCAATTGCAGCTGCAATTTCTGAGGAAGCCTCCTGACTACACCTTATTCCCTTGTCATGATGGGAGACTTAGAGTTCTCTTTGCCTCTTGTTGCCACTTCCAGGGTTTTCATCTACCACTATCACTCAGTAGCCTCTCCTTTTCAATCCATATTTATCACTGATCAAAATTGTGGTAACTAGTTTCTATGATATCTGCTCCTTCCTCGGTGAGTTCAGTGCCTGACTCGCATTCCTTCCTTCTTCCCCAACAAATGCTCTGACAATAGGTTACTTTAACATGCATATTGAAACTCCCTCATAAACCCTACTCCCAGTCCCTCAAATGATCAAGATAATTGTAAAATCTAATGGCCTTTTGTCAATTCTTATCCTTCTTGACTTTAACACTGTTGATCACCCTTTTCTCCCAGATACTCTTTTGTATGTGGGTTTCCATAACAGTACCTTATCTTGATTGTCCTCTTGCCTGTCTGACCTGGACTTCTTTGCAGGGTCTTAATCCAGATCTCTCTAACCAAGGGTGTCTTCCAAGGCTCTGTCCTAAGTCCTGTAATCTTCTTTTTCGGTATTATTTCATTTGGTGAAGTCATCAGCTCCCAGGGATTCAGTTATCTTTTCTATGCAGATGATTCTTACATCTGCTTACCTAACCATGACCTCTCTGCTGATCTCCAGTCTTACATTTTCAACTGCCTGTTGGACAAAGACATTTTAAACTCAGTGTTTTCAAAACTGAACTCATTATCTTTCCCCCCAAATCCTCCCAATTTCATCCAGTCTCACAACCTAGGAATTATCCTTGACTCCTCACTCCCACTTTTACCTCCCCCCATATGAAATGTGTTATCAAATCTCATCCAAGGAAAATTGATAAGAACCTCCCAGAAATTTGGTCCCATCTGCCCTCTTAGCTCTTCTTTCCAGAGTGCCTAAGGGACAGTCCTACTGAATGACTTCAGGGTCATTGAAAATATCAAAGGATGGAATTTCATATCTGAGATCTCATTTCAAGAATGATATTGTAAATACAATAAAACAAAGGAGAGTTGCTTATGTCTAGACTCCTATAGAAAAGGATAGTAAAAGCAAGGGAGGAGTGGTATGAGAAACAGTATTCCCTTCTCACTAATTGATGGGTATTTCAAAAGCTGCCAGATCTCAGGTACTAGTCCACTCTTATTTCTCTGCATGTTGATCCCCAATCACTTTGGCTCTTCACATACTAATACCTTACACTATAGACAATGGCCTTGGCTGCTGCTAACAGCCCAATATCTGACTCCCAGAGTAGCTCACCCATTTGGGAGTGATGAAAGGGATGCGAAGCAGTTGAACTATACCTTGCTGTCAGCCATATTTTGTCCTCCAGAAAAAAAAGGAAGAAAAAGAACTTGAGGCCAGTACACCTGAATGAAGATTGTGTCCATCTTTTTCCTCTCCTGAGACTCCTCTTTCACTATTAGCATTCACTCTCCCAGTCTCCCCAAGAGTGAAAAAATGGCAATCATCAGAAGCTAAATTGCCAGAGAGGCAGGGTGTATCTGTGTATGTGAGTGTGTGTGGTGAGTGTGTGTGATGCGTTAACATCACAGACAGTTGTTACCTTTCTCTTTTTCCAGATCAGCATCACACCCCTAGGACGCGGGGAAAATAATAATTCAAATAGTTAAATGGGCAATGTGTGGGCACTAGGATTTTTGTCAGATGGGTAAAATATGCCATGAGATCAGATAAGATAGAGATCTTTCTAGCATGAAGGATGGATAGAATGTAAACAGGCAGAGATTGAGGAAAAGAGGATACCATTCTAGGTCTAGGGCACAGAGGTAGTGAAGTGCAGCCATGATCAGAGGAGAATGGGCAGTGTAGCATACTATAGTTAGTTTGGTTGCAGTATATACACATGGCCACAGTTCTTCTGCTTAGAATGTTTTAATCCAGCTATTTTTTCCATACAAAGAATGTTGCATGACATAAAAGAAGGTGCCAAAGACTGAAAATGACACAGCCTGTCTAGTTTCCTATTAAGCTTAAAGCAACAAGTGGTTTACTCCACTACCACATTCCCTGCAATGAACAAATATGAATACCTGCATAGTACATTATGAGTGGTTCTCTTAAGAAAAAAAAGGCATGTCTAAGAGGAAGAAACAGTTAAAATATTCCATTCTTTCTTTTAGTTCACCAGGACATGATTACAGCTTCTCAAACTTATCTAAAATAAAAGATAATATATATGTCAACATATTTGATGAAACTGTGATTGAAAAACATGAGGTAAGGTATAATAATACTGTTAATACATTTTAAAATAATTTCCAAGGAAAGCAATCTGAATGAAAACTGATTAGCAAGAGATTAGTTTTGGTGTACTATTGGCCCCATGTCTTTCCTAAGGCATCCTTTTCCATGTTATTTCTTCTCTGTGCCCTGCTTCCTGATGTCCCCTCACCCTGATAATTTTTATTCTTGTCATCTTTGGTGTTTACTTCCTTCTCTTCATTTATTGCTTACTGATGAAGGGTCTAGAGTGAGTTCACCTGAAAGCAGGCTCCCAAGCAGGCATGTATCTGGAGGTAACAAAGCAAGCCCACCTCTACCTTTGGGATCAACGTTCACATAGCAAAAATTCAGTAGCTAAAGACACCACCAAAAAAGCAGTGAGGTGTAGGCTTACCTACTTTCATCATTCTTGATTGAATATTAAAAGTGATTCTGTTCTACTCTTCAATGCTTCTCTTCCAACTGCACAAAATCTTTGTGGGAGTTATCCCTACACAAATTGAGCACATCCTCCATTAGGATAATAGTAGGGAATAAGCAAGCTTTCACAAATACTCAGCAATAGATTGCATACTAAACAATCCTCTGAAAGATATATACAATAACTAAATGTGTTTTTTTAAATATGAGATGATCAAATTGCTTGCTATTATTGACTGGGCTAGTAAGTTATATACTTAGATATTATATAAATGAATGTACAATATATCATAATTTTCTTATTAGGATCATTGTCTCAAGGGCTGCAGTGGTCACTCATATATAAGAAAAAATTGGCTTGGATCAGTCATTTTCCCTTTCTCTGCTCTTCTTCAACAACCAAAGGTATTAACAAAAGATTATGAGACTAAAAATGCCAAATTTAACTTGAGAAAAATACATCTACTTTTTTTTCCTTTTTTTTTTCACTTCTGTGATCAGTTGATTTGATGGAGGCTAAGATGACAGGAGGATGCTTAGGAATGCACTCTATAGATAGACACAGTTTGAATTATTTGGCTTTTGTTACAGATAAGAGCTATCAATAAAGAATTTTCTCTACTATAGGACTTTGAAGGTTATATTTCAGAGCTATATTAAGAAATTTAACACTAATGGAGTCACAGAAATAATTCTGATCTACACTTCCTCCCTGTCTTCCCAGAAGTGTTATTTGCTCAAATAGCAGTTAACTTTAATTGATTAGTACATCCTCTCTGGCTAGTTTGATTCTCATAGTTTGCTACTGCTCCAAAAAACATTGGCATGACAGACATTTCCAAATCCCCAGGCTATTGCTTAGTGTTTCCCTTACACTGTCTTAAGGAACTGTCCAGTCAGTCCCTGAAAGCCTCACTCCCAAAAGGTGAGCATCTAATTCATTCCTTTTCAAAATTCTATACAGTTGCCAGAATCACAAGAATTTGCTTTATACGCATTTTCCCTGAAAACAGATTCTTTTCAGTCCCACTGCTGCAATCCTAGCTCTAAATCATCATGATGTACAACCATCAGGGGGTGTACTTTCTGATGTTCCTAAATATGGAGCAGGAGAGAAATGTTAAATGATACAGAGGAGATCTTCAATAGGGCACACCTGTGTGTCTCTTTTTTCCCCTTAGTCTCATAGCCTCTCACTTTTGAGATTGAATCTTGGCTCTGCTACTTACTACCTCTGTGTCCTTAAGCAAACTCCTTACCTTTACTGACCCTCAATTTCCCCATCTGTAAAATGAATGAGTTAGAAAAGCTGATCTCTCAGACAGCTTCCAATTCCAACTTTCTTTCATCCTTTGTGAACTCCAGTAAGGAGGACCTGGAGCATCAAGACTTTGAGAGCCTCCCACCACAAGCTGTAGGTGGCAGCTCACTCTCGTATCCTTTCCTGGAGTTTGTGCCACAGTGCCCGGTACCAGAAGGCTAGGACCTGAGGAATAGTGCTCATTACTTGCTTCCCCTTAGTCATGCTAACATGTTTCTGGATTTTGGTAGTGTGGCCAGGCCTCAGTTCTGAAGTAGCTGGGGAAGGTTCCACGGATGTTCAGTCATGTCGAATTGTGTCTCATTCTTTGTGATCCCATTTGGGGTTTTCTTGCGAAGGGTACTAGAGTGATTTGCCATTTCCTTTGCCAGCTCATTTTACAGATGAAATTGAGGCAAAAAGCGTTAAGTGACTTGCCCAGGGTCACAAACCAGTAAGTGTCTGAGGGCAGATTTGAACTCAGAAAGATGAGTCTTACTGACTTCAGGCCCATACTCTTAATCTACTGTGACACCTAGCTGCCTGTTATTGTTGGAGGGGAATTATTATCAATGACTGAATGTATATTTTTTTCTATCATGAATATATACTGAAGGTGGTCATGAAAAGCTGGTGGTGGCTTTCCTGAGAATGAGAAGCTAAGGAAACGAGCTACCTGTTGCCATCTTGTAGTAAACTGGTTATTAAGTCAAAGGTTGTTGTTGAATTTGTCCTTCATTCTCAAAGAGGACCATGACATCAAGATGATGACATGACTTACAGTTGATTTGAGTGAGGGAGGGCTGTGCAAGGTCACCAGCCTCACTTTGTTCTCCTGAGACATCTGGGTCCAGTGGCCTGATATTCATCAGAACAGTTGGAGATGGCCCAGGATGCAATGAGAGATCCTGGCCCTTTCAGGCTAAGGTCTTACAGCATTCTCACTTAGAGTGAGATACACCTGTTCAATGAATAGGCTTCTTTAAGTAGGTGCTCAAGGGATGGTCCCTTAAAAAAAAAAAATCAAACCGGGAGGAGAAGACCCTCAGGGTTCCTGGGTAAAAAAGAAACAATTAGTATTTAGTATTTATATCCACTCTGTGCTAGGTTGGGGGGGGGCGGGACTTGCTGTCCAGTCTATGAGCTCCAGAGTGAATTGGATTTGAGGATTGACCTTTACTCAAATCAGAGTCTTCATCTTGATGTCATGATCCTCCTTGAGAATGGTAGACAAACACAACCTGTGAGTAATATCTGTTCTCCTCCTCTTCCTCCTCCTTCTTCCTCCTCTTCCTCCTCCAGTGTTCCAACCCCCAAAAGCTGCCTTTTATCCTCATGGTTGACTGGTGATGTTATGGTGGACTCTAATAACAATTAACAGAACTTGTATCTGTATTGTACTTTCACATTTGAAAAGTACATCCACATGCTTTCTTTTGTTGGTTTGGTTGTTGTGATAGACATTGTGATCCTTATTTTACTTATAATAGCTAAGATAAGGAAATAAAGCTCAGAGAGCTTAGGTGATTTAATGTAATCAAATCTCAGAGCTAATAAAAGATATACCCAGAACTCATACCCAGATCTAGTCCTCTTTCCATTACACAAGCTTCCCATCTTTTCCTTTTTTTACACTTTTGCTTTACTCTAGGTCATTATGAGGTTAGCAGCCAAGAGTGAATATGGGAAGAGTAGTTCTAAGAAGTTGTTCTCCCTGTGAGGAGGGAGAACACAGTTCTCCAAGTGTGGAATAAGCACAGACTGTTAGGGTTGCTGTATAAATATGTAAGCCTGCTCCTCATCATGCAAAAAATAGAATTGGGCTTGGACAGCAGTTGATCACAGCATGCATTAGAGGGTATGTTTGGCATTATTTCAGATCAGTGGAACTTTTCAAGTAAATATTCCACCACTTTTGCTTGGATACACTTGGAGTAAGACATATGTCTCACCTAAAGAAGATTACAACGGGCAGAATTTAAAAGAATGTACCTTTTTAAACATTTTTGCTACTATTGAGCCTCAAATATCATCTGTCATCAGTAATACAGAATCTGATAAGGTTGGTTTTTCAAACAATTATTTTATATATATCTTCAAAGAGGATAGAAGAAATATGTAAATTATTTGTTTATAAATAAATATTTAAAATAATGTATAATAATTATGCACATATTAAGCTTATGTCCTATAAATAAATAATAACTTTATCTTATCCTTTTGACATTCTCTCTGGGAGTAATCTTAAAAATGATGAATATCTAAGATATGGCATGAAAAATTGAAATTATACTTATAAATATGATTATAGTTTACAGATGAACCAGATATAACACTTTTGCAGAGAGCACAGATTTTCAGAAAAAATTGTGAGGCGATGTTTCCAAATAGAAGAATTATTACAACTGTTTTCAATGATGAAGGGACAAATACCTTAATAACAAGATATATCAGGGCATTAAATCCACCTAAGCAATTCCTGGATTTGTTTCTCAGTGATTCTAATGCAACACTTGTAAGTGTTATATTTTTTAAATACATAAACTTTCATAGCCTCAGTTTCTACTACAGTTAAAAACTTCACTGCTCTAATAGCTATACTCTCAAGGCAACGTGAAATTTTTCTTGCAATCTATCAAGCAATAAAAAATTTTTAAATGTTCTCTATATACCAGGCATTATGCAAGGAGCACACATTCTATCAACAGATAATTTGAACACATACGTGCAAATCATATAAAATAAATACTAGGGTAGAAGTCCTGGAAGAAGGAGAATAAGGAAGGATTCCTTTAGAAAGTGGTGTTTGAAGTGAACTTTGAAGGAAGCTAGAGAGTCTAAGACACATAATGAGGAGGCAGTGTTTTTGAGGAATAAGTGACAGTCTTGAAAAGATAGGGATAGAAGATAGAATGATATTTTAGAAGTAGCAAAAAGCCAGTTTTGGCTAGATTATGTAGAGGCCTTGAAAATGTAGGTTGGAATGAGCCTTAAATGCCGAAAGAAGAGTTTGTATCTCAACACAGAAGCAACAAAGAGCCACTCAAGTTTCCTGTGCAGGAAAGTGGCATGGTGAGACCTGTGCTTAAGGAATATTACCTTGGCAACAGTGTCAGAGATGGATTAGAGAGGAGAGTAACTTGAGCAGGAGCACCAATAGAGCGCTATTGCAATGGTGTAGTTAAGGGAAGATGAGGGCCTAATGAGTTTGATGGCTGAGTGAAAGGCATAGATGTTGCGGAAGTATAATCAACAAGAACTGGCAACTGATTGGATATGTTGGGTGAAGGAGAAGGAAGAACCAAGGATTATTCCACAGTTGTGAACCTGGGGAGCCAGCTTAGCAGTGCCCTTGACAGAAAAGAGGGAAATTCCGAAGTGGGATTCATTTTGGTGGAAAGATGAGTTCTAGTTGAAATGCCTTTGAGGCCTTCAGTTCAGAATGTCTAAGTAGACAGTTGGTAATATGGTACTAGAGCTCAAAAGAAAGTCATATATATCTATCTATACATAGATTTTATCTATATGTATTGTATATCTATGTATATCTATATGTGTATTTCTGTATATATATATGTACATACATACATACATACATATATATGTATATGTGTATATGACAATCTAGGACAGAACTGTGAGGTATACCTATAGCTAGAGGAAAGGATGTGGATGACTGAGGAGTTGACAGAGGTAAGAGGAGAACCAAGGACAGTGTCACAAAAACCCAGAGAAGAGAGAATGTCAAGGAGAAGAGAGGGATCTATAGTGTCAAAGGCTTCAGAAAAGTCAAGATGGTTGAAGACTGAGAAATGTTATTGGACCTGACATTTGAGAAGCCTTTGGTAACTTTGGAGGGAGCAGTTTCAGTTGAATAAGAACGTTGGAAGCTATATTGCATAATGTTAAGAAATGAGTAAAAAAAGAGGAAGGGAAGGGTATGAGTAAAGATGGTATTTTCCCAGAGGTTTTTTGGACTCTCCTCCCTTCAGAATCTTTAGTGAATACAATGCATATGTCTTCCAGGAAAAGATTTCTTCCATTGGATTTTTATTTGTTCCTAATTAGAACTAAGAATTTATCTTCTTGAAGTGGCAATCTAGAAGGCCATAGGTTCTAACATGCCTACATACCACTTTAAAGATGGCATAGAAAATTTCCCTCTCAGTACTAAATTTAGGGCCAGTCCCTGAAGCCAATATATTGACAGATAAATCTTAAAATGGCATTGTGTATGCAGGAAATATGAGAGTGAAATAGTATCACATAGCATTAGTCTTTATTTGCATAATGGAGGAGATATACACTAACCTCTTCCATTCTTCATTTAAATATTCAGAGGGCATCCCTTTGTGAGTATAAACTTATATGCTAATAGTCAACATTGTCTAACCCATAACATGGAAAAATAGACTTAATATCTTCATAATATATTAAATGAAAAAAACTTGAAATCTTTGCATTTTTATAACAGACATATTTAAGATTGTATAAGATTTTATAACAGACCTATTTAAAATGTATATAATTGCAATTACATATATTTACATAATAATATTTGTAATATTATATTTGTAGGACATCATTGCTCGATTTGTATCTTTAATTCCTTGTTTACCAGATACATTGAATGAAAATGATGGTTTTGATATTTGGATGTCACCAGAGGTAATAAGCAGTACATTTCATAATTAAAATTTTTATAAATGTGTATATGATTTTATATATTCACATATATTTCATATGAATATATGTGAAGAATTTGTGATTTTTATTAATGTAGGGAACTTCCTACACCAAAGCAAATCACAAGTCTACTCTGACATAACAGATAAATTCTAGACTGTTGATTAAGGCAGTGAGAGGTTAAGTGACTTGTATAGAGTCAGAGATGGGATTTCAACCCAGGGCTTCCTAACTCCTGACCAAGCTCAGCATTCTGTCCACTATCCTGCTTTTCTCTCTCTCTGCCTTCCTTCTTTCTCCTCTCTCTCTCTCTCTCTCTCTCTCTCTCTCTCTCTCTCTCTCTGTCTGTCTGTCTCTCCCTCCACACACACACACACATAAATATAAACTTTATTTACTATTTGTCATTCCTTTTAAAGGAGCTATTTTTATTTTGTATGTACAGTGAAAATATATAATTATTCTATGGATGTAAATTTCCAGGTCTATAACATCCTGTAGAAGTCATTGGTTAGGAAGAATTAAAAATTACTTGACAAACTGGCAATAGTAGCTCATTAATTTTTAGGTAAGATAAATATTTTCAGTGCTCCAGAGATTAACATAAATAACTACATAGAATTTTTTACTATGGCAGTGATCATGACCACCAGGATCTCTGCTAATCTCTGAAGCCTGATAACATGCTAATGATGCTATATGGCTCCACTCCCCATCTAAACCAGAATTTAGGACCCTGGAGCTTTTATGCATTTTATTAGGAGAGTAAGTTTGTATCAAGATAGGTATAAAGGTCACAGATAACTCCCTTGGAACTGAACTAATTTCTAGTGGAGATAAACTACAAATGATGTCATGTGATTCCAGTTCTAGGAGTCCAAATCTAATATGTCCCAAATGGATCTGGTTCAGGGTAATCTTTCCTAAGCCCTTCCAAGTTAGATGAAAGAGAAACATTATGATAAATTAGAATTTAACAACTAAGCTAGAAAAGAAACAAATTTTTAAAAAATTTTAAATACCAAAATAGAAAGTGTGAAAATCAAGCTAAGATAGCAACAAAATTGAAAGTAAAATAACCATTGAATTAATGAATAAAGCTAGAAGTTGTTTTTCAAAAAAGCAACAAAAAAGATAAATCATGACTTAATTTTGCTTTTTAAAAAAACCAAAGAGGAAAACCAAACTACTAGTATAAAAATGAAAAAGGAGAATTCACAACAAATGAAGAAGGGAAATTATTAGAAACTATTTCATCCATGTATATGATAATATAACCAACAAATTAAATGAAATGAATGAATATCCACAAAACTATAAAATACTCAGATGAACTGAACAGGAAATAGAAAATGTAAACAACCCAATGTCAGGAAAAGAAATTGAACAAGCTATAAGTTAGCTCCCAGAGGGGAAAAAAAAGGAATTTGCAAATAAATAATATCAAACATTCAAAGAATAATTGCATTATTATACAAACTGAAAAACAGGAAAAGAAGAGGTCATACCACATTTTCACTATGATTCAAATGTGGCCATGATATCTAAACTAGGGAGAATCGAAACTAAGAAAGAAAACTACAGACCAATTTCTCTAATGACAATTGATGCAAAAAGTTTAAATAAAATATTAGCGAAGAGAATATAGCAACATATCACAAAGATTATACAATATGACTAAGTTGTTTTTGTAAAAGGAATATAGGATTGATTCAAAGGAATATGATCAGCAAAACAGGGCATATTGATGAACAATACAAAGTAAATGATTATATCAGTAGATTCAGAAAAAGGTTTTTTTATAATATATTATATCCATTCCTATTTTTAAAAAACAATAGGAAACATAAGAATAAATTGATTTTTCCTTAATATGCTAAGTGGTATCTATCTAAAATCAAGAGGCAGCATTATGTATAATGGAGATAAATCAGAGGCCTTTCCAATTTGATCAAGGTAAAGCAAAGATATCCATTATACTATTAATATTTGACATAGCATTTGAAATACTAACTATAAGACAAGAAAAATAAATTGAGAAAATAAATGTAAGCAAAATGGAAACAAAATTACTGATTTTTGCAGATGATATAATGACTTATTTAGAGAACTCTAGAAAGTCAAATTTTTATTTTATTCATTGAAGAAATAACCAGCAAAATTGTAAGATATAAAACAAATTGTCAGCATTTTTGTATATTACCAACAAAACTCATACTAGTGATTTTGTACAAGAAGACTCAAAGAAAAAAATGAAAGAAAGTGAAAAACAGCTTCAATCTTTATTCAGTCAATATCAGTTCTTTCTCTGGAGGCAGATTATATGCTTCATAATTATTTTGAGATCATTGTATTATTGAGAATAGCTGTCATTCATAGTTCTTCGCAGAACAATAGTGCTGTTACTTTGTACAATGTTCTCCTAGTTCTGCTCACTTCACTTTGCATAAGTTCACATAAGTCCATGTTTTATAACACAATAATATTCCATTACAGTAATATGCCATACCTTCTTTAGTCATTCTTCAATTGATGAGCATTCCTTTGATTTCCAATTCTTAGCCACCACAAAACGAGCTACTATAAATATTTTTGTACAAATAAATCCTTTCCCCCTTTTCTTGGATGTCTTTGGGTTCTAGACTTAGCAGTGCTAATGCTAGATCAAAGGGTATGCCCTTTGGTCATAGTTCCAAATAACTTTCCAGAATGGTTGAATCAGTTCACAACTTCACCACCAGCATTAGTGTCCCAGTTTTCCTGCACATCTCCTCCATCATCCAACATTTCCTTTTTTGTCATATTAGTTATTCTGATAGATGTGAGGTGGTACCTTAGAGATTTAATTTTAGGTTTTTAAAGGGTTTATTCATTGTCATACCTTAGAGATTTAATTTTAGGTTTTTAAAGGGTTTATTCATTGTCATACCTTAGAGATTTAATTTTAGGTTTTTAAAGGGTTTATTCATTCCTTTAAAAAAGTTGAAATTTGGGTATACTGTAATATAAGGGGACATTAGTGTCTTGGCCCCATACTTCTAGTAATGAACCTTGAAAATCATAGGCTCATAGATTGGAGCTTCACATTACTTCATTACTTTACAATCTGTGTTCATGACAAAAAGGAGTTGTGCTATTGTGCTACTGAATGCATTTCAGCATGAAACTTATTTCCTTCAAAACTGTGCTCAAAAGAGACACTCTGCATGAAATTTTTACTCCCCTCTCTAAATCTTTCAGACATGCTGCCATTTTGAACAAACATTTGTCAAAACACAAACTATATCTTGTTATGGTGGAGGGGCTTGCATAGCACTATGAAAATATGAGCTATGCTGTGCAGGATTACCCAAGATGGACAGGCATCATAGAGAGGCAGAGAACTACCTTGAAAAGAATTACCTCAAAAGTCAAGTAATTGGCTGGAGAAATGAGCAAAAAAACCAAGGAAGATCAAAACATACAACCAGAAGGAGACAACAAAGTCATAACTCCTACATCCAAAGCTTCCAAGAAAATATGAATTGGTCTCAGGCCATGGAAAAGCTCAAAAAAGATTTTGAAAATCAAGTAAGAGAAGTACAGAAAAAATTGGCAAGAGAAATGAGAGTGATGCAAGAAATCATGAAAACCAAGTCAACTGTTTGCTAAAGGGGACATAAAAATGCTGAAGAAAATAACACCTTAAAAAATAGACTAACTCAAATAGCAAAAGAGATCCAAAAATCCAACGAGGAGAAAAAATGCCTTAAAAAGCAGAATTGGCCAAATGGAAAAGGAGGTCCAAGCTCACTTAAGAAAATAATTCCCTAAAAAAATTAGAATGGAGCAGATGGAAGCTAATGACTTTATGAAAAATCAAGATATTATAAAAGAAAATCAAAAGAATGAAAGAACAGAAGACAATGTGAAATATCTCATTGGAAAAACAATTGACCTGGAAAATAAATCCAAGAGAGACAATTTAAAAATTATTGGATTACCTAAAAGTCATAATCAAAAAAGAACCTAGACATCATCTTCAAGGAAAATTGCCTTGATATTCTAGAATCAGAGGGTAAAATAGATATTGAAAGAATCCGTTGACTCCTGAAAGAGAAGTCAAAAGGAAAACTCCTAGGAATGTTGTAGCCAAATTCCAGAGCTCCCAGGTCAAGGAGAAAATATTGCAAGCAGCCAGAAAAAAACAATTCTAATACTGTGGAAATGCAGTCAGGATAACACAAGATCTAGCCGCTTCTACATTAAGGCATCAGAGGCCTTGGAATATGATATTCCAGAGGCCAAAGGAGCTAGAATAAAAACCAAGAATCATCCAGCAAAACTGAGTATAATACTTCAGGGAGGAAAATGGCAAATCAATGAAATAGAGGACTTTCAAGCAATTTTGATGAAAAGACCAGAGATGAATAGAAAATTTGACTTTTAAGTACAAGAATCAAGAGAAACATGAAAAGGAAAGAGAAAGCTTAAGGGGCTTACTGAAGTTGAACTGTTTACATTCCTACATAGAAGGATAATATTTGTAACTCTTGAGACTTTTCTCAGTATTAGGGTAGTTGGAGGGATTATATATATATATATGTTAACAGAGGGCACAAGATGAGTTGAATATGAAGGAATGATATCTAAAAAAATTAAGGAGTGAGAGAGGAACATATTGGGAGAAGGAAAAAGGGAGAAATAGAATGGGATAAATTATCTCACATAAAAGAGACAAGAAAAAGTTTTTAAAAATGGAGGGGAAGAAGAGGGGAGATAGAAGGGAAAGAGTGAACCTTACTCTCATCAGATTTGGCTTAAGGAGGGAATAATATGCACACTCAATTTGGCACGAAAATCTATCTTACACTACTAGAAAGTAGGGGAAAAGGGGACAAAGGGGGGGGGAAGTGGGAGGGACAAATGGGAGGAGGGAATAATTAGAAATAAACACTTTTGAGGAGGGACAGGGTCAAAAGAGAGAACAGAATAAATGGGGGGGGGCAGAATTACATGGAGGGAAAATAAAGTCTTTCACAACATGACTCTTATGGAAGACTCTTATGTGCATGACTACACGTGTATAATCTATATCAAATTGCTAGCCTTCTCAATGGAAGTGGGTTGGGAGGGAGGAAGGAATTGCAACTCAGAGTTTGAAAAGTTGTTTTTACATGCAACTGGGAAATAAGATATACAGGCAATGGGGTATGTGGATCTGTCTTGCCTTGCAGGAAAGTGAAGGGGAGAGGTGTGATAGGGAGGGCAGACTGGGGGAGGGGGTAATCAGAATGCATGCTGAATTGGGGTGGGCAGAGGGGAGAGATGGGGAGAAAATTTGGACCTGAAAATCCTGTGCAAGTGAATATTGAAAACTAAAAATAAATTAATAAATTAATTTTTTTAAAAATGAATAAATATTTTTTAATTTTACCAATTTTCATTTCTAACACAGTAAATATGAACGGCTATAGCTTACATAAACAAAAGCTCTTTGGTATCCTCTAACAACATAAAGGGATCCTGAGGCCAAAAAGTTTAAGAAAAGGAAATAAACACCTATTTAAAATACGTATTAGAGATATATAAGGAAGCAATTCACATTTTATTTTAAAGACATAGATATTTCCCCCATTGATATATGGCCAAAGGATTTGAACAGGCAGTTTTCAGACAAATCAAAGCTATGAAAAAATGCTCTAAATCACCATTGATTAGAGAAAGGCAAATTAAAACAATGCCGTGGTACCACTTCACACCTATCCAATTGACTAATGACAAAAAAGGAAAATTATAAATGTTGAAGATGATATGGGAACACTAATGCATTGTTGGTAGAATTGTGACCTGATCTAACTATTCTGGAAAACAATTTGGAACTATGCCCAAAGAGCTATGAAACTGTGATCCAACAATATCACTACTAAGTCTGTATCCCAAAGATATCATTAAAAAATGGAAAAGAATCCAAATGTATAAATATATTTATAGTAGCTCTTTTCGTGGTGCCAAAGAATTGGAATTTGAGGGGATGCCCATCAGTTGGGGAATGACTGAACAAATTGTAGGACCTGAAAGTAATGGAATATTATTATGTTATAAGAAATGATGAGCACGCAGATTTCAGAAAAACTTAGATTTACATCAACTGATATTTAATGAATTGAGCAGAACCAGAACATTGTACACAGTAAAGCAACATTGTATAATAATCAACTTTGAGAGACTTGGCTCTTCTCAGCAGTTCAGTGATCTAAGACAATTCCAAAAGACTCATGATGGAAAATGAGGGAAAAAAAATCTAGAAAAAGAACTGTGGAGTCTGAATGGAGATCAAAGCATACTATTTTTTTTTCTTTCTCACAGTTTTGCCCTTTTGTTCTGATTGTTCTTTCACAACATGATAAATGTGGAAATATACTTAATATGATTGTACATGTATAGCTTGTATCAGATTGCATACTATATTGGGGAAGAGAAAGGGAAAGAAGGGAGAGAGAAAAAATTTGGAACTCAAAATCTTATAAAAGTGAAGGTTGAAAACTATCTTTATGTGTAATTGGAAAAAAGTAAAATACTAACTATTAAATGGAAAAAATAGTGTTTTATATATATATATATATATATGCTTTTTAAAAAAACCTTTTTAAAAGGACCTACGTATTCTAAATATGAAAGAATATCACTGATAAGTTTGATTTTTTTTTTTGCCATGGACAAGTATGATCCATTTAGTCTTACTCCATCTGAACAAGAGGGGCTAATAGATTTGTCTTTTAATAGTATTTTGAAAACGTGGAATTGAACCTGAAAATCTTATGTTATCAAATTTATGCAAACTTTACTACTACTGTTCAAAACATTTTATTTGTGTGAAACATGGTTTTCTTTTGAAGCTATTATAAAAAGTAACCATATTGATTAATGATTAAAATAGAAATGTAAGTAGTAATATCATCATTGATACTACTTTGAGCAAAAAAAGACAATCTATGATGTGATAAAATTTTTACTATTTTATTTGTAGAAATTATAAATATTAAAAAGTATTAATGATTTTATCAGTAAATATTTGTATTACATTAGTATACTGAATGTTACAAACTTGTGTGTTGTTTAAAATTTTTATAAATTCTTAATTTTATTTGAATAAAATACAAGCTGAGAAAGTTACTTGTGTAGAGGGCTTAGTGAAAAGTACATGGCAATGACAGTTATTTTTGATTAAAAAGAAATTTGGGGCAGGGTGTTACTCATTAAAGTTGAGAAACCACTGCCATGGGAACTGACATGTGAACTGAGCTTTTAATGAAGGGAAGGAGTCTAAGAGGTGCACAAGAGGAGGAGTTTCGTAAAAAAAAAAAAAATAAGTGGAAGTTGGAAATAATTTTCATAATTAATTCTTGTAAAAAATAATAACCTTAGTAATAAATGTGATGAGTGGGGCTTGGGAGCAGTTTTGGTACATTACTGGCTACATACATGTACTCTTCATTTTAATATGCCTTAGCGTTGCATCAACTTAACTATTGGAAACAAAGAAGAACATGCAATACTTTTGTGTAACTACTTCCTGTATTTTGGAAAGAAAGCCTGGGTGCTGTTGGGAACATCTACATTAGAAGTAAGTGTTAACTATCCATTTTTAAATAGTAGAGTCTATACTAGAGATGATGCAAAAATATTATCAAGTCCATTTTCAGCTCTTGGTGGAAAAAATATTTCTCCCTCACCCCTCACCCCCCATTCCATTTTTCTCTGACCAACCGTATGAGCAAACAGTTCTTTTTTTTTTTTTGTCCAAACTTGTGATTTCATTGTATAGGGAACTCCTACTAGAGAAAATCCTTCTATCGATGAAGATTAGCAACTGTTCTAAGATTTAGAGTCTTAGAGAATTACCTCCGACCGTGGGGAGTCACACAGCTAGTAGGTGTTCGAAGGCAAGCTCTGTGTCAGCTATACTGCACTGCCTCCATGGTCAATTGATGCCCTATTTTTGACTCAATACCACCTCTTTAATTTAATCTGCTATTATTTATTTTTATGTCCTCCTTCTTTCAACTTTTGCCCAGCACAGCTTTGTTCTGGTATCACAGAACTTGAGGATGGTATCTATGTCTACCCATATGTGTCATAATTTCAATCATATCCGGTCTTCATCATTCTAAGAACAAAACTCATTTTACTTATCCTCCTCTGAGGTAACATGATGTATAGAAAAAAGTACCGAAATCATAGTCTAGGTTCACATCCTGGTTTTGCTATTTACTATCTCTGTGATCTTAAACAAAGCAATTCATTTCCCCGAGTCTAATTTTCTTCCTTAGTAAAGTTATTCTATTAGGTGTTATTCAATTTTCCCTTCTAATTCTAAATCTTATAAAACTTCTCCAGCTCAATCATATCTATCTTAAAACTGTTGCTAAAAACTGTCTTATCCTTTTAAAAACTTCTACTATAATCATAACTCTTATTGCCTTCATCTTCCAAACTTCAGCATATCTATGATCTTACGGGCAGGCGTATGCCCTCAGTGGGCTAGGTCACAACACATCCACTTGGTTTCATTTTGTATAAATCTTATCCATGACCCCTTGTAAATCTTTGACCTCCTATAACTTTGATATGGTGGGAATTGCTTCTCATTGGATCAGCAACAGCTTTGCTGGCCATCCATTATCCCTTACTCTTACTAGATAATTGGCTCACTCTCTTTTCTCGCCCTTTGTCTCCGGTAATGTCCTTTATGAAAGAGGTTTCTCTCAATGAAGCTCTTCGTCTTGCTCATCATGTACCCTAGTGTGATCCATAAGTTTCATTCTTTACCTTATGGTATTCCATGACTAGTAGCCATGCAGCATCAGAAGAATACTGATGTTGAGACTGAGGGTTAAATACCAAATGCAGTTCTGGGCCGCAATGTCTGTTCAGGATGTATATGGACATGCTCAACAAGCTGGCCATCTTAATTGAATGTCATGCTTCATCCACTTTTGTTTTCCTCTGTGGACAGTTAAGCCGAATTTTATTTATGGATTTCATTTAGACAGTTTTGGTATTTAATGAAACCAACCCAATGGCATCATCACACAGGATCATTTGGAAGACATCATTATTATCTTTGTCTATATCTAATTATTTCAGGGTGTCACAGTTTGTCAGCTGATGGCCCCAATAGTAATACTAGGTTAGCAGTTAGTTGAGGAGGCAAGTTTTCTGGTTTTCTTTTCCTTTCTATATTTTAGCTACCACCAGATGGCAGCAGATGTAAGAAGGCAGATAGGTTTTGAGAAAAAAAATGCCACCATGCTCCCAAACTTTTTCTTAACCATAAGTTTTATGGAACTTGTTTATCAAATAAAATATTAATTAAAGTGCCACTATTATAAAATGCATTTGCAGAGTAAAAACTAAAATAAAATCCTATTCTACAGAAAATTTCTTTCTGACTATTGTGTATCCCTAGCATCTGGCACAGTGTTTAGCATATAGTAAGAACTCAACAAATGTTTGCTGATTCATTAATTAATTACCCATAAAGTTACAGTATTTTAGAGCAGCTAAGTGGTCAGTATTTTGGTATTGGAAGGGATATTAAAGACCATCTAATCTAATCTATACTTGAAAAAGAATCCCTACTACACTATTCCAAAGTGAACATCCATCCTTTTCTTCAAGGCCTTTGATAAGAGTAAACTCCCAAAGAAGTCCATCCTAGTTTTTGATAGCTCTAATTATAAACAAGTTTTTTTTTCCCCCTCACATAAGCTAAAATAGCCTCTTTACAATTTCTGTACTTGGTTCTTCCTTCTGGGGCCAAACAGAATAAATCTAATCCTTCCGGGTGACAGGCTTCAAATATTTGAAGACACTACCACATGCACTCTTAGTCCTCTGTTCTCCAGGGTAAACATCCCCTGTTCTTTCAACCAACCCTCATCTGGTATGTATGTATTGACAGCCTTTTATTATCCTGTTTGCTCTCCTCTAGACACTCACAGCTCTTCTTAGATCATGGCATCTGTAGTAGAATACAATACTCCAGATGTAGTTTGATCAAGGCAAAATACCAAGGGAACATCTTTTATTTTCCTTAGAAGTGATAGCATGGCACCGCTGCCGCCGCCGCCACCACCACCACCACCACCACCACCACCCGGCCCCTTTGTAATGTAAACCAAACTTGGCTTTCTCTGAGTGTCACGGCAATTTCTGCAACTCTGTTTGGCCCAAAGCTTCTCTAATCTGACTCCTCATCTCTCAATAGATTGCTTTTTCCCACCTGCCTCTTTGAGAAAGAAATACATCCTTTAGTCTTTAACACAAAAAAAAGGTATCACATGCTGTTTATAAATTTGACATCTACAATGAGCTGAAGCAATCACTAATAAAGTATATTGTTATGGGTGGGATTTCCCTTTTCTTTTTTAATCGCATAGGGGCAAGTGGCTTATGTATTAACTCAAGAAACTGATGAATATTTACTTTGGAATCCATTGACTGGGCAATCGCATAAGCAGTTTGATCCATTTTGTCCTCTACAAAGTGCTGACTGTTTGTTTGATAATGAAAACGTAAGTCTGTTTAAAATATTTAAATTTAAGTAACATTCTCAGGACCAACCGATGTTTTGACCTAACAATCTCCAAATCTTAGATAGTTTTTGTAGGGCCTTGACACATCCCTGAGGATTCTTGTCTACTACTTCCTCCATCATTGCCAGCACCTGACTGCTCCTATGGGGTCTACTCTGACTTTTATATTAATATTTTAATAGGTCTGGTTTAACATTCAAAATAACAGTACACCAATGTCTGTACATTTTGACAATTCAAGAGAAGGCTCCTGGAAACAACTGCTTCCCAAAAATATTCAGATTCAGTGGATGAAATCAGAAACTGCACAGGTAAAGCACATTTTTCAAAATGTACCTTTGTGAGAATTGCCACCAATTCTAATATTTGTTTTTGTGAATAACTTGTAATTATCTGCATATATGCATGACAAATTATGTTCAAAAGCTGCTTTCCACTGCCAGTAATCACACTGTTGGACTATCTTCCATTACCTCTCTCTACCTCAAAAGGGGACAGATATAAGGAGGGAACATTTCAACACAGATAAATGGTGTATATTCAGCCTAATATTAGCATAAATAAAACATAATTAGTACAATAAATCTATTTACAATCTGCCCCCACAGAATTATTGTGGCAAAAATACTTGTAAAATTTAAAACTATATATGATTATAAGTTGTCATTATTTTTATTTATTGGTATAAAAAATCATTTAATGAATTCCAACATGACATATAATTTAAATTATCCCCTCTATTAGCTCAGAAAGTTGAGAACTAGAAACATTTTTGACTTGTCTCAAAATTTATTAGAGATTTAATTTGTATTTCTGCAGAAAATAAATTGCATATGGCTAGTTCCTTAAGAGATTATAATCAAAAACCGTCACATTGACATGAACTCACATAAATAGAAGATAAAGAAATAGAATAAAAATATTGAATATATATGAATTCATAATAAAGTATTTTTGTCATAAATAGTAAGTATATTCTAGGTCTAGACATGAAAAGCCTCCATGAAAGTTCCAAAGTCAGAGTAAGTAAGGTGAGCAAAACTATTAAGCTTCAGAAAATTGATCTGAGAAGGCTTCATGGGAGAGAAGAAGGAATGGCTGGCTTTTAGGACTTTTTTTTTCCTAATTGTGAAAAAAATATTTTGTGAAGAAAAAGTATTTGGGAGCTAGTGTGCTTTAGACAAGGCTAAAAGTTAAGAGTAAAATGAGATGAAAAAGACTTTTGAGTAGGCATGCTTATGATTTGAATAGGAATGAAAAGGTTGAAGAGATTAGGCTATGGCATAGGGAAAATGGAGTATGGAGCTTGGATTGAACCTATAAGGAAATTATTTTAGGGCTTTAATAACAAACCCCATTTTACGGATGTTACAGAAGTAGGAATGCTTTACTGATAATTCATTCTCCTAAGGAAATTTGACTCCTCTAATAGCAATAACTTGAAACACATTATAATATGAAAATTAAGGTAATTTGTTGTTTAATCCAAAGACCATTACAAATTTTCCAGAAGAAAGTATACACAATGTGACACTTTTAAAAATGTTTCAGATAGAATCATTAGAATAAATTTGAATGAATTAAAATGTCTCACCACTATAAGCCCCTTTCAAAAAGGTCTTGATCCTTCTGGTCTATCTGTTCTCCATCCCATCCCTCTCATCCTTCCTGCCAAACTTCTTGAAGAAGTCTTCTAGTCCTGATTACTCCATTTCCTCACTAACCACTTTCTCTACAACCCTTTGCAATATAATTAGTCCCTCTCACTGTCTTGAAACTTTATTCAGTCATTTTTTCTTGACTCTTCTGCAGCATTTAACACTCTTGACCAAGCCCTCCTATGGGGTATATTTCCCTTTCTTAGATTCAGAGATTCCACACAATCTTGTTTCCCTTACCTGTCTAGTTTCCTTTTTCCCTTATGTGCTGGGTTGTCATTCTCTTCCAAACCCCTTAATGTCAGTATTCCCTAAAGATCTATCTTTAATCTTCTTTTTTTTAAAACTCTTTATACTCCATATCTCCTTTTCCAATTTCATTCATTTACATGGTTTTAGCATCATCTCAATGCTGTAATTCTAGTCCTGATCTCTTGTGTGAGTTCCAGACATGTGTCCTTAACTACCTTTAGGACATTGCCAACTGGTTGTTCTGTTGTCCTCAAAGTCAACATATTTATCTTGAACTTATGATCTTGCCCCTTAAGCTTCTCTATCTTTCTTAATTCACTATTTCTGTCTTTGGCATCACCATTCACTATGTGCCCCATATTTATAACCTTGACATTACCTTTCACTCTTCCTTCTCCCACTGTTCTCACATAATAAATGACCAGAATCAAGGAATATCAGAGTGGAAAACCAACTAGACCAACCCCTACACGACAAGAATCTGTTGTACAAAATGCCTGAGAGGAAGTTATACAGCCTTTGCTTAAAGACTTATAGTAAAGGGGAATACATCATCCAGTACACACATTTTTCTTATTCTGTCTTTAGATAACGATGTTTTCTTTACATGGTGCTGAAATCTACATCTTTACAGCTTCTACTCATTGCTCCTGGTTCTGATCTCTGGGGCCAGCAGAATGAGTCAAATCTCTCCTTTTCAATATAGCCCTTCAAGTACCTGAAGAACACTCTCACATTCCTACTGAATCAGAACATCCCCTTTTCCTTCATATGGAATGAAATCCTTCACCAAATTAATCACTCTTCTGAATATCCTTTAGCTTGTGAATTTCTTTTCTAAAATGTAGTTCTCAGAACTGAATTTAGTATTCTAAATGTGATTTTCCCAGGGTATAGAGGAAATATCTTCTCTCTCATTCTGTGTTGCAGTTGAAAGCAGCATTAGATATTTTGAAAGGTCATATCATTCTAAGGACTCATATTGAGTTTATAATCTACTAACACTACCAGATATTTTCCTCAAGAACTACTGTCTAGCAACACTTTCCTCATCTTGGATTTATGGTGTTAATTTTTAGGCCAAATTTATCATTTGATTGATGCTTGTTCATATTTCATCATCTAAAATTCTGTGCCTCAATCCAGTCCATCAGGATCTGTTCTCTATCTCAATTCTGTCATCCAATATGATCGCTTTTGATCTTACCTTTGTATCCTCCATAGTTTTTATACTCACATTATCCATATTTTTATCCCAAGGCATTGATAAAAATGTTTACCTGCCTAGGACTAAGGACATATCCCTGTAGCATTGCAATTGAAATTTCCATATTGCCACCAAGACATGAATGAATACTGTTTGGGTTCATGGAATCCAGCAGGTTCTACCTCTATCTAACAAAAATATCATGGGAAACTTAGGTGATGCAGTGGATAGAGCACTGGGCTTGGAATCAGGAAGACTCATCTTTATGAGTTCACATTCAACCTCAGACATTTACTAGCTGAGTGACCTTGGAGAAGTCACTTAACCTTATTTGCCTTAATTTCCTCATCTGTTTCCATCCATCCATCCATCCATCCATCCATCCATCTATCTATCATCTTATCATCATTCCTTCATCTGTACTGGAGAAAGAAATGAGAAACCACTTCAGTATCTTTGCCAAGAAAGATGGGGTCATAGAGAGTTGGACATGATAGAAATGACTGAACAAAATGCTGAAATCTAGATAAAGTATGTATATAGCAATCTAACAACTCTATAAAAAAGGGATATGATGTTGGTCTGGAATGACCTAACCATCCTGGCAATTTGTGATCAGTGTTTCCTTTTTTTTTTTTAAGATGTTCACTTACTGTTTCTTTTAATAATAGATTCTAGATTTTTGCCAGGAATTGAAGTCATGCTCAGTAACCTTTATTTTCATCTCAATCCAGTCTCTTTCTTTTTTGAAAATTCAAACATTTGCTTTTCCTTAATCCTGTAGCACCTCTCTTGTTCTCCATGATCTTTATTGTTAAACATCAGCTCGCTCCAAGGTGCATGTCAGACTATATCAAGCTTTCCTGTCCTCTGTCATGAAGATGAAATAACTACTTCCAGAGATTCCATGATTTCTACTTTAGAAACCAATTCCTCCTTGCTGAGAAGAAGCAAGTCTCCAATTGCTATTTCCTTCTTCTTTTGAAAAGATAAATTATTTTTGACAGAGCAAGAACTCATTAGTGATCAAAACCTCCCATTAGTATTATATCATGTTGTATTGCCCAGCTTGTAATAGGTTTACTGAATTCCTGATTCCTCCTATCCAGGTTGTCTGACAGAACAATATGACTTCATAAGCGTAGGATATAAATGGACATATAACACAACCTAAAACTCCAGGTCAGTTTGGAGACCTAGGGTGTTGGTTATTTTCTCAAAGTCCAAGATTGAATCCATGAAGTATTTCAACTGCAAACACTAGGCCACTCAAACCAAGTATTTGTTGTCTTATTCTATTCCATTTCTGGCCAAGTAGATAAACCATATAGAAGTTAAAGATAATCTTTTCATCTAAATGTATGGTAACCTATTTTGACCTGGCATGTATATTTCCATATGTAGAATCATTGTTTCTGGGGTGAGATACACTTAAAATGCTTGTGATGTAAAGGTTGTATTGTAGTCTGTTTCCTAATCTTTTCAATTTTCTCTGTTCCAGCCTAAGGAGATACTGTATTTTGATACTAATAAAAGTATGGTGGAAGATTTAAAAAACAGGTATGACCCTTTGGGAATGTTACAAACTACAGTTTATTATTTTCTTAAAGTCGTTTATTAGACTTCCTTATCACACACATCTACGTAAAAGCATTTTGACAAGTCTATGATGATTTATATTCTGTCTAACCATATATTTCTTACACAGCAATCAATTAAATTAAAATCATCAAATATTTCTTAAATGTCTATATGAAAGGCACTTGTTGCTTACAATTCCAGGCATAGGGAATGACCTACATAAACATTTTGAAGCAGAAAAGGACCAGAATAGATCAGTCATCATTGTACAGTAGTTTGGTTGGAATATGGAGAATATGAATGGAAGGGGTGTGAAATAAAACTATATGACCAGGTCATGATTTATTTTGTATATACATATATATATGTATTTATATATAAATATGCCTATATGTTAATACAACATATATTTATGCATATGTAGTGACCAGTTTATATTGAACAACTAAAAATGTTAATGGAACCATTAAGCATCATGGTGTGACTTCCTCCAACACTGCTCAGCAGCACAACAACGGACAGAGAGAAGGAAGATGAGGGGAACAGAAGGAAGATGAGGGGAACAAAGTGAGGTTGGCATTGGAAGGGTACTACCAAGAACAGGACAACGGGGGTGAGACACTGAAGAGAGAGAGTGGCATAACACTGAAATCGTAAGAAGGCAGGAATGAGTGGCCTGAGAAATCGGAGAGAAGAGGGCTAGAATGAATTCAGAGAATAGGTTTAGCAAGGTTGAGGCACATATGAGATGATGAAAAGACAGGAAATAATGATGAATTAGGGGAATTCCAGAGTTATGGATTGTGGAGATACAATTTTGTGCTTACTGATGAGATCAAAAGTAGGACCATCCCTGAGTGTGACAGAGGTCGAGTCAAGGTATGAATAATGGGAGATGAGGAAGTCAACATCAGCGTATAAATTTAAGTACACAAGTATAAGGGTAGAGCATTGGGGTGGAAAAGAAGACTAAGCCAAATACTGAAATCACTGAAATAGAAGGAAATGCCTTGATGGGATGGGGAGGGAGAAGGAAGGAATGTGAATAATATCCACCAGACCTGGATAAGCTCATGAATCTGGCTATAGTATAGGAAAGTTTGCTCCCCAAAATGGAGAGGTACTGGGGGGGGGGGTGATGGTATAGAAATGATCTAGAAGTGTCAATGTAGAGCAATAAGTGGGGGAGGGGAGAAGAGGAGGAGATGTTTTCCCTGGAGAGCATGGCTGGGGAAGCAGTATATTCCAGGGGAGGCAGGATTTCCATGATTGAAACAAGATATATGAAGGAAATATGAAAAGAAGATGAGTTATGAAAGGAAGAAATCTAAAGGCATTTTATTTAAACGTTATGGAGATACAGTGGTAGCATGGGGAAGCCTTGGGATCAGGACATGAGTTGTTAGCTTGTATGAGGGAGAGCCCCAAATCCATTCAGGATTGAACTATGGCTCTGTGTGTGTGTGTGTGTGTGTGTGTGTGTGTGTGTCTGTGTGTGTGTGTTCATCCTCTGTTGCCGAAGAAGACCATCAGAGAAATGATGACATGACTTGCTCTTGACTTTGTTTTGAGTGAGGGAGGGCTGTGCAGGTCAACAGTCTCATCTGAATCCAGTGACCAGATATTCCTCAGGATGACTGGAGATGACCCAGGATGAGGCAACTGGGGTTAAGTGACTTGCCCAAGGTCACACAGCTAGTGAGTGTCAAGGGTCTGAGGTGAGATTTGAACTCAGGTCCTCCTCACTCCTGCACTAGTGCTCTATCCACTGCACCACTAGCTGCCCCAAACTGTGACTGTATCTGTATATGAAATGCCAGGAACATGGCTAGGTAAATAATAGAGACTACAACCATCATTTCATTGGTGTCTGCTTTCCCAGGTCATCATCTCTCCTTTGGCTCCATTTTCCTCCTTTCAGAGTTTGTTGTTAATAATTATTTCAGTTTTACACTGTCTTCTGCTCATGAATTCTTGGCCCCATTGTGCTATTACTGCTAATCCAAACTCCAACCCTGAATTATTCCTGTTTTTTCCACTCTTGTTTCTGTGCTGCTAGACAATGCTAGAAGAAATCCTATGACAATTCTGATTCGTTCCACTACCAATGGGTTCTCTTTCGAACCATGTTTTCTAGGATATGCTGTTTGGGGTCCCATTTCAAACTTCTGCCTCCTGCTAAAAATCAAATATAGAAAGTTTTCATCCTTCCCACAATAGTAAGAAATAATAGAGGAAGACCACATCCCTCTCCTTTGCTCGTTGACTACATCCAGTCAAACTGGTCTGTCTTCCCTTCCTCATATGTGGCATTCTCCTCCATATGCTTGATATAGTCTCTTCTCCAGGCCTGGAATGTGGTCCCTCCTCACCATCACCTTGTTGGCCACTAAGCCTGCTCCTTCAACAGAGCCCATTCTAGGTCTTTCTGCTTGCTAGTGCTTTTGTACATATACATATGTATGTATGTATATATACACACATATACATATATGTAGCAAAGTACTTTCAAAGTGCAAAATACAAGTGTATATACATATATACATATATATATATAAACACATACATATGCAAACATATGCAGGTAATATAGATGTGGGCATCTATCCATATCCATATACACTTACCTATGTACATGTAGTCTTTGTTCAATAAAGTATAAGCTCCTTAGATAAAGGCATTGTTTAGTTTTTGTCTTTCTACCTCCACTGTTTGGTACAGTTCCTGTAGGCACTTACCATATGTTTGCCAAATTAATGAATGATCAACAGCTAAAAACTCAAATGCTACTTTAAAATTTTTTATGTAAGAATTTTCAAAGCACTCAATCATTGTTTTAGTCATTCAGAGGCTATTTCCTGTCCTTGCTGTTACTACTTTATCAGCCCCTTACAAGTATGGCAATGCCTTTTCACATTCAGGCAGCATGCAGGGATCCTTCTCCTTATTATCCTTTGCCAAAAATACTAATATGAACTGCTATTTAGGATTTTATATGAGAGATAGCTGGTGACAAGTAAGTAGTATGATGTGGTATGAGCAATTTATTTGATTAGCACATGAATATTTATTTTTTTTATTTTTAATACAGTTTATAACCGATAAATCAATTCAAACTTTTGATCAGGTGATACATCTTTTTAAAGCATTTACAATATGAACCACAAAAGAATTTTTTTAAAAAACATTAACCGAGACATAGATATTTATGTTGCTAACTTCACAAGCTCTTGACCTAATTGTCTCCACAGTATTACTTAGAATTAAAGGACCTTAACTTATTGTTGTTGGTCTAAAGTCCTATGCCTAATAGCTTAATTTTAGACAACCTCTGATGTTCCCCTACCCATAATCTATAATTGAATAGATCTGGTATTAAGCTTACAAACTTTTTGACCATAGGAAATTGCCACCAATCGTAAGGATATTGCATGGATACAATATCACCCCAACTTCATGTCAGTTTCAGGCAGGATTAGATTATCCACTTGCATTCAGTCAGGCTTAAAGTCTGCCAGGTGTCAGTGGGGAAATTGAGTCACAGGAGAATCCCACCTCAGCCCACGCTGAACAGCCACTCTCCCCCTTCCCTTGAGATCACCTATGCAGTTCATGCCAGCATCTCATGAGCATACTGGCATCATGTATTGGAGGCTCAGATCGCCTTTCTTGCTTCCCATACCTGGAGTTAGACTCAGAAAAACAGTCACTTAATAGTCCTCTAGCATCTAAAAATGGCAAGTTCCAATAATCAGGTTTCAAATATGATTATAGTTTCACTTTGGCTAAGGAACATCTTTTGAGGCAAGTCTTAAGTGACTTACATGCCTTTCTGTACATGTTCTAGTTCCTGATTAAATGGCAGTCATAAAATCAAATTTACCATTAAAACCTTGACTTTTCCATCAATGCCAAATTTTACCTGAGATTACCTTTTTCT
>CM053769.1:524016005-524031673 GCA_028658325.1 Potorous gilbertii | reverse complement strand
TAGCCTATTTTTCAAGGTGTTATTTTCTTCAGCATTTTTTTTGGGGTCTCCTTTATCAAGGTATTGACCTGTTTTTTATGCTTTTCTTGCATCTTTTTCATTTCTTTTCCCAGGTTTTCCTCCACCTGTCTAACTTGATTTTCAAAATCCTTTTTGAGCTCTTCCAAGGCCTGAGCCCATTGGATATCTATTTCAGATGTTTGGGATACAGAGGCCTTGACTCCTATGTCTTCACCTGATGGTAAGCATTGGTCTTCTTCGTCAGAGTGAAAGGGCGGAATCATCTGTTCCCCAAGAAAATAACCTTCTATGGTCTTATTTTGTTTCCCTTTTCTGGGCATTTTCCCAGGCAGTTACTTGACTTGTGAGATTTCTGTCCACCCTCGCCTAGATCCACCCAGCTAGTGCTTGGGGTCTGAGATTCAAATGCTGCTCCCCAGCCTCCGGGCTTTCAGTGTCGGTCCGGCTGGTATTCAGGGTAAGATTAAACAGGTTCTCAGGTGGTGGCAAAGCCACCTCCCAGGCTCAGTTCCCTCAGGCGGTTTATACAGAGACCTTTTTGTAATGGAGCTGCTGCTGAGCTCCTGCCTGCTCTGGGAGCCTCTGGTCTCCTGCTGCCTCTGCCACTGCTTCCCAAGGGGGCCCGAGTTATGGAGACAACCCACTCCCCTGTCAGCCCGTCCAGACATCTCTCTCACTGACCTGCGCGTCTGTGAGTGGAGGGACCTTCTCTTGTATTTGAAAGTCAGATTTTTTGTTCAGCTCTGGTCTTTTCATCAGGAATGCTTTAAAATCCTCTACTTCACTAAATGCCCACCCCACCCACCCAGGCCCTGACCCCAACATGAATTATACTCAGTTTTGTTAGGTTGGTATTTTTGGTTGTAATCCTACCTCTTTTGCCTTTCAGAATATCATATTCCAAGCCCAATGCTCCTTTAACATGGTAGCTGCTAAATCTTATGTGATCCTGACTTTGGCTCCATGGTATTTGGATGGTTTCTTTCTGGTCCTTGAAGTATTTTCCTCTTTGACTGGGGAGCTCTGGAATTTGAATATAATATTCCTGTGGGGTTTTCATTTGGGGATTTCTTTCCATTTCTATTTTACCACCTGGTTCTCAGACATTGAGGAAGTTTTCTGGTATAATTTCTTGAACTATGATCTGTAGCCTCTTTTTTGATCGTGGCTTATAGGGAGTCCAATAATTCTTAAATCATCTCTCCTCAATTTATTTTCCAGGTCAGTTTTTCCAAAGAGAAGTTCACATTTTCATCTATTTTTTCCATTACTTTTTCTTGATGCATGTCGTTTCTTCTAGGTATTCCTGCAGTTCTTGTGGAAAATTCAGTTTTGTTTTCAAGATTAAGGGTCAAGCTATTGATGTGGCTTTAGTCACCAAAGGCAAAAAAAAAAAAGAAAAAAAAAAGCTAACCCATAAGGAAACAATACTTCCCAAAACTTGGTAGGTGTCCCACTGCTATACTAGTCACATCCATCTGCCCCAAAACACATTGCTGACAGGTGATGTAGTTAAATGGCAATTTTTCTATTAGCAGGGACATTCATTTTCCTCATATTCATCTTTGGGCTAAAAATTTAGTTTGTTTGAAAAATACCTCCTTGAATGATCCACTTTTGCACCATGTTGCACTCAGGACTCTTGATCAAGAAGCCCAATGTGGGGTCAGGTATGCTTTTTGTGATATTTTTCCCTCTCCATAATTTCTATTTCTTAGAGGATGAAATTTTAGGAACATAACCCCACCAGCATGGCTCTCACACTTTTTTTGCGCAGGGCATAGCATTACTCTTTGCCATGAGGAAATGCAGCATACCACAGAAAATGAAATAATTTCATTTACAAGTGTAAGTCCCATACATTTCATGGGAGACTTGCATGTGTGACACACCTAGCCAAGTCTCATGGCTGCCAAAATATACATACCCTTTGATAACTATCCTATTATATCACATAAGGCATTTAATAAATACCTACTCATAAAAATACTACACTTAAAATGACCAGGCAAGACTAGGAATATCACTATGAACATTTTAAAAGTGAAATTCCTCTTGAGAAAAACTAACTTGTACAAGACAGAAACCAAATTTTCATTTGGGTAAAAAAAAAAAAAAAACAAATCAACAAAACAATTTCCTTTGCCAAGCTAGTAAACTCCATGAAGATCCTCCTGTGATACCCTATCCTAGTGTGGAGGTGACCCTGGGTTCTTAAAGGCTTAAATACACATTGAGTCAGGTCCCATAGGCTGGAAAGGCCAAGTATAGCCCAGAGTTAAGACCAGGACTGCCTTTTAAGGACCAGCCTTAATAAATTCGGAGGTCTATCACCAGATCAGTCACAGGGCAATTCATTCTTTAGCCCTAGAGGCTCCTGAAAACCATCCAAGGGTGTAATGGGGTTAAGATCTTCACAGGTGAATGGGAACAGCAATAGGGAGGAAGTCAGATACTTATTGTATCTTGTATATGAATTTGAGAGAAAGAAGTGAAATTGAGACACCAAAGAAAACTGAGAAATGCTGTGTCCGTGACATAGTCTCATGTCAGTTTGCCCCCTGTTCTTTCTTCCTCCTGTTCCCTTTTTGAATCATTCCTACTCCCCATCCCTGACTCCCCCCCCCCACTTCCAACCCCCCTTGGTTCCCTCTCCTGTCCTTGGTCTTTTGTTTTTTGATTCCCTACTTGCTTTCTCTTCACTTTTGGAAAGCAGAGTTCATAATCATCCTGTTATTAGAGAAGCATTCATTGTCCTCTGTATCTAAGCAGTGAACATAAGATTAGACTGTAACAAGCTTAATGAACTGAACTAAGACAAATGTGCATAATTACTGCAACATAATTTCATTTCTGGGATTTCTTTTTATTATCTGTGAATATAACTAAGAAGTCTGACTTATAGTTGAACATAGTTAAATGAAATGACAAATATATATATATATCAAGAGCTCATATTTAAACGAATACCAAAGCCATAGTACTCAAAACTAGTTTTATTTTAAAATTCCAAGTGCATAGCACTCATCTAGATTCCATTGTTGGACTTTTGCATTATAAGCACTATTTGGAATTAATGCCATAACACATACATTTTGGTTTGCAGTCTGACCTTTAGTAGTGTACTCACTGGACTTTGGTAAAGCCCTCTTATATAAAATTAATCTTTTCACAGTACATGTTTTTGATGGTCTTGTACTCAGAGAAACTCAGACTAGGCAATAAGTTAAACAAAACACAAAACCACAGATGGCAATGATGAATTGCTTTTAAACTGAAACCTGAAGCTTTAAAATAGCCAAATAAAAAGGGGTATGCAGCAATAATCACCAATTATTTAATCCCCTCCCTAAAAAAATCAATCCATTGTTAATTGGCTGTTTGAACACAGACTGAAAATTACTGTTTTTTAAAAAAGTACTCTTCTGCAACAAGAATGACATTTAAACCAATAAAAGCATTTGACGAGACATTAAGTTACCATAGGCACCAGCTGTTGTTTCAAGTTGGGATCTCAATCCCAAAACTTTACATTCATCACATATCGAGGTAGTTAAAATACTGAAAGCTTGACTCAAGGTTGCAGTACTGTGAAATGTGAATATAACAGAAAGTTTCCTTTTGCATCAACTTCCCCCAAGTAATTCAAGTTTTCTCAAGGCAAGAAACTTACAAATAAGGAAATACAGATAAGCAATGTTATAGGGGAAAGTTGAGCTTTAAAATGGCACTTTAAGAAAGCAAGACTTCCATCCTGAGTGTTTTAAAAGCCTTATCTTGGTGTTAACTGCTACCAAAGTTAACTGTTGGAGGACTAAAGTACATTACGCACAATTTATTCTTTTAAGAAAAAAGGAAATGGTCTCATAGACACTATAATTCACATATGTGGAACTACTACCTGCATCAAGTATTGAAGTTTGCCTGGGAGAGTTTCCCTTCCTATGCTGAGTCTCTTCTCTATCAAGAGTGATATCACAACTACTTTGACTCCTGCTGCATACCCATTTCTTGGAAATAATGTTGACATTTGTCTTTAGCATATAAGATGGCAGTCAAATATCAGCCATGTGAATTCCTTTCTACTGAAGTGCTACTTAAAACAAATTTCTTTAAAGAACTTACTCATTTTTAAGCCAGGAAGACTCCCTTCACCACACCCCCCCCCCTCCTCCCACAAAGGACACAATATATAGCTAACCGCATAGTTATTGCAATATATTTATTTCCCCCCTTTTAACTTACTACTTCCCCCATCCCAAACACTCCTCATCCTCAAAATTGCTCTTGTGGTCATGATTACTGTTGCATCCACTAATTTAAAAAGGCAGGGGAATTTCAGAGAATAAGTCAGTTCTGGTATTGTACAAACCAGCTGCTATTAAAGCAATTTTGTATAAGCGCCTTTAAATAACATTTATTTGTTGGACCCAAAAGTTAGTTGTAAATCTCTAACTGTTGTGAAACAAAGTGCCATCCTGGCACAACCTGAGAACCTTTCCTTACAAATGCTTTTTTTTTTCCTTTAGGCTCTGCATTTTATAACTGTACTATCTTTTAAAAAAAAAATTGATCAAAATGGGGATAAGTCATGGATTGCAATAAGAAATACAAAACCTACACATAGATATAAAATGAACCACAGGTACAACCACCTTATAGGGCCTGTGCTAGGATTCTATATTCTCATTTGAAAGCACATGGAAGTATTTTGGCCTAATTGTTGTCAATACTCTCAATGTCTCAAAAGCATGCTGCATTACAAGTGTTTCCAAGTAGTGCAAATTCCCTGAGTTTGTGTTTTCACCTACATTTCAGGCAAATGACATTTCAGGCAAACATGTATGTATATTAAAAACCATGATTTTGTAAACAGATACATTTTGCCCTTAATCTGTATATCCAAATAAACATACTGTTTGTAAGAGGAAATTATGTATGGTAATTTCTACTAGTCAATTTAGTATTATTCTACAGCACAGATTCATACTGCAGCACAGCACTCAGTGAATTTGAATGTAGTCAAAGTTAATCTACAAATCAAGTATATTATTCAAAAACATTAGAACACACAAAAATGACCTCTTCAAAAAGTAATACTGCAAATTTCCTTCATACAAAAACTGTTTGGCAAGTCCACATAAAAGTGGTTTTCCTTGAGATAAATGTCAGCATAAAGTTTCTCATAAGTCAAGCCCCAATTACAATGAAGTAGGAACAGTCCAAATTATTTTTCTTTCTTTTTGGTAATGAGTAATGCTTGAAATAATTGGACCTTCACCTGGGGGTTGGACATTTTTGCTATACAGAGATTCTTGTGGAAATAACATGCAACAGATTTGAAACATACATAATTATTAGTTCAGTCTTCCCATGTGTACATGATGCAATGAAAAGGATATTTTAAATTCAATTTTAGTGGGTTCAGTGTTTGAAATCTTGTTAGCATTCAAGCTCTGCTTTCCTTCTGAGTAGAGCTCTTTCTTTTCAATCTATGTTCTTAGAAGTTATGTGAGAGCAAAGTCTGGATCAATGCTCACTTTGACAAATCATCACCTCTCAAAGCAAGGAGTGATGCAAGGATAATGTTCGTTTATTTGATAACTCCTGTTGTAAGAAACACTAAGACATGGCTTAACCTCTACTGGTATTGCCAGGGACATACCAACACCAGTCTGCATGTGCCCAAGGCCCTGAACGCTGGTTTGTAAGCCAGTAGGACAAGTCTGTAATGTGTAGGTTGAGGTGTGAGTGCTGGTAGATACTATCTGTGGACAGTTTTGTTGTTCTGACACTGGATGACGATACTGCAGGGAGGTCTGATGGGTTTGATGGAGATACTGAGGCTGCTGAATGTGGACTGGTCGTGTAGTTTGGGATGTAGGATGAAACACACTCAGCTGGCCTTGCTGGGGGCCAGGTTGTCCTTTTTGCTTGTTTGCTTCTTTTACATCATTATCATGGGCACTAAAATATAAAGAGAGAGTAAATTCATTATTTTACGTAAATATTCATTTTTTTAGTATAATCTTAATAATCCTCAAAAACTTCAAAAAAGATAAATCTGGCAAAAGACTTATTATAGCAATAGCTGACCTCAAAGAAATGATACCACCAGTGCTTTCCCTAGAAAATGATTATGTTATCTTAGAGTTTATGACAGCCAAGAGAAGAGAATGTAGTAAGAAGTCTAAAGTTAGATTCAAATTTAATATTAGACTTAGATTTTTTCTAGATTTGGGAAAACAAATTTCAAAAAATTCAGAGGAAAAAGATCCCTGTGATCCTATAGTTTGACACTATAAAACAAAGTCAGTTCAAGAGAAACTAAGGATGCGGAGGAATGCATTACTCCCATGAGAAAGCAAAGGAAGAGATATCTACAGAGAACAGAGGTACTACAGAAGCTCTTTGATGAACTCAGATTTTTATCAACCTACAAAAATCAGGCACAGAACTAGTCATGAATACAAGAAATATGCCAAAGGCCTAGAAACACAATAAGGAAACACAGTTACTTTACATTCACATAACACTTGTTTAGCTATTCTACAGTCAATAAGCATCTATTTCATTTTAAGGTCTTTGCTGTAACAAAAAGTGCTGATGAAAACATTTTGGCATATATGGAGCATTTCTCTCAATGAAGAATATACACAGTTCAGTCGTTTTTATGGTCAAAATTCCAAACTGCTTTCCAGAATGGGTATGTTATTCTGTAGCTTCACCACCAATACAAGAAAACACAGAAACACTGGCAAGACTTCTATGAAATGATATGAAGTAGAGTTAGGAGTCTGGAAAACAATATGTACAATGACAACAATAATGTAAATGGAAAGAATCACCACAAAATAATAAAAATTGAAACAAAAACATCAATAAAAATCTAAGTTTTTTTTTAAAAGAAAGAATAATAAGAAGTCAGTGTGGTACAACAAAAACAATCAGAAAATTTGGGTCCAAATACCATACACTATGTGGCCACATTGAATTAATTTATATTATAATTTGGTTTCCTTGTCTATAAAGGGAGAGAAAGCAAGGACTGGACCCTGTGGGAACTCCCAAATAAGAGAAGTGCCTCTAAGAATGCAGGTCTCTATCTTTTTCTGCAACTTATGGTAATAAGATCTAACATTTATATTGGGGATTACTATGTGACAGACACTATGTTAAGTGCTTTAGAATACTATTTCATTTGATCTGCAAAACCACCATGGGAGGTAAGTTTTACAGCTGAGAAAAGTGAGGCACAGAGATTAAGTGACTTGACTAGGGTAACACAGCTAGTAAGTGTCTGGGGCTGGATTTGAACTCAGGTCTTCCTGACTCCAGGATCACGGTACCACCTACCTTCCCCTAAGTTGTAACAATGTATTAAAGAGTTACTTGGGACCCTCAGAGGTTAAGTGACTTGTCTAGCATCACAGAAACGGTATGCATCAGAGGTAGGACTTGAACTCAGGGTTTCTTGATTCTGAGGTCACCTCTCTATTTGCTCTGCTATGATGACTTTCTCTTTTATAAAATGAAGATAATGCTAACATCCATCTCACAAAGCTGTTGTAAGGAAAGTACCTAAATGTAAGTAAGCACATTACTTAGTCAGAAAGGCTAAGGACCAGACTTTCCAAAGACTATGTCCAATACAAACATTTGCATATCTTCTAAAGGGCTTAAGAAAAAAAATCTACATTGGATTAAGAGTCTCTTCATGTAGCTGGTAGCTTGATGAGTGACAGAAAAGCAGTAGAATTACTAAATTACTTTTCTTTTACCATCTCTATCAAGGGGAACAATCTTCAGATTGAAAAGGATAGAACAGCAATGGTGAAAATAAATGAGGTGATAGTAAAGAATGCTAGCCATTAACCTGTTCAAATGACCTGACCAGACTGTAGAACACAATCTAGTGCCCTGAAAGAACTTGTAGACGTGACTGCTAAATGGCTACCTGAGATAATGCCTTAACTATGAAGGTGCTATGTTGATGAACAATGGTGTACCAATTTTTAAAAAGGCTATGTAGACTGAAGACTTTGATATCCCCTCTAGTAAATGTCTATAACAAACTGCCTTCTGGATATCTAGAAAAAAAAAGTAAGACCTGGCCTAAGGTGATCAGATTTATAGAGTAGGGGGATGTCGTGGACAAAGTATACACATGAGTTTCAGCAAGGCAGTAAACTAAGTCTTTCCTAATATCCTTGTAGACAAGATGAAGAAATGCAGATTGGGTCATAGCACAGTTAAATATGGAGGTGCAGGAAAAGAATACTGGCTTCAGATTCAGGTCAAGTTTTATTTGTCATATTATACTTTTAACTTATTTGGGCTTCAAAGTCTATTAAGACTGCCAATCTGGGACTATGGAAAGAGAGGGATACTATGACACTGATGAAGCTGTTTAATGGTCCAGGAATTCTGGAAAGAAATTTGGAATCACAGCATGCAAAAAAAGTGGTTAAAGATCCATATCCTTTGATCCAAAGATTCCAGTGTTAGGCATACGTTATAACTGAAACAGGTCAGTGAAAAAAAAGGCCCCCGTTCCCCTCACCGCCCCCAAGACACCAAAATATTTATGACTACACTTTTTATAGAACCAAAGAACAAGAAACCAAGCACATACCTATCAATGAGAGAAAGGTCAAACAAGTTGTAGGGCATGGACAAAAAGGAATACTACTATGTTATAACAAACAATGACTACGGTGAAGTCAGAGAAGCATGGAAAGACATCTAAGAACTGATGTAAAGTGAAAGAACTAAGAAAATGACAACAATGTTAAATGGAAAAAAAAATCAAAGAAAATATAACTGAATATTGTGTAAATTTATTGACTGAACTTGGCCCCAGTCAAGAAATATGAGAAAAACATCTGCTCCCACTTATTCCATTTTAATAGTTTTAAAAGAGACAAGGGAAGAAAAAAGGAAAAATATAACTGAGAAAGAAAGGAGAAGGGGAATGGAATTTATGATTTCTCATAACTGGGTCACATACAAAGAAGAAAATACACTGATAAGTTAAGAAATGGGACTAATAGGAAACATGAATTAAATTTTTATCTGAATCAAATAGAGGAGCACTGAACACACAGAGTATGGGAAAATGAGTGATACAATAAACTCAACAAGTAATCAGAGTGGAATCAGAGAAGAAATAGTAACAAACAGCCTAAATTTCAGCTTCTAAGGGAATATTTTAAGGGGAGTAAAAATTAATGAAAGGAGTTTGGTCTAAAGGAAGAGAGGAGGGACAACAGAATGGAAGCAGACTGGTTCTATTATATATTACTAGTGTTTATTATTCTCTTCTTTTATCATCTTCTTTGTAAAGAGGACGGGACTGGGGCAAAGGAGGAAAAGTATAACAGAATATAATGAAGAAAATATGCAATTAGCAATCATGACTGTGAACACAAATGGGATAAACTGACCCATGAGAGAGGACAGAATTAGACCAGAAAGAAGAACAAAACAACATATCATTTGCAAGAATGAAACTTGAAAGATTCATATAGAATGAAGGGCTAGAAGAGTAGTATGCTTGAGATGAATTCAAGGAAGCAAGAGTAGCAATCACTTATCTTACAACAATAAAAAAAAAGACAAAAAAGGAAAACTATATTATCCTCAAAGGCACCACAAACAATGAAATTATATCAATAGTTAGCATACAGTCACTAAATGGCACAGCATCAAAAATACTTAAAGGAAAAATTAAATTAGTTTCAAGAAGAAATAATAAAATTATACTAGCTGGGGACTTCAATATTACTCCTATTAGACCTAGACAAATCTAAAAAAAAAAAAAATGAACAAGAGAGACATTAAGGATTTGAATATGGAATGATTACTGATGGGGAACACCATCAAGGAGAATATGTGTGTGTGTGTGTATGTATGTATACATCTATGTGCATGTGGATATATATACATATATGTAGAGATATCTGTACACACACACTCCTCAGTTGTACATGACACCTTTACAAAAAAGTGACTATATTCTAAATGGGAGTAAACAGTTTAATCTTTAAGAATTGTTAAGTCAAAGAACAAATCATAGAAACAGAATGTCAAAGAAAATTACAGTAATGAGAAACATGTCAAAACTTTGAGACGTAAAATGATGAAAAATTTGTACCTAAACATTTTCATCAACAAAAGAGAGAAATAGATGAATTGGTATTATAACTAAAAAAAACCCAAAAAACCTCAAAAACTCCAATTAAATAGAAAGGAGATGAATCAAATTGAAAGAAAAAGATAAACACTCATTCCATAAATAAAATTAGGAGCTTGTTTGTTTTTCTGAAGACTAGTTTCAAAAATGTAAATAATTCACAACAAAAGAAACTATCAGAAACTATTTTGTCCAATATACCAATAAAACTGATAACTTAGATGAAATGAATGTTTATGAAACTATAAAATACTCAGATTAAGAGGAGAAAAACAGGATTTGAACAAAACAATTTCCCCCTAAAAACACAAATGGAACAACCTATAATTTTAATACTGGGAGGAAGGGGTGGTGGTAAAGACAGAATTAGACGGATTTAAAAGTGAATTCTATCAAATAATATAAGAACACTTAAGTACAACTTAATATAAGCTATTGGAAAAAAAACAGGAAAAGAAGAGGTCCTATCAAATTCCTTCTGATACAAATATAGTCTTGATACCTAAACCAGAGAAAGAGGAGAAAGAAAACTAGAGACCAATATCCCTAACGAATATTGACACAAAAATATTAAATGAAATATTAGCCTACTGTTATAGCAATATATTAAAAAGATTTTACACTATGATCATGTTGGATTTATACTAGGAATACAGAGCTGCTTTAAGTATGTAAGAAAACCATAACTATAATAAGATCATATTGATGACAATAGAAATTAAAAAAAAATCATAGGAATAAATAACTATTTCCTTGGTTTCTCTAAAAGCAAGACCTACCATATATAATGGAAAAAACTCTAAAAGTCTTTCAATTAAGATCAGGGGTCAATCAAGCATGACCACTGTCATTGCTATTATTTGGCATAGTCCTAGAAAAGCCAGGTGAAGCAAGAAGAAAAAGAAATTGAGGGAAAATAGGCAAAGATGAAACACAATATCACTTTTTACAGATGATATGGTGGCTTATGTACAGAATCCCGGAAATTCAACTAAAAATTAATTGAAAAAACTTCAGTAAAGTAGTAGGAAATAATAATAATTAAAAAAATCATCACCTTTCCTGTATATTACCAACAAAGCCCAACAGGAAGAAATAAAGAAATTCTACTCAAAATACCTGTAGAATGTACAAAATATTTAGAAGTGTACCAAGTAAGATCAAATACAACTAGAAAATACTCTTTCTAGAAATAGAAACCTAAACAATTGAAGAAATATTCATTGCTCAAGCATGGGCTACAATGTAATAAAAATGACAATTCTACCTATATTAATTTGTATTTTTAATTTAGTATTCAGTTCCATACTAAGGAAACTATCAAAGAATTATCTGATATCAAGCTAGAAAAAAACTCAACAAAATTCATCTTTCAGGAACAAGAGTTAATGATAGGGAGGCAAGGAGGGGGATGGGAAGAAAGAGAATCTAGTATTTCCTATCTGAAACTACTACAAAGTAGTAATCATCAAAACTATTTTGTAGTGGTTCATAAAATAGGAAAGGTAATCAGTGAAACAAATTAGGACCATAAGATTCAGAAGGCAATAGTGTCTGATAAACCAAAGAAACCCAACTATTAAAGTAAGGACTTACTATTCAATGAAAACTGCTGGGGAAAACTGAAAAGTAGCTGGCAAAAAATTAAATTTAGACCAACATCTCATAAAATATACTAAAATAAGCTCCAAATGGATATATGGTCCAGATGCATTTATGTGGATGGCAAAGTATGTAGTTCAGCAGCAGTTCATGCTCTTGATTGCCTTCTTTTTTGGGTGCTAAGATAAACTTCCATCTTCTTGCTTTTGAAAGTCTTGCATATCAATCTTTCAATGGCTTCACAGTTTTATTATCTCCAGTAAATACTGACTGTCTATATGGTCAATCTAATCTGACTGACTTTTCAACCTTTGTTCTGTTTAATACTGTTTCTACCTCCTCAAGAAGCACACTAGAAAATGTGATGTTAAAATCTAAGTTCCATCTGTCCTTCTCTACAAGAGTTTACCAACAAATTTACATTCTAAACTCATGATATGCTTAGCTGTAATCTCTTTCAGCTTGACAAATTAATGAAATATTTTATATACATTGGTTAGGTTTCTGTATGAGCTCTTGGGGGTTTGTGTCTGTCTCTGTCCATCTATATATCCCATTCTTCATCATCAAGAACTTGTTCAAATAGGAAACAATTGGATTGTTTTAATCGTACGGCACTATCTTTCTTCATTTTCATTTTTTTTTCACCTAGCTTTTCATTAATTTTTATCTATGTTTTTCTGTTTGTACAGAAACAGCCAATTTACCTGGGCTAAAGAATAAATTAAACATACAATGGATTTAGTTAAATAACAGTTCGTGTTCAGAGACATGGGAATGTTGGTGAACTGCAAACTCAATAAGTTGAAAACTCTAGACAAATGTATAATACCCCTGACAAGACAGTTGGTATTCCCATAGTGCTCTTTCCTATTCAGGCCACATCTGGAATATAATGTTTAATTCTGGGTGTGACCTTCTTAAAAAAACCTGACAAATCCATAAAGGCAACAAAATGAAGTAAAGACTCAAATATCATACTATTTTGAGGACCAGTTTAAAAACCTGGGTACATTTAGGATACAAAGGACTCAGAAAGATAATACTCAACAAAATGGGCAGCTGTTGGAAGGCAGAGGTTCCACTGAAATGTTTCTAACAGCAATAGTTCCATGTGTAGTAAATTTTGTTTTGTTAATACTAGATTCATGTTAGTCATACAGCCAAGGTTGTTCAGTTGCTCTAGTTTGGGCACATTATACCTGAATGAAGTCTTACATAATTTGTAGAGATATAAGAAAGCAGGATTAGGATATAGTTGGCTCCTATCTGGAGGACAGAACTATAACAAAATTTAAAAAACTACAAGGAGGCAAATATCATATTAAAGCAAAAATGTCCTCACAATTACCTTAATAATCCAAAATGGAATGGACTAAATTTTGTCACATGTTTAAACAGATGTCCATTTATAGAGCATATTGTTAAAGGTTTCATTCAATTGAACAAGATGTTGAACTAATCAGGGGTGGGGAACCTATATGGCTTCAAGTCTATAGGTTCCCCACTCCTAGACTAGGTAACGGTCATGTCTAACTCCAGTATCTTACACTTCTAATTGCTGCTCATATCGAAGTCACTGTATTGTTATATAAGTGATAAGGTTTAGAGCAGTTTCATAACTGACCTGATTCCCCAGCTTTGATCCAAAAAGGAGAATTCCTCTAATTTTTGCCTTTCAGAAGCTGTCTCCCCTATGTCTTAACCCTGGGGAATGTCAGACTGCTATCACACATAAACATATAATTACTGGAAGTTACTGTAAAATTTTCCAGAAAGTCCCTAGGAATCCTAAGTTGTTACTGCCACTGTGGTTTTGGTATGGCAGGCTTTCCCCACCCCAAAAGATCTTGGGGAACAGGAGAGAAAAAAATCTCCCCAATGCAGGTCAGAAATATAGAGAAAAACAAAGATGCAAAGCCTGGCCCCTATCAATCACTTACCTATTATTCAGATCATGCTAACAAGACTATTATTTGAGTCTCTGGCTGATGTTAGGCCTGGATCCCTCTCTTAACAATTTTATGTCCTTAATGGAACCTAGCTGCTGCCAGGAGCAAGATTTTTTCAAAGTCCTTCATGAAAATCCACTTGTAATCTGCTTCATAACTTGAACTGGTTACTTCTAAAGCAGCTTATACATTAGGAAAAAATATTAGAAAATGTTGTGATTTAAAATACTATCTAAACCAAGGAATTACAAATATAATTGTAAACACAAATGAGAGGCTTACATCAATAATCGTTCAATGCACTGCACCAGGAAATCCCAAGAGTATGCAGTCAGGCGATGTAGTCTAGTAGGCCATGTTGGGGAAAGACGAAGAATAACTCTTGACGAAGCCACACAAGCAGCAGCTACTAGAGAAGGTGCATAATTTAGAAAGGCATAATCTGTGAAGACATCAAGAATAAATTTAAGTTAACAGAAAATAAATACTGACCAACTAACAAGTCTTTCTTTACTTGAAACAGAAGCATACCTTGCAGTGACACTTCCAAAAAGTAATCAGCATACTTTGCCATGTATAACTTGGTTTTTTCCAGACAAACCATTGGCCAGCCATCATGCAGGTCTGTTTCATGGACTGCTTCAGAAAGATAATATTCAATAAAATGGGCAGCTGTTGGAAGGCAGAGGTTCCACTGAAATGTTTCTAACAGCAATAGTTCCATGTGTAGTAAATTTTGTTTTGTTAATACTAGATTCATGTTAGTCATACAGCCAAGGCTGTTCAGTTGCTCTAGTTTGGGCACACTATCTTCCTTTTCTTCAAATTTACCTTGGAGAACAAAAACACAAAACAAAATGATTAGCAGTAGGAAATTTTAGCCAGTCAAATATTATTCATCTGCCATCAAAATGTGACACAGTTGATCCAAAGAAAATATTCCTTCCAAATAGTTTATCTGTCAGACTTATGGAGAATTTCTAAAATACATACAGAACAGAATCAAACTGACAAGAATACAAGTCATTCCCCAATTGATAAATGGCTAAGGATACTTACAGGCAATTTTCAGAGGAAGAAATTAAAGCTATCTACAGTCATATGAAAAAATGCTCCAAATCACTATTGATTATAAAGATGTAAGTCAAAACAACTCTGAAGTATCACATCACACCTATCAGATTGGCTAACATGACCAAACAGGAAAATGATAAGTAGTGGAGAAGATGTGGGACAGGTGGAACACTGATTCATTGTTGGTGGATTTGTGAGCTGATCTAACCAATCTGGAGAGCAATTTGGAACTATGCACAAAGGGCTATAAAAATATGCATACCCTTTGACCCAGTAATATTGCTTTGAGGGCCGTATCCCCAAGAGATCATAAAAATGGGAAAGGGTCCCACATATACAAAAATATTTATAGCAGCACTCACTCTTTGTGGTGGCCAAAAACTGGAAATTAGGGGGATGCCCATCAACTAGGGAATGGCTGAATAAATTATGGTATATGAATGTAATGGAATATTATTTTGCTGTAAGAAATGATGAACAGGAAGACTTCAGAGAGGCCTAGAAAGACTTATACGATCTGCTGCTGAGCAAAAGGAGCAGAACCAGGAGAACTTTGTGCACAGCAACAACGATAGTGGTGTGAGAGTTTTTTCTGGTAGACTTGGAACTTCATTGCAATTCAAGGACTTAAAAAAAATTCCCAATGGTCTTTTAAGGCGAAATGCCTTCCACATCCAGAGAAAGAACTATGGAATTCAATCACGGAATGTAGCAGATCTTTTTTTTTTTTGTGCATTACATTTTGGTTTGTTATATGAGTTCTCCCATTCATTTTAATTCTTCTACACAGCATGATTATAGTGAAAATGTATTTAATAGGAATG
>CM053769.1:523986005-524013505 GCA_028658325.1 Potorous gilbertii | reverse complement strand
CCACATGGAAAGATTAACAGTATCCTGACTCTCCTAAGTCTTCATCATTCAGCAATCATTCCTCTCTAGGAGACAGTTACACTTTCTACTTCAGTTTCCAATCATTCAGGTATTATCTTTATATAACCATAAAATTTGGGGAACAACCTCAAGAACTCTGGTCCAATGTACTAACTACATCCCAGTAAGATCATTATCCCCATTTTAAGGATGAAGCAACTGATCCTAACTTGCTCAAGATCTTCTCATAAGTGGTAGAAAAGGAACTTGTTCTCCTGTTTCACTGAACCAGGTCTTTTATCCGATGAAGTACCTTCACTACCACAAAATGTAACTTTTTGTCCATGTAAAAAAAGTAACAGTGTTAACACTAGCTTCAGTAGCTCCTCCATGTCTGTTGCAATAGCACACACCACACAAATTTACAAACATTTCCCCCTGCATCAGTTCACTTCCATGTTAATAAGTTAGCTGGTGAAATCTGACTGCATCAACCAGTCATGGACTCGTTTTAGATAAAATTCATATATATTATTGCGGGTAGGAAATTTGTTTATAATCCAGAATTTTCAGACAGTTTATAAACCGTCAAATTGAAGTTTAAAAAATCTAAGCATGCTAAACTATCAACATCTATTTCTGTCTAGGGAGTTGCTACAAAATAGCCTTCCCCTATGAGAATTATTCCAAATGATTACAATGTGAAGATACAGGAGATTAATGTATTGTCTGACACTGACAAAACGAAATTCTTCGGAATGAGTAATTAATTACAAATGTACACCAAAACTTTGCCTCGCCAATTACAAAGAGGCAATAACACTTGCCATGTACTTCAAAGGGCAGTTGTACACATTAATTAATGAGAGGTTTGTGTTTGAAGCTACTTAGAAGAAAGATTCATTATTACAAGACAGTGCCAACTGAAATTCTGGTCCTTCGCTGCTTAATTCAAAGAGCAAGAATACCTTATATTACCCTCATTTAAATTTTGACCACCTAAACAAATGACAAGTGTTACAGATGAAGCAGAGGAGGTAGGCATTTGGCCTAAGGTCACAAAAGCTGGGTATCACTGAGAACAGAAGCTGGAGAGCTGATCTTTCCAATCCCACATCTGGACTTGTAGATCAAAGCACAGCAACTCTTGTGTACAAGACTATTACCTGAGTAGGCAAGGGCTTGTTATGAAACCTGCATTAATAAGCATTTATAGGAACTTTGTATTTACCAAGTAGTTATTAAATAAGTGAACATTTCATATTTTACTGTCTTTAGAAAGGCGGTATATCTTTAAGTAACCACACTTGGGATTTTTGTTTTGTTTCAGATGAAAATTTTGGAGATTTTTTTCCACTTAGAGTTGGTGATATAATACAGATAACTAAGCGCTTCAGCATTCCAACTAGTTTAAAAAAGTGCATGTGGAAAAAAAAATCAAAACTCTGGGCAAAGAATTAGCATTGTATTTCCTTGAGGTTCCACATCAGGTGCAATGTTACTGAATAACAAAGTTAAGTATAAAAAGGAAAGCAACAGTTTGCAAGGCTAATGGGTTTTGAAAGAGATTTACTTCTTTGATCATAAAACCTAACAGAACAGAGGGGCAACTACACCCTAATAGCCTTGAAAAGGCCTTTCTTGACTTTTGGCTTCATCTAGACTCTGAGGGAATACTAAAATAGTATATTAATAGGAAAAGAAGTAATTTGGGAGGAGAGAAAAGAAACAGAAGAGACAATCATTAAATGTTTTTTGCCAGAAAACAAAACTATTTCACTTTTCTGCATAACTCAAGTGCCTGCCATAATAAAGAAAGTTATATATGGTATCATTTTACCTATACTGGGGCTTACTTGTGAACCCAGGAGACTAGGTCCATGCTAGATTAAACAAAGATTTGGCTATGTTCCAAGTCAAAAGGAAGATGACTGAATCTAGAATTACCTAGAACTAGCCTAGAATGGATCAGAACTCATGAGGATTAAATTCTAGGCAAATGTTATATGGCTGTCCAAACTAGAAAGGCAGAAATCAAACATAATAACATTTGTTAAGCATCTACATGCCAGGTACAGAGGACACAAAGATGAAACAAAAAATTCCCTCAAAGACCTGACGATAAGACGATGAGGAAAGACACGGAATTGATGCACAAATGAAGGCATCCATCTTCTAGCTGGCACATTCTATGCTACAGGGTCTTCCCACCAACTACACACACACACACACACACACACACACACACACACACACACATAAAACTCCTCCAGGTGATGCTGTACTTCAGTGGCCTCTCACTGTGTTATGTCCTAGATTGCCTTCTGCAGACTTAGGAGAGAGCCAAATGGAAAACCAAGTCTCTACATTATCTTCTACTACAACAGTTATTAACATGGGGTCCATGAATGCCCAAGATTCATGAAGAGACTTCAGAAGATCCTGGAACTTGTTTGGAAAAAATATTTTGATAACATTTCTGTCAATAAAACTGATTTCCTAATTCTATGGATTTTATTGTATTTGTTTAAAAAATGATTACGGGTTCATGAGCTTCAGACTGCCACAAGAATCCATGACACAAAATATATGCAAAATATACAAGCAAATCTCTATCCTAGGTTACATCCTAAGACTGGAAGCTTCTATTTCACATGTACTTTCTAAAAGCATGAGATGGGGATGAAGTGGGGAGAGTGTAGTTCTTTATTAATTAACAGGCCAAAATTTAGGGCTTTAAACGCAGAATGGCTGGTGCTCTATCATTTATTACCCTAAGACACCCACAAGATAATGAGATGACAGGCATGGAGAAATTCCCAATGCTATCATTTCAAGGTCTGTAATCTCCCTTTTTCCTATCCTGTTCCCAGCCAAGGAAGGGATGCCAGGATTATTTGAGGGAAGGGAAGAGCCCTTGGCACATGGGCAGTACTAATCCTATTTCAATGTGGTAATAATAATTTACATTTTCTTAGCACTTTAAGGTTTAGAAAAGTGTCTTTTGACTAAAATGATGATGTCCTACAAGACTAACAACAAAAACATATCCTATTCTGCAAACAATTAATGTGTGTAACCTGAGAAGTCCAGCTTCAATAATTTGTAAACTATCAACCCACAAAGGGTTAACAACCCACAAAGCCACCAGACTAGCTGAAGTTTGTAGAAAAGCAAGCAGTAGCTTTGGACATCAAAATAAAAAGACGGTCTGTCTCTGTAAAACAATCATTTTAATTCTGCCTAGGTTGCCAAAAAACCTAGGGCCAGCCCTGGGACTTGTAAAAAAAAAAAAAAAAAATTGCCTTCCCTTCCCACAAATGTTTAACCTGAAATGATCTCTTTCACATACAGATGTCTAAGTTAAGTAATTATAACTTATTTGAAGATTAATTGTTAGCAGATAAAAAAGAGCTTTTCCTTTGGCTCCTCTGGGAGACATAAAGGCTCTGGGCACAATAGATTAAACGTGTCTGGGTGAGTGACAGTAGGCAGTTTTGTGTATGGGATGGGAAAATGGGAGAAAAGTTGAATCCAACAGAAGCTAGGCCCCAGAAAAATCCTTTCGCTTTCATGAGTATCCCAGACTGAATGAAATAGCACAGAAGACTGGATTCCAGAAGAGACACAAATGGAGCTCTCAGGTGGCTACCGTAGAGGAATTCAATAAAAGGAACCAGGAAAATAATGAACATGGAATAAGAAAGACCAGAGTCTAAATGGACTAAACAGAGGATCTGGGTGACCACACGGAAGTGCCTAGGCTGGTTTCAGGGCAGATTTCGTCTCAAACTTTAGGAGGGAACAAGGTAGCAGAGACTGTTAGAAATGGAAATTCAATTACAGTGACTGGAAAGTGAGGACCAAGTCTTAAGACAGACAACAATGGACTTTATGCAAAAAAGTAATGACAACATTGTTATAAGGCTCACACCCCTACTTATTCTACCACCCATATTTAAGTAGTTCTGGTAGCAATAAAAATGCTGGGCCTAAGATTTGGTTGTTGTCATCACACTTTCTAAAAGGAGAACAAAACCGGCAGAGCATGAAGGCTCCAAAACCTCAGGCCCCCAAAGAAGGTGAGCCCTCCCTCGTGTGCTGGTGGTAACAAAAGGCACCACAACTACACTCTGCCATGATGGCAATGAGAATGTGGATAGTAGGAATCCAGGCCGTTTAAAAGCTTCAATACAGGCTTTCAACCCAAACTTCTAAAACAGAGAGGCCGCAGAATTAACTCAAACTTTCCCTGTCCTGACATGTCTTTTGGTGAGTGCTGACAAGCACTGAAACGGCTCAGGGACAGGCATCAAGACAGCAGCTCAGGGACAGGCATCAAGACAGAAGTATAGTCACATATCCAAGAGTATGTATTAGCAATTGGTAATAAAGAATTGATAAGGTATCCACCTACCACATAACTATGCAATGCTGAGGCTAAAAGTAGCCTTAAGCACCTGCATGTTTAATATTCTACAGAGATACAACTATAGACACATGGGTCCCTCTCTAAAGGATTCTTGATGGTAGTGGTCCACAACAAGATTCTGTAATACTCACCCAAATTAATCTTCTTACAAAACAAATTTGAAGGGACATTTTCTAGGTCCTCTCTGTTTAAATCGACAACACATTAAAGTTGGTCTTTACACCAATAGTAAGCTGTTTCCACTCTTGTCAGAGAGTACAAACTTACTTGCTAGAAGCAAACAGGAAAGTGCAACTAAATGTAGCTGCTGGATGGAGATGTCATATCGATCCATAAAGAGGTCAAGCAAATAGACAGCGAGATGTCGTGCTGCGGGGCAAAGCGTGAATCGATTGCTAACGATAGCGATCAGGTCTGCAAAATACCGCCTGAGATTTAGCTGAGGAGACTGGCCTTTATAGGTGGGCAATTTCAGCTCCTGCGAGAAAAACAAGAACATCTAGCATTAAACAAAACCCAGATAATGAACCATGTCAGCCAATGCAAATATTTTATACCAATTTGATTTTAAAAGATTAAATGACATACTATTTGCTGTAACTTCTAGTAACTGATACATCGAGTAAAAAACAGAAGGAAACGGAGAACATTTAATAAATGACCTAAGGATAAAAATTAATTTTAAAAATTATTCTTTTCTAATTCTTTACCTTCCCCTTGCTACCTCTGTTGTGACCTTATAAGTACCTTGGCAGTACAGGCAATTCAAATTCAAAGTGATGAGAAGGATGCTCTAGAAAATTTTCTCATAGAATCTTATCAAAATAAAAGATACTTTATGAAAAGGCTACATTCTAGTAAGAGGATTTTTTTTTTATGAAGATGATTCTTATTTTCTTCCTCATTCCCATCATAAAATCGATAGGAGAAAAAAAATCTCAGAAGAGACAAAACATTTTCAAATAGAAAGGAATCACAAGTACACTCATCTGAAGTCACTGTTCTGTAAAAAATACAAGTTTAAGGAACAATAAATTCCATAGCAACCCTATTATAAACATTCAACCAGTCAAAAGATGCTACATCAAGATTATATTATACTAAAACCATTACACAAAATGATACTGGTTAAAGCAACATTAAGTACCTATCTGTTGATGGTAGCCAGTTACATCATAAGTTGGCCACTATAATAATTATGTCTTCTAGAAGTCTAGTTCACATTAAGTCTTTCCCCTCTTATCTATTTGTTATTAGATGAATAGACAAAAGTTTTCTTAACTCATACGGATAATATCTGACTTCTTGGAAAAATGAACAATTCTCCCAAGAATTGCCTAAGTACCAGTAGCTCCTAGACCTTGCTCCTGCTATTTGTAAAGGTGTGATACAACTACAGTGTAATATAACATACTCCAAGTATCTAGCACCATCTACCAAAATTAAGACACTCTTTCCTAAAAGCATGCTAAGTACGTACTTTCAGGTTTTGCAAAGTGAGTAAGTTTCTTCTTTTTACTAATTCTCTATAATCTAAAGATTACATTTATTTAAGGAAGACATGTCAATAACCCAATATTCTAGTATTATGGCTGGAAAAACAGTAATGGAAGATTTTAACACTTTATCAGAAACGTATTAAGATTGTGTATTAAAAAAAAGGAAACACACAGGCTACGTCAGACAATCTTCACATCAATTAAAAATAAGGGATACAAAAAACTATTACTTCAAGTTTGCAAATTTCTTTCCTCTCCTACTATTCAGTAATAAAATTCTTCCTCAATTCCCTGCAGAATCCAAGTTCCAGGCAAGACTTGATCACATCAGCACCCTCCATCCCATTTATCAATTCCCTTTAAGACAATCCCAAACTCCATTTTCCTCAAGTGCTTTAATTATTTGAATAGGATCAAAGTGCAAGCAGGTGATATCCTTAGGCATGGGAATAGCTGGTGAATCTAGTCAACTAAGAATTTTCTTGAATTTATCACCAAGAAGCTGGAATATTCCTTTTTCAGTTTCTCTAAAAATTACTATTTATTTAGAAGTCCCTAAAAAGTCTTCATTATCCTTCTAAGACCCTAGAATAAGGGCTAATAAAAGAAGTGGGAAGGGTAGAAAACTACCCAAGTTTTAATTTTAAGTAATTTATATCCATACAACCTACTCACTGGGAAAGTAAATTTGATAAAGTAAGCCAATTTCTTGGAACTCTCAGAAGTTTTTAACTTCAATTTAGTGTAAAAAATATTTAAGCACCTGCTACTTACAAGATGCTCAGGATACAAAGATAAAAATAAAATCAACACACTGCAAATCTATACAAATAAAATTAGAAAATTGAAAAAATATCCTTATAATATTTAATATGATTATACATGTATAATATGTATATCAGATTGCTTGCTGTTTTGGGAATAGGAGTGGGGAGGAAGAGAAAAAAATTTGGAACTCAAAATCTTATATAAATGAATATTGAAAACTATCTTTACATGTAACTGGATAAACATAAAACACTATGAAGTGGGAGAAAAATATCTTGATTGAGTTGTATTCCAAGAAAAATCTATCAAAGTATATATGAAATAAGGAAATTTGCATTCACTGGCACTCATCATCATTTTGCACAGAGTGGAGCAATACCGTTCTGAAGGGAAGAAAAAACTAAAAATGAAACTTGCATAAAAAAAAAAGAAGTACTCTATAAAAATTTTGTCAGTTTTCAAAGTGAAGTGTTAGTAAGAAGCTCTATTCACAACTTTCCTGAGGCATAGAATAGGTATTATTACAACATAGTTCTTACAGGAGTTATAGAGCTAAATTATTTACTAGGCAGATCTCTATTCCTTGATTGATAAAGACTTTCAATTAACAAGCAGTTCTTCAGAAATCTTAAATCTGCGAATAAACTACTTTAATGAATATAGCAACTTGATACTTTCAAACCAAGAACAGCTGATCCTACATTCTAACAAAACTAAGCTCCACAGTTTAGGCAGCTTATTCTTCTCAGAAATGACATTCTTCCTAATTTCAAGATCCTTTATACAGAGGATTCAACTGTAGTGTTTTCCCTTGTTCTTTCATTTAAGTAATAACCCACACCTAAAATCAACTGGGATTTAAAAGCATTTAGATCAGAAACCTTTCATAGTTATGGAAAAAATGGGTCAAGAGATGACTCACTGGGACTGAAAAACAAACAAAAAAATCTACCTCTGGCTACACCAGTAAATACATATTGTTGAACAGATGATAACAATAACTATACCAGATCTACTTTTATACTTCCTGCAATACATCTATGGATTCAGAATTCAATTGTTAGAAGAATTCTCAGGACCTGAATGAAGTGTCTGCCCCTTCCACCCTTTAAGGCTGCCTTCAGAATGGTGTTCAGTCTCCAAGGAGCAGAGCAAGAACAATGTAAGTTGTTAAGGAATTCTTTTAGGTACTAAAGCCTCCAGAATTGTACCTACCTAAAAAAAGAGAAAGGGAACTAACTGCCTAATATTCAAGCAGAAATTTAAGAAGTCTTCCCGGCCCACATCCCCCAAAGTTAATTTAACCTATTTTAACCCATCTAGAAACTAACAGGGCAAGAAGGGTCTTGCCCTTTGTTTTTGGTGAGGCTATTTTTTCTTATGGACATGCTTTTGTATTTGAGACACAGCTCATGAAACGGATTAAGGAGCTCACCAGAGAACTGGGCAAACTCAGCCATTTCCCCTTTCCTGTTCCAGGCTACAGTGAGTTGAGGTCTGGGAATGTTGGTTGTCAAGCACGGGCAGATTTCTTGTGATTGGTGGATTATCCAATTTGGGGCACCTGAGAAGATGCAGAAGCATTCAGGATTACCTTGTATCTGAGCGCTTGATGGATATCAGCAGCCAGCTGTCCTTTCCACCACTGCCCCTCCAGCTCCATGGGATGGGATGGGAAACTTCGCCAGGTCCAGCAGCTTCAGTCTACACACATATATACGTACACGGGCAACTCACTGAGAGGGACGTGGTCATGCAGTTCACCTCCCACCCCGCAAATGTGCTCAAAAATCAAGATCGCCTGCTCCCCCAAAGCTTTCAGACCGTAGAAACCTGGCCAACCCAACGTTTACGAAGCATGGGAGGCCTCAAAGCCCAGTCCGCCTTGGTAGGGGTGGGCGGCAGCTCGCTAACAACTCGGGGATTGGGAAGGGCTCCCTAAGCCGGCGTGGGGAAGTTAAGCCTCAGGAAGCCGAGGACGTCAAGGGTTGGAAGGGGGGAACTCGATGCAGGCGGCTGGAACAAAGGCACGAAAAGTGGGAGCTGGGATGCTGGGCTGGACCGGGCAAGCGGGACCCGGAGCCGGGGCAGCTTTAGAGCTGGGAGCTCGGGGACCCTCAGAACGCCCAGACCGAGCCCGAGGACGGACCGTCGGCACCGAGGGCAGCGGCCGCCCCCGGCCGATCAATAAGCTCGGATCTCTCTGGGTATGGACAGCAGGTGCCCTCCCTTCGAGGGCTTCCGCTCCACGGGGAAGACACCTGCCCACCCAAGTACGGAACCCACCCTCCCGGCACGCTATCCCTGCCCTCCTGGGTCTTACACCCTACCGGGACGGGCACCCCAGCCGCGCACGGATTCTGGGTCCTCCGCTACGTGCCGCGCACTAGCCGGGCGCCCAGGAGCCAAAGTCCGGGGCAAAATCGCCTCTGCCCTCACTGGGCTGCCATTCCACCGGGCAACCCGCGCCGGCCCATCTAGGCGCGACGTGCACGCGCGCGCTCCCTCCCGCCCCCCAAGCGGCTCACCCAGGGAGCCGGACGGACAGACGGACCGAGCCGGCGGGCGGGCAGCGGCTGGGCGCGGCGCCCAGCGCGGAGCCGGCAAGCCGGGCCGGACAAAGGGCCCGCCCGCCGGGGCCTCCGCCCTCACGCCGACGGCTCCGGCCCCTAGCCCGCCCCTTCCTCCGATCACTCACCCAGAATCCCAGCGATCAGTGCTCGGGCCAGGGCCCGGCTCATCATGCACGGGCGCCCCCGGCCCCAGGCTCGGCTTCAGCCCCAGGACAAGCCGCTCTCGCCTCTCATTGTTAAAGGGCCGGGGAAGCGGCCGTGTGTACAAAGCCAGCGCTGGGGCACATGCCGGAGCCGCCTCCGCCAATCCCGTGTCGCCTTACAGCGGGGTCGCCCTGGCCCGTCCAATCAAAAGCCGCAGCCTGGAGATCCAGGCACTCCGCTCCAAGCGTCCACTTGGTAACTCTGAGAGCGCTTTAAGTAGTAGGCATGCTCAGTAGGGCTGCGCGAGCTGAGCTGAGCTGGGGCGAGGCGGGGCGGGGCGAGGCGGGGCGGGGCGGGGCACTGCTCCTCCTCCTCCTCCTCCTCCTCCTCCTCCTCCTCCTCCTCCTCCGTCGCCGCCGCGGCGGCCCGGGCTGACTTTTTGACTTGGCCCAGGAGGGCGGGGCGGGGCGGGCCGTCGGGAAGGTGGAGAAGGCTGGCGTTCGGGAGGGGGCGCGTCACCTGGACGAGTGGCTGGGCTACCCGTAGCCTGGCGGGCAGGCGTGTCTGCTCCTGCCCCTTGTTACGCTTTCGTGTGCGCGCGATTACATGAACCTTTTACACACCTAGACTTGTAGGAATAAATATAAAATAAAAGTGACGTTAAACACTTGGGAAAACTCCAAAGAAATGCTGCCCCGTCCTGAGGAGTCACCTTAGGAGGGTGCGGCGACAGGCTCGATAAACCCCCAAGGTCCCCAGTGGAAACAGTAAAGTAAAAAGTAACCGGCCGACTGTGAGCGAGCTAAGTACTGCGCTGGGGACCAGAAGGAAGCTGGGGATGCGCAGGTAAGGGCCGTACAGGTGGAGGGAGGCTCCTCGGAGATGGGCCACGCTCAGCCCCAAGGACGGCAAGCAGAAACCGCAGCACGGCTATTACACAGTGTTTCACAATTTTCTTTAAAAAATTACTTTTTAACATTTTGAGTCCCAGTTCTCCGCCTTCCTACAGCCCCTCCCCCACCCACTGAGGAAGCAAGCACTTGGATACGTTGGACGTGTGAAGTAGTCAGAACATGGTTTCATGGTTTCCAAAGGGCTTGCGTGTGATTCTCAAGGCAGTTCTTCCAGGTAAGTACTTCCATTTTACAGATGAGGAAACTCAAGTGACTTGCCCATGGTAGCCATACTACTACTACTACTACTGTCAGATACAGGATTCAAACTGATGCATCTCCTAACTCCAAGGTCACTGACCTTAGATAAAGGGGGGCATCCTAACCATCCAACCTAGCCTGAATGAATGAAATAAGGCAGCAGAGAGCCTCTTGAGTTCTTTGACCATCACATTAAGGAGCCTGAAGGGCAGTAAAGAGAAATAAAGCTGGAAACACAGGTTGGAACTAGATTATAGAAAGCCTTAAATGCCAGCCTGAGAGTTTGTATTTCATCTTGGACATATTTCGAGTAAGGGAGAGACGTAACCAGCCTTAGAAAATAATTTTGGTAGATTGGGAGGGAAGAGACTGAAAACAGGAACATTAGTTAAAACTGAGACTGTTGCAGCTGCCCGGACAAGTGGTAATGAGAGCCTGAGCCACAATGAGACAGGAAGACATGAGGAGGAGACAGAGGTGAGATGCGGAGGTAGAATTGACAGGACTTGATATCTGATGTGATGGGGGGTTGGAGTCAAAGATAACTCTGTTCTGTATTTTACACATGGATGTTTGGGAAGATGGTAGTGCCATCCGCAGAAACAAGGCAGTATAATAAGGTAGCGTTGTGCAGGCTGATAAAAGTCCTCTTATTTTTAATGATTCTTCCATCGCTCAAAGTATTTTTAGAACACCTTTAGGAATTGCCACTTATGGCACGTTCTTACAATCAAGGATTTAGGACACGTTTTTAAGGGCCATGGGTACAACCTCCTCCTTTTACAGATGAGTACGCTAAGAGAGGCAAAATGATTTTCTCAAGGTCACAGAAGTGGTAAACAGAAAAGCTGGGGATTGAATCCAGGTCCTGTAACTGTAAACACTACTTTCCATTTCATCACACTTTACTCTTCTGGATCTCTGTGATGGCAAAACATCATCTTTGAGGATAGTTCCAAGTTCTGAAAATAACCCAGAGTTATTTGGGGCCAACTGTGATAAGTAAACTAAGCGATCAGGTTGAGTAATATCATTTTTGGTCCACAGATAAGATATGACTTTAAGTTGACAAGCCATCCCATGTAACCTGTAAACCCTATAAAAACATTTCCCCAAAATGAATTCTGGAAATGTTTTTACTAGTGGTAACACCCTTGGAATAAGTGTTTAGTCTCCCGTGGAAACTACTTTGAAGGATAACACTCATTTGGATATATAAATTGTATGTGAGAAAGACAAAGCCTGAGAAAAGTCACTCGTTGCACGTTTACATGATGCAACTATTTGAATATACATGTACTTGTGGGTAAATTTCTATTGTACTATCTGTATATTGTATGGATGTCTCCCCTAGTGCATTTTAGTCTAACTCCTAGATAAAAAGCGTTAGGGCTTGGTTACCAGGAAACAAGTCTATGCATTTCCCTTTGTTTAACTCCTGACAAAACATTAAACACAACTAGGAAAATACTTTTTGACATTATTGGTAAGTGATGAGGTGTCTGTACACATAAGTTTTTTTTTTTTACCTGGCAGTATTAGAAGTTTCAGAATTTTATATCGATTTACCCAAAATATAATAACCATTCAGAATAAAAGAGAATTTCAGTTCAGCAAATATTTGTTCCCTATTTATGTGCAAAGGCACTGTGCTGAGAATACAATGATAAAAACAAACATCTTACATTCTACCAGGGGCTACAAAGTAACAACACAAAATAAATATAAGGTAATCGTCAGAAGGAGAGGATCCTTGTCATTGGTGGAATCAGGAAAGGCTTTCCAAAAGTGTGCTCCTGAACTGAACCTTGAAGTGTGTACAGGGGTGTTTGTGGGGGAAGGTGTATGCAATAGCCAACTTCTCCGTAGTTTTTACATTCTTGAGGGCATATATACATCTACCAATAGTGAACAAATAAACTGTGAGAGCATATAGAGTCTTATTTTACATTCCAGTTCCCTCTATTTTCTTACCCATCACCCCAGTAACTCTTCATATATGATGGGAGAGAATAGAGGCACTGAAATTATTGTATTTTTTAATAATACCATATGGGCAGCCTTAGTATTAACACCAGTATCTGTAAAATGGTAAAAGTACCAGAAGAGGGCCTCCTGTGCTTTGGGCAGAATGTTTTAAAAAAGACAAGTATCATCCAAGGGTGAGAGTACATCAGTAGTTCTGATCCCCTAGTTGTCGGTCTTTTCCCCACCCCAATTAGTTTGTACTTTATAAATGTATTGATTTATGTGTACATTCTGTTCTCTACCGCAATCCTCCCCACCCCAGTAAGTTCCTTGAGGGAGTGTATGACAGATAAACATAGCACACTTGAGGGCTGCTAGCACAGGTTCACTCTTGATTTGATCAGGCAGGAAATATACAAAAAAAGGGATTAATAATCTTTATTTTAGTCAAGTTTTCTCAGAAGAGGTTGATATATGAGAGCACAAACTCCTACAGCATTCCCTAATCATCCTTTCTCACAAGGACTGGTGAGAAAGGGAGGGCAACTACCCCTACCTCTTGATGGGGTCAGTTGAGACAGATATAGCTTGTGCATGCCCTAAATCCCCTCAAGCCTCAATGAGGGCCAGTTGAGGCAAACACAGATTTCCCCCAAGCCTTGATGGGGGCCACACTGGCACACACAGTGTTCCAGCTTGTGCACTCAACCTTAAGGTTCTCCCTAAGTCTCAGTGGGGACCAGTTAAGGCACACACAGCATTTCTGCATTCAACACTAAGGGTTCCCCATTCATTATCTAGTGACCACCTGTTTTATAGGTCAGCAGACAAAGAAGACATAATGCTAGCAATAGCCTCACAAGTTTACATCACTTCATCCCTGTATCTCACTGCACAGCCGCAGTGGATGTTTATATTATTTACCACTGTATAACTATGCACAAGTGTGGTGAAGATGTTTTGAACCATAACTGTGGACCTCATATCTAGTATCTGGGAACAGGAGATTGTTATAGCTATGGATCCTGGGAAACTGAACTCTGAAAAATAATAACAAAAATTCACTTTACACACACTAAAATCCATCTTACTTACACTAAAATTCACCTTACATACAGGGAAGTATTTTGCCTGTTTTTGTATCCCTAAGCCATAACAGGTGCTTAATGCTTGTTGAATGAATGCATAAAAGAAAGTCTTTCATAGCAAAACGGGATCCGAATTGTTGTTCTTGGTTACTTGTGTTACATTAAAAAAAAAAACCAAACATCTTGACTTGACCTTGCCATCTCATCAAGGTCTATCTTCTCTTTTTGTAGGGCAAAAACCCTATTTAAGATGAAGTCACTATACACATCGTTACCAATACCTCCCACCAGGAGTTTGCTGCTAGATGGCTCTCCAAAGAAAACGTGCACACTTTAAAGTCTAGTTTGCGTTGCTGATATATGCTCTATATATTCCTTGTCTAGAAATTGAAATAAATCATAATTTTTAGCATCTGTCAGTTTCCAAGGTATAAATGCTCATACTGAAAATTTAGCAGCCGGTTTCCTGGAGGAGTTAGTGTGAGCTGGCTCCAGCCCCCTTCAATCTAGCTCCTGTCCCCACCTCTCACCTGAAACTATTCAAGATTACTATTGGTTTCTTAACTGTTAAACTCAGTTTTGTGTCCTCCTTCTACCTCTCTATAGCTTTTGGCACTATTGGTCACCTCCTTCTCTTGGGCATGCTTTGCACCCTAAGGCTTCCACCGTTTTCCTGGTTTAACTGGTTCCTTCCTTTTGTCTCCTTTACTATTTTAGCCTTTATTTTTCAGCCCCTAGGCTTCTTCTTGGACCCTCTTTTTCTATATTCTTTTCATTGGTGATTTCATATGCTCCAGTAAGTTCAAGTATCATCCCTTCTTTCTGTATGCTTTCCATTGGTGATCTTATATACTCCACTGGGTCCAAGTATCATCTCCACACATGTAGTTGTCAAATTTATATATCCAGTCTGAATCATCCCTTTGAACTCTAGCCCCTCATCACCAACTTCTCTGTTGGACATTGTTAGATGACAGACCACTGCTATATCGAATTCAACATGTTCAAAACAGTAGATAAAGTGCTGGGCCCCAAGAAAATCCAGCCTAACTTACTGTGTGATCCTAAGCAAACAGCTTCATCTGTTAGCCTGTTTCCTTAACTCATAAAGTGGGAATCATAATAGTTAGCACTGACATCCCATGGTTGTTGTGAGAAATATTGATCAATATTTCTAATGTGTTTGGTACAGTGCCCAGGCATTTAATAAATGCTTATTTTCTTGCCTTCTTGCTTCTCCCTTCTCATCCTTCCTCTAAACTTCCTTATAGCTTTCAAAAAAAAATCTTGTTTTTAAAGCTCCTAAATCCTATATCCCTCCCCACTCATCCCAGAGAGCCATCCCCTATTACAAATAAAAAAAAAAATGAAAACTAAACACCGATCAAATTCCACATTAAATGCAGTGTTTTATAGCCCTCATTCTCTACCTTTACAAAGAAGGAACATGCATTTGCATATCTCTTCGGGTCTTCATTGGTCATCTTCTCCCCATCAGTTTTGTCACCAGGACTAGAAACCATGCCCTGAGGACTTAACCCTTTGTCTCTGCAACTCCTGCTCTGGGGTCCCACTAGTCTGATTGATGTGTCTGTCAGAGCCTACTATTTGAGATATGTTCCAGACATACTTAACCTTTCCAGATATCTTCTCAAGAGCTGGTCAACTGCCTTGCCCTCCTCCCACCCATATTGGAATCATAATCAAATCAATAATAGTTATTAGAGTCTATTAGTCTATTCTCCTTGCTCCACTCATCAGTCTAGTAACTGTACAAACCAAAATCACCACCACCACCATCACCGCTCTGCTATATGTGTTCTCCCTATTAACATATAAGCTCCTTGAAAGCAAATGTCTTCATTTTTATATCCCCAGAACAGCACATTGCTTGCCACGTTGTACTTAATTTTTCTGTTAATTCCTTTCTTATTGTAGTCTTTGTATTTTCTCCCTGGTTTAGCTTACTTCACTTTGCCTGAAGTTCATGTAAATCTCCCCATAATTATATTCTCTTTATTGAACAAATTTATTTCTTGCAGTGCATAATATTTGAGCCACAATTTCTTTTGCCATTCCTCAGTGGACTATTGGTTTCTAGCTTTTTGCTAGTACAATAAAGGCAGCTATAAATATTTGGTTGTATGTGAGACCTTTTTATCACTGGCTCCTTTGGTGAATATACCTTGTAATACCATCTCTGATCTGTTAGTATGAACATTTTAGTCTTTTCACAAACTGTGTAATTCCAAATCTCTTTCCAGAATGGCTGGAACCAATTCAGAGCTCCACCAATAATATGTCTTAGTATGTTTTCTCGCAAACCCTCCAACTTTTGACCAGTCCCATTTCTGTTCCCATATTTGTTGCTTTTAACAATTTACTAGGTGTGAGGTATTCTTTTGGTCATAATTTTACATTTTCTTTGGCCATCTTCTCTCTAGCACTTCTCTCTAGTCACCAAGATCAGAAACTATGACCTTAGAACTGGTTTGATTTGCCTTTCTCTTAGAGTAATACTTCATGTTTGTCAGTATTTTGAAATTATTTTGAGAACTGTTTATCCAACTGCTTATTAACATCTGATGTTGACAAAAATGAAGCTCATAAAGTATCTTGACCAATTTTCTTGCTCTTAGTTGCCTTATCTTATATATCCAAACCTTTTCAGAGATGTTTAACACAAAAGTATTTCCAGTATACTGTTTTCCTTTTTATCTGAGCTGTGACTAATATATTTCCATTTTACGTAACAAAAATTGTTTTATCTATCCCATTTTTGGTTAAGAATTTCCTCCCTATCCCATATGTACAAAAGTATTTATAGCAGCACTCTTGGTGGTGGCCAAAAACTGGAAATCAAGGGGATGCCTTGAATAAATTATGGTATATGAATGTAATGGAATACTATTGTGCTAATTTGAAATAATGAACAGGTAGACTTCAGAGACGCCTGGAAAGACATATGTGCTGAGTGAAAGGAGCAGAACCAGGAGAATTTTGTGCACATCAATGACCATAGTGTGTGAGAGTTTTTTTCTGGTAGACTTGGAACTTCATTGTAATGCAAGGACTTAAAAAAAATCCCCAATGGTCTTTTAAGGCAAAATGCCTTCCACATCCAGAGAAAGAACTATGAACTTCAATTGCAGAATGTAACAGATCATTTTCTTTTGTATTACATTTTGGTTTGTTATAAGATTTCTCTCATTTTAATTCTTCTACACAACATGATTATAGTGAAAATGTATTTAATAGAAATATATGTGTAGAAGCTATGTAAAATTGCATGCTGTCTTGGGGAGGGAGGGGGAAGATAGTAGAGAGGGAAGGGGAAAAAATCCAAGTTATATGGTAGTGATTGTAGAACACTGAAAATAAAATAAAAATTAAAAAAAAATTCCTCCCTATTGGTAGTTGTGAAAGTTCCCTGTTTCCGTGGTGGTCAGCAGTATCTGTCAAATCACCTCAGTTGACAACCTCTGAGTCATCCTTGACTTTCCTTTTTCTGAACCCCCTAACATCATGTTGATTCTTCATGTCACTCATCTCTGTTCTTTTCTTTTGCATGTACTACCTTAGTTTAGACTCAGAGTACTTCTTGTAGTAGAATACTTTCATAATTCATGCCCTTGTTTAAGTTTTCTGCTGCATGTACCAGTCAGATCTTGATGCAATATTCCAATGCCTTCCCACAAAGAACTATTACAAGCAGTTTCTGCCATGATAGTGTTTAATACCTGTAATTATTCCTTATCATTTCTCCAATGGTACCACCTATAGACTGCTCTGTACAGGTCCTAAAATGTTATACTTTCTGTCAAATACTATTGGAGAATGTGTTCATTCATGAAATTTATGACCAATAAGCAATTTTATTCTTATTCTTTCTTCTTATTCTGATTTGACCCACTACCTGGATTCATGCTGCTAATACCCTTCTTTTCAAAATCCTTTGAGATATTAGTGGTGGTTATTATTTCTGGAGTTTGAAAATCTGGAGATTTTTTCAGTTACCTCAGAATCTTCAACTCTTTGCTCTTTATATTTTTAGTAGTTCTTTGATTTCATCTATTATTTTGCCTAATCGAGGTTAGAAAGAAGTATGTGTTGTTTAATGATTGCCCTCTGCTGTTGGCAATATATTGTTGTATAACTTGGTGCTTACGGTACCATGAAAAATACTGACTGTACCTGGTGAGATTTGTTTTTCATTTTGTTAGGATATACTGCTACATAAAGGAAGTATTCATGTCTTCAGTCCATTTTATGAACATTCACAGTTTGCCTGCTTTAATGGTCTATACTTTAAAATTTCTAGCAGGTGTGGTATTGGTATTTTATATTTGTTTTAATGTTTTGGCTTCTTCTGCTACAAGAACAGAAGGGAGACATACTCTTCTGCTCCCTGTAGCTCTCCATTAGACTGATCATCATGTTGGTTTCCAGGATGAAAAAATTCTATGCCACCCCATGTTTCTTAGATTTATAACAGCAGTTTCACCATACTCAATCCAAATAGTAGAACTTTCAAAGCCCACCTGGCCAGCATTTCAAGGTTTTCATTAGGCCTTCATAGCTAGCTGATAGGTCTCAGGGCATACAGACTCCTTGCTATGCTGCACTGTGGTTGGCATTCTCTTATTTTGTTTCCTCCTATATAAAATGAAGGGATTAGATTAGATGATCTCTAAGAACCTTTCTGGCGTTAATGTGTTGTGATTCCTCACTCTCACTAAGACTTTTGAAGGAAAAGAGACCATATGCTACTAGTAGAGAAGTATTGATTAGACACACATTTAAATGTTTTTTAATGAAAACCCAATGGTTCTGATTTACTTGTTTTGATATTTCTCAAATATTTTTCTATGGTTCACATCTTAAATTATGTGTATATTGTTTTTTGTGAAGTCATATACTTTTAGCATTCAGAAATTAAATAAAAATAAATTTTGTCACTGAAAATTGCAATTTACTTTAAATAGAAAATGTAAAAACTAAACCAAGAATCTTGTAAACACTTCTAGTGTAATGATACCAATATACTTTGTTATCTTTTAATTCTTAAGAGATTTTAATAATTCAATTTAGCTGCAAACATGCTTATACATTGGCAGTAATAAACTGCATCAATGGGATCTCCAACTCTTCATCAACCTAACCTTGCTATAGGCATAATTTTTTGTTGCCTCTATCAAAGAGGAAAGATTACTTCATTAAGAAATGATATGGGGATATTAGTACAAACACAGTGGTTCTAGATATATATAAAAATTTTAACCAGTTCTCTGTGTTCTGGAAAACACATTTTCCAATTTCATAGTGGAATACAACACTTTTCTCTACCTCTCCACACTTAGAGTGGGCTAAAGTCTGGCCCAAGACTCAATTTACCGAATCTTGAGATAGGGCTCTATGTGTACTGTTGTGTTTAGTACTTCTAAGAAGCACACATTCACAGTTTGGTAAATTCCTTCCAGAAGATTCCAAGGGAACATATGGAATGTGCCCTTCTCTGCTTCTTGTGTTTGTGGCCTGCTGAGACCCAATGAGTGAGAGATTTCTCCTTCTCCCCGTTGTGTAAAATTGATCAGAGCTCCCTGCTTTGGATTTATGACTAAGAAGCCATTCCACTGGCCTCTTAACAACAATGACAACAACAAAACACTTATTCTAATAAGCCAGTAAGTAACATTTCAGCAAATGGTGTGCTTTTCTTCTGTAGCATGTGAAATTCAAGGACATACATATGATGGCCTACTTCATAAACCTCTGGCCACACTCCTTTCATACTCTCCTGTCTACCAGATAGGCCTTCCCAGTGTAGCCACTGGAGGTGAAAAAAGTGGAATTTTGATGAGGTAAACGTGAAGGAACCCTTCCACTGAAGAAGGTAGGCTTGAGATGTAAAGACTTTTATCTCCTTCATCCCCACTAAGCCTTGAGAACAGGTCTGAACTCAGGGGACTTCTTCCTGGGTATTGACACTTCCTGCTCTTTGAAAATCCCCAAAGGGAGACTCCTGCCACAGTCTGAATAGGTATTCAAATATTTGTATTGGAAAGAAATTGTGAGTATGTAATCCTGCTGTGTTTCTGTATTTCTAAGGAAATTATCCTTGTTCCCCTGGACTCTCTTCCCATCAGAGCATCTTCCAGCTGGCAGGACAGTAAGCCAGTGGCCCCAATACCAACCTCACTCACATCAGCAATGTGAATGCTTCCCTATAACAGAGTAGTGCAAAGTTACCTCACTCCTAGAATTATAACTGTTGACTTTCAAGCAGAGTTCTTATTGCCTTAGGTACTGCTTCCCTCCCTGTACCTTTCAGCAACTCCAAAGGGTGCTACAGGGTGTCCTTGTAGATTTCCTCAAAGAACACTGAATTACCAGACTGTAAGATTTCTTGGGGAAGTCACTGCCTGTGCTATAAATATGTGCCCTGATTTGAGGACTAGCACTGCTCCTAGAACATCAAAGCTGAGAACAGGGAAGCCTCTTTTTCTTCCTATGGGGAATCCAGGAAGTTGCCTTTTAGACACCATGCAAGAATTTAACATTTTAGACACTGGTTTCATTTGCTGTTTTTCATTGATGACGAACCAAGGAAGCCAAATAGATCCAAATAGATAATATGTTATTTGGATATGCATGAATGTAAACAGCTAGGGCAAATTCTGTCTGGGGAAATTCAGAAGAATGAATACCAGTTTGATACACAGCATTGGTTATTGACTGTAAATCAGTGTATGGCAGCTGGATAGGAAATCCTGAAACCTGGAAAAAATAATAACCATGAAGACAATTTGGGAGTATTATATACAAGATCAGGTGCTACATTTCACAGAATTATAGAACATCAGAGATGAGTTAAAATGACATTCAGTCCAACCCATACCTCAACAATGTGTCTTGATGGATTATTATCCAACTTTTTTTTAGAGTGAGGGGAATCTTGTGATGCTCCAAACAATCCATTCCCCTTTTAGAAAGCTCTAATTTTTAGAAAATTCTCTTTGAGTTTCCTCTTCGCCACTTCTACTAAATGGTTCCTAATTCTTTCCTTGGGCACCAAACAGAACAATTCTCTTTTCTCCATGGAAGCCTTTCAAATACTTGAACGTATTTATCAAGTGTTCAACACATCCATCTACGTCCTCTCTTTTTCGGGTTAAGTATTTTTCAAGTGATCCTTACCTGGCATGATTGAGACCCTTCACCATTCTAGCTGCCCTTCTCAGTATGCTCCCTAACTTATCCATCTCCTTCCTAAAATGCAGCTCCCAGAATTGTGTATAACATTCCAGATATGGTCTGACTAGGCCATTAAAACTGCTAGATCTTTTCCAGACAAATTGATCTCTAGCTATATCCTTTTCCATTTGTCTTTGTGAAGCTGTTTGTTTTTTTTTAAAACCTAAATGGAAGACTTTAGAATCAATTCTATTAAATGGCATTTTATTAGATTCAGCCCAGTATGCTAGCTCTGGGGTCTGTGAATTAAAAATAGTTTTTGGATAACTGTATTTCAGCACAATTGGTTTCCTTTTTAATCTTATGTGTTTTATTTTGTGTGTTTAAATACACAGTTCTAAGAACTGGGTTCACAGACTACCAAAGGGATCCAGACCATAGAAAAATTAAAAACCCTAGCTTTGACCTGTCAAGAGTCTAGGATCATAGAACTAGAGCTGGAAGGGACTTCACAGGCTATCTAAGCCAACCCCCTCATTCTGGATCCTCACTTTGTTATCCAGTGTGTTACATATCCTCCCCAGCCTTGGGACATCTGAATATTTGCTAAGAATGCTATCTATGCTTTTATGTAAGTCACTGAGAGATAAAATATTGAACACAGGGCTAAGCTCAGATGATTGGGGAGCGCCACTGGAGACTTCCTACCAAGGTGAGATAGAATCAACAAAACTACTCATTAGGTCTAGCCATTTAACCAATTCTAAATGTATGTCATTGTACTGTTGTTTGTCTTCCTATCTTTGCTTCAATTCCCTGATCACTTTCATTATTGACTCAAAGAAGTAAAATTATGCACATCTGTAATACTTAGTGCTTTGGAAGGAGTTTAGGATGAGGCAACCTAAAGAAATACTTGATTTGCCAGCACTATATGTAACATCATATGCTGTTTACTTCAAGTATAATAATTATAATTGACCTATTAGAATTTCATTTGACAGATAGTAAATATAGTTATATTCTCTATGAAACTTAAATCATATATCTTGTATAATCAACCCAGTCTAGATTCCCAGGCACTAATAATTGGAAATAAAGAAATCAGCTGAGATATTCTAATAGATGAGGAAAATATTCTAATGGGTGCTGGAAAATGGAGAGGAATATGAGGGGTTGGGAGAGGATACCCTTGTGGGGCATTATAAAGAGAAGGCAAATGAGTATTGTGGAGGCTCAGGGTTAGGGGAAGATAAGGTAAAAGTTCTCCTCTCAGAGCCAAGACATCCAGGGAGTTAAGTAAATTTTTGGTGGGATAAAAATGGTGAGAGAAGAGGGCCGTGTTGAGTAGATAGCTGGGAAGTGAGCATGGGAACAGTATAATAGATGACAACAAAATTTCGGTTTTTGCGTGCTTTTTGATGCACTAGGACACCTGGCTCCGTAAGCCATCTTCATAGTCATTTCAGGATTATTTAGAATTCCATTTAGTAAGTAGCAAAATAAATGAAATTAATCATACAAATATGTTCAAGCCTATACTTACCCAATAAAATTGGAGCAGTCTTTCAAATTCACTTTCTTCTTCCGTTGAAACAAGGCTCCCGGTTCCAAGTTCTAACTTAGGAAGGATTTGCCTCAAAATAGCGGTGCATTGTCGATTCCAGCGAGTAGGCTGCTTGGGTCTCCATTCCATTAACTTACATTTTAAGGTTCTTTCGATCCTGAGCCAAAAGCAGAAAGGCCGGTTATTATAGGAATGTGACCCTTGGAAGGAGCACCACATCAGGATGTAGAGGTCTCCGTTTGAATTCTGGGTCACCCTGATAAGGACGTCATCTTGGGCAAGCCGCTTTCTGGGGTTCGTTTTTCTCACCTGAAAACTTAGGCTGTTGGATGGATAATCTAACTATAATTGATATAATTGATTTTATGATTTTTATCATGAAATAATGAGCATGGGTTCTAGTATTAGACCTCAGGGGGTTACAAGCATCATATTTCCTGAGTCACATCCCAACCCTATCCCTCTTTTTCAAATTAGCCATAGAGGGGAGAATCTGGTTCATGTCTGTTTGTGATATTCTAAATTAGGCAAAAAACAAAATACATCAATCAAACTTGTTTTTAAAACATTCTGAATTCAGGCCTGTCTTCTGTCACCATCTACCAGTAGCCATATCATCTAGAACAGCTGCTGAAGTATTCTCTCTCCTTTTGCCAGATGCAGTTCATCTCCCTGGGATCAGCCATTTAGCCTGAGGGTCACATGAGTCCAGGACAACAGCTGTTATGTTTGTTCTATGTTCTATGTGTCTAAGGATGGGGGGGGGGGTTGGGAAACTTATTTAGCTGGTTATCAAACCCACAGAATTTTTTTTAAAAAATTGAAGATCAAATATAAATGTAAAAATTCAACTTCAGTTTTGTTAAGAGTAATATGAAGTACTTACATCACCCAAATATTAAGCAACTTGGAAAAACTCTAGGAATCATGATAATAATGAACCTCTTCAGGCTATTTCTTGTATAATAATAAAACCCTCTATTACGGTGAGTTAAAGGAAGCAGATAGATGGAAAACCAAGATAAAGGGTAGAGGCGGAGAGATAAAATGGAAGAAATGATCTCACATTTTTGTTGTTCGGTCATGTCTGACTCTTCGTGACCCCTTTGGAGTTTTCTTTGCAAAAATAATGGAGTAGATTGCCATTTCCTTCTCAGCTCATTTTACAGGTTAGGAAACTGAGGCAAACAGAGTTACATAGTAGTGTCTGAGACTGGATTTGAACTGTCAGGTTCAAATAGAGCCCAGTGCTATCTCCACAGCACCACCTAGATGTCACATTTACATAGGGATAAACTTTATTCAATGAATATTACTTAGTACCTACCATGTGCAAGGAACTATGTTGGAACTGAGATAAAAAATGAAATCCGTCAGAGTTGTAGGATCACAGTATTCCATATTTAGAATTAGAAGACAACTAATTCTCCTCCTCAGTGTTTATGGTAATAGGGAATAAAATATGTAGGCAAGTAAAATAGAATATGACAAGGGCAAAACAAATAATTAGACACAAAATTCTGAAAGAAAATGTGAGGAGGAAGAAAAATAACTTTCAACGGAGAGTGTCAATGAAAAGTTTCATGGAGAGATTGCCACCTGAGTTGAAAAAAGAATGAAGAGGTGTGGAGATGGGGAAGAAGGGCATTCCAGGCAAGGGGAATTCACCAATGTGAATTCAGGGAGGTGGGAGAAGGAAGGACCAGATTTGGAATTCACTGGGCAATTTGGTTGGTAGACAGTATATGTAAAGGGGAATGAAGTAAAATAAGACTGAAAGGTATAGAAAGCTGGACCCAAATAATAGAAGCTGAAATGACAGTTGAAGGTCTTTATATTTTATTTTACTGGCAATGGAAAACCACCAAAGGTTTTTGAGCAGAGGAATATCATGGTAAGAGCTTTGCAAGAGAAGCTGTGATTGTGTGAAGCATAGATTGGAAAGAGAAGAGACTGGAGGCTAAGAGGTGGTGGAGTCACAGAATTCAGAGTCAGAAGGCACCTCAAAAACTGTCTAGTTCAATTCATACTAGAAATGAATCTTCACAACAACATACTTGATAAGTATTCATCCAACTACAACTACAACAACGTAAACAGAAAGAATCACACACAATCAAAAGTGAATGTTGCAAAAGTATGAAGAATGAGCATGATTTGAAAGGAGAGAAGTCATTCTCATCCCACTCCTTGGCAGAGGAGAGAGGTCTACAAGTGTTGTATATTGCACATATTTTCAGACTTTTTTTGATGTATTGAGCAGTCATGCTGTTTTATTGTTCTCATTTTGTCTTTAAAAATATTATTTGTTATTTGCAAAGGCTCAGGGGAGGAGAGATAATGGAAGGAAACTATGGTGATGTAAAATAAAATACATCATCATATAACAAAATACATCAATAAAAACTTGTTTTAAAATATTTATGTGGAGGAGGAACCAAGATGGCAGAGTAGAAACATACACACACGCTTAGCTCTTACCCCACAGCCTATAAAATATTTGTAAAGAAGAACTCTTAACAAATTCTAGAGCAGCACAAGCCACAGAACAATGGAATGGAGATTTCTGTTCCAGAGAGACCTGAAAAACCAATGGGAAAGGTCTGTCGTGCATCAGACCCAGAGCTGAGCACAACCCTGCCATGGCACTGGCACGTGGCACTGAGGGGAGTAGATCCAAGTAGGCTTCAGGAACAGAATCTCCAGCAGCAGTGCAGGTCCCTCAACCCACAGGCACCAAAGGTCAGTGAGACCTTTTCGTCTGGCTGAGAGGGGAGCGGGGTGTCCCCATAACTCAGGCCCCCTCGGGAGGCATCAGTGGAGGCAGCAGCAGACAGGGGCTCCCAAAAGAGGCAGGAACCTGGATCCGTTATTGAAGGTCTCTAAGCCCCAGGTGTCACCCTGCCCCCCCACCTGAGCAGCTGAATTTAATCTTACACTGAATAGCAGCCCTACCCCAGGTGAAAGCCCTGGAGGCTTGGGAGAAGCTCTTTTGAATCTCACCCCAAAGTGCTGCCTGGGCAGAACTGGAGGTGAAGTGGTTGTGGAGAGGAAACTCAGACGTCAAGTAACTGTCTGGGAAAATGCCCAGAAAAGGGGGGGGGGGAATTTCTAGGGGAGTAGGTGTCTCCCCTCATCCTTTCAGATGAGGAAGAACAAGGCATGCTGTCAGAGGAAGTCAAGGGCCCTGCCTCCAAAGGGGACTTAAACTTATCTCAAGCAATAGAAAACCTTAAAAAACAAGCTAGCAGCTTAGTAAAGGAAAACCAAAAAAATGCTGAGGAAAATAACAGCTTTAAAAAAAGGCTAACTCAATTGGAAAAAGAGGTCCACAAGCCAACGAAGAGAAGGAGGTTTTAGCCAAATGGAGAAGGTTGAAAAGCTCACTGAACAAAATAATTCATTGAAAGAGAATTGAATTGAGGGAAACGAATGACTCTGAGTTAAATCAAGAAGGTAGCAAATAAAACCAAAAATTTGAAAAAATAGAAGATAATGTGAAACAACTCAAAACAACTGACCTGGAAAATAGATCCAAGAGAAATATTTAAAAATTATTGGATTACCTGAAAGCCATGATCAAAAAAAGAGCCTAGACATTCTCTTCCATGAAATTAGGCATGAAAACTGCCCTGATGTTATAGAAGCAGAGGGCAAAATGGATATTGAAAGAATTCATCGATCACCTCCAGAAAGAAAGCCGAACAGAGAAACTCCTAGGAATATTGTGGCCAAATTTCAGAGTTCCCAGATCAAGGAGAAAATACTGCAAGCAGCTAGAAAGAAACAATTTCAGTACTGTGGAAATATAGGATCTGGCAGCTTCAACATTAAGGGATCAAAGGGCTTGGAGTGGGATATTTCAAAAGTCAAAGGAACTGGGAATGAAGCCAAGAATCACCTACCCAGAAAACCTGAATATAATACTTCAAGGGAAAAAATGGGTCATTCAGTGATATAGTCAAATTTGAAGATTTCATGTTGAGGAAAAGACCAGATCTGTATTTAAAAATTTGACTTCCCAAGACAAGAATTAAGAGAAGCATGAAAAGGTAAACAGAAATGAAAAATCATATAAGACTCTCTAAAGCTGAACTGTTTACCTTACTACATGGAAAGAAAAAAAGAAAAATATTTTAACTCTTGAATCTTTTCTCAGTACTTGGGTAGTTGGAAAGATTGTACATACACACACACACACATATACACATAAATAGAGAGTACAGGATGTGTTAAATCAGAACAGATGATATCCACATGCGCACACACACACACACACACACACACACACAAAATAAAATAAAAATTAAGGGGTGAAGGAGGAAAATTCCAGGAAGAGAAAGGGAGAAATGGAATGGGGCAGGCTATAACTCATAAAAAAGATAAATCTTATTCAATGGAGCAGTTAAGGGAGAAGGGGAGAGGGGAAAAAAATAAAGCTACTCTCCCCACATGTGGCTGATATGAAAATGTATTTACACTACAGGAAAGTAGGAGAGGAGGTGACAAGTGGAGGGAGGGGAATGTTAAAAGGGAGGGCAAATGGGAGAAGGGAGTCAATAGAAATAGACACTTTCAAAAAGGGACAAGGTCAGTTGTAGGGGGGAAAAGTAAAGGGGGATAGGGTAGGTCAGAGGGCAATATAATTAGTATTACACAACATGATTACTATGGAGGCCTTTTACAAAACAACACCTATTTAAACTGTATTGAATTGCTTCCCTTCTCAGTGGGGCTGAGGAGGGAGGAGGACAGGGAGACAAGTTGGAATTCAAAGTATTAGAAATCAATGTTGAGAATTGTTATTGCATATAATTGGGAAATAAGAACTACAGGGATAGGGGTATGGAAATTTATCTTGCCCTGCAAGAAGAGAGAGAAGATGGGGATGGGAGAGGGGTGGGATGTAATGGAGGGGAGGGTACATTGAGGGAAGGAGTAATAAGAATGCAAAGTATTAGGAAGTGGGGGGAGGGGAATGATGGGGAGAAAAATTGGACATGTTACAAAGTGAGGTAAAAGCAATTAGTATTAAAACAATAGACTGAATTAAGTACTGAGAATAAATCAATGACATCTTTAGTTTGGAAAAAAGAATTTCAGTCTAAATTTC
>CM053769.1:523953831-523985505 GCA_028658325.1 Potorous gilbertii | reverse complement strand
TTGTGAAAATGAATGTAAAAAGTTAAATAAATTTAAAAATAAAAAATAAAAAAATAAAATAAAATAAAAAAAGAAAATTAAAAAAAAAAAAAAAAAGAAAAGCAGGTATTTTCACCTTTGCCTGTCAAAGAAGTTTCAGTTAACAATTTGGTTATCATTTTAACAGTTGTAAGTGTGTTAACTTAAGTTATTTGAAGTTGCTGTTTTAATGCTAAACTTAAAATTGTTAATTGATTACTGTGTAGAAAGAAAGGAATTGAATGAAAACTTTATTTAGATTAGTTCTGCCCATTCAGAATAGTCCTCCTGTATGCTTTGGGGTTGGCAGGCTTAGGTGCAGTACCAATCTCCTTTATTTTGTAAAATCGCTAATGCCCCTGGAAACCATCCCTGTGGGTAGAGTCATCAACCCTGTAAGAAAGAAACTCTATTGGCTTATGTAAATACTAAACAACGAATAGGACTTGTTCAGAAGTTGTAATAAATGAAGAGGATTTTTGGCAATTGACTTTTATATCAGGACAAGTTTTAAATTTGGAAAGGAAAAGATCTTAAATGGAATTCCCCTATATATATGAGTCCTGGTAAATCTTCATTGCTTACTATAACTCCATGAGAATACAAATGACTGTATCTGGCTCTGAGCTGATTAGTGAATGACATTTGAGACCATAAAATATTTTTGTTTTGAGTTTGAATTTGGGCATGGTTGTTTGCAATTTGTATCTGAGAGAAATGCCACAAGCTACTCAATTTCCCACCAGACCATTCCTGAGTCTGGCTATGAAACAGATACTACATAATTGGACTCTTATCTGAATTCAAACAGAGTCAAGGATGTTTTATCCTGTCATATTTGCTATGTCACATGTCCCTGCTTTCTCTTTCTATAGCAAATTTCTATGATCAATAGCGAGTGACCAACAAAACATGTGAGCCCCTTTTCTATGATCTTACTGGGAAATCTAATATTATTTTTATCTGAAATTAGAACATGTTCGGCAATCTAAGTAAGCTACTTGACTCACCTAAGATGTCCCCCCCATTGTTTAAAAGGATTTTGTAAGCAGTCGTGTTTTACTGTAATCAGTCTCTTACTGTTGTGAGATTATATTGCACCTTTTTGACTAAAGCATTTTGTGTTATCTAGGAATTCTGTGATAATTAAGAATTTGATTTGTTCTAATACTTTAGGAATTCATATTACTTAAGGATATTTTTATACCAACTAAGTTTTAATGGATTTTAATTTTATAACGTTTATTTTTGTTTCAAAGTAAAAAGAGTACTATCATTTTAAATGTTTTCAACTAATTTTCTTCATAAAAGTTTAGTGACTGTTAACATCAAAATCTTAAACTGTTTTTTAAAAAAGAAAGCACTTTCAGAAGAAATATTTTAACACAACCTCCTGTGTAAAGCCTGCTAAATTTTCATTTTCAAGACAATGTATTGATAAATATGTAATGATCCATAAAGCATAAAAGTTCTTGCTGTTTTAGTCTGAATTTGTAGTCGTTCCATGGCCTAAGAAAAAGTTAAAATTAGTGTTCGAACTTATTAACAGCTTAATTTCTTGAAGTTTTTCTTCCAGAGTAAATGTGATCGGAGAAGGAGAAATTAGACTGTGGAACAACGAAGTGCATCTATTCAAGGTTCAAGTAAGGTTCAAGTTTGAAATTCCTTTTGTTTAAGACAATACAGTTATGTTAGTGAAGAGTAACAACTTGTGAGCTATCTTGTCTGTGGTAGAAAGATAATGGAAAGTGAAGTAGTCTGAAAGATGGGGTTCAAACTCTGCAATCTCCCAGAACTCCCCTTGAATCTTGCCACTTAACCTAGCTTTTCATGCTCAAATTTGTAGCCAAGTCTTCCTCAATCTTCCCACTTAATCTGGCCTTTCATATTCAAATCTGTTGCCCTTGGCTTACCCAGGCCTTCCCTTGTCTGTTATGCCAGAGAAATTGTCTTATATTTATACTCCTTTTGTGCCTGTTTGGTCTTTGTCTAACCTCCATGCCAGGTTTGTTTTTTCCAGAGTGCAACTCATCAACTTCCAGGTAACTGCTCAGGCTATGTACCCCTTGAATAGGACCCATCGAGGCAGGGACAGCTCTACATCCAATCTCAGCAGGAAGCAATTTCAGAGGCCAAGACCTTCATCCCTTACCCCAAAAGATCTTGGGTCCCATCTCATACGCAATGGCCCGGGCCTGTATTAGAGGGAAATAGACAAGTAGACAGCTTGCTCACACTGACAGTTTTAGAAGCACAGCATTCTCACAACTAATTTCATCAGTCAACCTCCATACTTTGCAGGCAATTTCACATTACTAGAGAGCAAACAAGAAGCATTGTAGTAAAGTCTTGTCCACATTGCATTCTCTTTTTGCCAGCTCCATCAAATATATCCATCAATCCTCGAGGATGCAATCCTCTTGAAATATGGCAAATAGATGTCACACATGTCCCAGAATTTGGAAGGAATAAATACCTTCATGTGACTATAGACACATATTCAGATTGTACTATTGCTACCCCACTGACTGGGGAATCAACAAAATTTGTTAATGATCATTTATTTAGGTGTTTTGCAACTCTAGGTATTCTACAAGTTATAAACACAGTTTATACTAGTCAAGCCTTTACTAAGTTCTGTCTGTCATACAGAATACAGCATAGAATTGGCATCCCATATAATCCTACTGGTCAGCCCATTGTAGAAAGTCACAATCATGACATAAAAACTCTCCTCCAAAAACAAAAGAAAGGGGGAACAGAAGGCAAAAGAATATGGAGAAGAGCTGACATGGTGTTGTATATCATAAATTTACTGACACCAGATAGAGAGAGGCTTATACCTGCTCAGAGACAATTTCAAAAAGGCAAAACACACCTCACAGATTGGAAAAAAGTGAAGGTGAAATGGAACAACACAAAGGCAGGCTCTACGTTAACATGGGGGCGAGGTATGCTTGTATTTCTACAGGAAATGGTGAAGAAATGATCTGGATATCTGACCTCTGCCACACATTGGAGAAGATACGGATGGAGGAAAAAGAAGCCAAGACCACAACGAACCCATCATCTGACTAACAAGACAATGAAGACACTCATTCTGCTTCTAGGCTGACGACTGCAACAGAAGGAACTGATGGAGAGGGAGATAGATAGACTTTTGTACATAATCTGCCTTGGGTTAGGGTGGTGACATGTGGAGAGGAGATACAGGAGGTAATTATGGTAGGATACGGGTCAAAGGATTTTGGGAAAGAAATTGATATAGATAGAAAGAATTTTTGCTTTTATGATTGGGAAATAACATGCTTTAATTGTACTATCACTGAATGTGTTGGTTCTCATATAGCTAATACTAGCATTATTTCTGTAATTATGTGTCCTAGATTTGCTTTAATGCCTATCAAAAGTAAAGGCTGGCATATGTCTGTATCTGATCAAACTTTTAATCAGTTAACATTGAAAGTAAGACAGAAAAAATGTATGTTTCATTATTTTAGGCATTGTAAGCTTTGTGGCAGCGTTGGCTTCCTCTGTATCAATTGGTTTATCTGTATATACCACTTAATGGATACTTTAAGGGAAACTATTGTGGTGGTGGGAAATAAAGTTGATGTTCTTGAAACAAGACTGTCCATGAGATGTGATTATAGGTTCATTTCTATTTGTGTTACTCCTGTCTATTATAATAGCTCTATATATAATTGGACTAAGATTAGAAATCATTTGAATGGGATGTAGGGAATAGCATATTGAAGATCTTAATCAGATTTTTAATAATATAGATCAGGCCTCCAAGGAAAATCTTGACCCCAATGAAGCTGCAAGTGTGATTCGGGATTATTTTGCTGATACAAATCCCTTTGCATCCTTGTTCCATTGGCTCATGTCTATATTACCTCTATCCTTTTGTTTCCTGTATTAGGCCACCTCTTTATAGGTGCCTTCTCTCTCATGGGAAAGGTCTTCAAACCCAAGTACCTTATCTCCGCATACAGCAAAAGAAAGGGAGAACTGTTGAGGGCCAGGATGGAGTGCTGTTGGCAAAGTTCAGGATAGACCTTCAGGGAAACTGTTCTTTGAGACTGTGCTCTTTATCATCCAGAATGGCTCTCCAAGCTCCCCCTCCCCCATGTTGCTGTCTCCTTTAAATAAACAAGAGAACTACAGAATACAAGGGATATGTAAAATAGATGCCCTCCAGGCTAACAGTCTTTAAGACAGTAAGACTGGCCTAATTACTAGGATGGGAGACAGAGTAGAATGTTACATAGGCTTGCAGTTTCTGTCTATAAATACCCTGACCCTAGGATCAGTAAACGGAGTTGCCCTATCTTCTTCCACCTGCCTGTGTGTCTTCCTTTTTCACTGCTGTCACTGAGCCATGTGGGGACGCAGGCAGACCACCACAATCCATATCAACGAAGACATAGAATTTTGGGTGTTTATCCCATTTTGTTCTACATTGGGGTAGTCTGATTGCTCAGTGAATCTACCATTTTATTAAGATTGATCTAAACACCAACTACTCAAACTATTGAGACATACACACACATATTTTTTTTTTTACTTAAGTTGTGTCATTATGATCAATCAGAACTTCCCTTATTTCTCTTAGTTATTTGACTATTTACAATGAAATATCTTGGGACAGGTACAGGCCAAACTGATGTTATTTCATTATTTCCCCTCTACTTGTGGTACGTTTTCTCTGGTTTGATTTGAATTTTTCAGGTTGGGGACTTTTTCTTTATTATTTTTCCTACATGATTTTTCATATTTGGATTTTTTTTTTGGTGACTCTTTTCCTTTACATGTATTCATTGGTATTCTTTTGGTGCTAAGTGGGCTTTATACAGGAATGTGCTGGAGCCAGTTCTTACTGTCTCACACCAGCCAATTATTAAATTTTCAGTGTGAGCATGTATGCCTTGGAAATCGACAAACACTACAAATGAGGACTTGATTTATCATTTTGTTGTCATTTTTGTTGTCCAGACTTAAGGAAATGATGGATAAAATCTTACTAATACAGACTAAACTTAAAAATTTGTCAAGTGCACCTCTTTTCTTCAGAGAACTGATTACTAAACATTTATCAGAACATCTCTATACCAATATCTTTCTTACACACTTGTATTCTGCAATCTTGCTGTTTAATTTCATCCTTAAGTCTGGATGTAGTACCTGGAAGACCTGATAAAAATCTTGTATCTGCTTTTTCAAGGCTTCCTGAATACTGCTATACATGGTTACCTTCATGACATAACTTGAAGATGGATTGAGCTAAGCCTGAAATATCTCTTCTACCCCATGACAGTGCCTGAAATCACACCATTGAGGTTTGTCTTTTTGATCTTTAAGGGGTTTGGATCTATAAGAATCCCTTATAAGAGTAATATTATAATTCAGGATTCCATCTTTTTAAAAATTTATTTTATTTTTTTAATGAACAAAATTCTATTTTCTTTCCTTCTTACCTTTTTCCCCAATAGAAAAACAAAACCCTTTGTAACAAATATGCATTGTTAAGCAAACCAAATTCTCACATTGGACATGTCCACAAATATATATCTCAATCAGTACCCCAAGTCTATCAGCTCTATCAGGAGGCGGTTGGCATGTTTTATCATGGATATTCTGGAACCATGTTTGGTCAATTTGTGGATCAGAGTTCTTAAGTCTTTCAAAGTTGTTTATTTGCAAAATTGTTGTTGTATATAGATCGATCTCCTGGGCCTATTTCCCATACTCTGCATACAAGTCATTACATGTTTCTCTGAAAGTGAATGATGGCAGTGAAATGTGGTTAGGATAATATGGGAGTCTGAAAGAGGATTCTATCTTTTTGCCCCATGTCAATTCATACTTATTATACCCTTCCTCTGGTGCCTTATGATCAAATTATTTAAAGCTTAGGTTTAATGTGGGGATTGAAAAAATACTCAATGTACACTCTAGATCAGGTACAATATTGATGACATTTATTTTCCACACACCAAAGATGTGTGGAATGATAAATACAAAATATTCAGAAGTGTATATTGACAAACTTAAAATAGTATTAGCAACATAACTACCATTACACTCTCCTGGGACGTTGAGACGGAGATTTAATCAGAACATAAAAACGTTTGCCCAATAGCTGAATAGTCATGTTTACACTTCACCTGAGCCTTGTCCTGTATCCTCAAAGTCTCTGGGCAGTTCCTGGGCAGCCAAGCCAGAGCTTGGGCTCCTTATTTTATTGATAGTCACCTTTTATGATTCAGAAACTCCCCTGCCACCAGTGTGCTCTGATGCCAAAGGACTTAGAACCTCTAGGCCCCTCAAACTTACAAGTTTCCTTGGACACATCCATCTGGAGGCTGATGTTTGGCCACCTATACTCAGGAAAGAAGCATAAGTAGAAAAAATAGTTAAAGGTCTGAGGTCTAGTCTTAGGCTTCCCTGGGCAGGACATGTACTTTAGCTGCTATGTGTTTATGGCTATATGAGACAGAAGTAAGAGAAAAGGTGGAGTGTCCTCTCATCCCTCATGGGAAGTTCCAGAGTCACATGATACCACCTGGAAGATTGTGTGTATGTGTGTGTAGGGAGAGAGAGAGACAGAGAGAGGACAGAGACAGAGAGAGACAGAGAGACTAGTTACAAAGATATTGGGAATGAACCCTATTTTCTCTTGATTTTTCCCTGTTCTATCTTTTCTCCCTTTTCTTATCCTCCTACTCTTTTCCCTCTAGTCATTTCTATTCTGCTGGTCTGAGTGGTCTAGGGAAGAAACAATTATAAGGGATAAGTAGGAGGATGGGAGACATCATCATCATTAACTTCATCTCTATCAACAAGCATTTATTAAGCACCTACCCCATGAGAGGCTCTGTGATGAGCACTGGGGATACAAAGAAGGGGAGAAACCTGGTCCCCGGACTCAGGGAGCTCACATTTTCCTGGGAGAGAGGATATGCAAACAAATAAATGCATATAGGGTGTAGATAGTGTAGATGGGAGGCAAGCAGAGGAAAGGCTGGAGTAGTGAGGGAATTAGGAAAAAACATTTTGCAGAAGATAGGATTTAAGCTAAGTCTCAAATACATCAATTTTCTATTTTGCACAGAGGCTTCTACTATTTTAATCTGGTTCTGTGTCCCACTCTCCTCTGTTACTTAAAGAACTGCTGGAGGTGGTAGAATACAAACAACTTTTCTCCTTTCGTTTTCTATCAGAAGATGCAGCCATTGTTAACCGATCCTATATAAAAGTGTCTTACTTGAAGGAGGCAGGCAACATGGTGGTTGGGAAGAGAGTATCGGACTTAGAATGAGCAGGACCCTGGTTGAAATCCTGTTTCTAAGAATTGCTAGTGGTAGGTGTCATTTAACTCTTTGGAGTCTCAGTTTCTTCATTTGTAAAAATAGTGATAAAAATCCCTGTAATACTTACTAGACAAGATTGATGTTAGGAGCACATGAAACAATGTCTGTAGAGCACTTCATAGACTTGCAAGTGTTATGGAAAAGGTCAGTAATTATTATTAGTTCTTAATGTTCTACAAATTTAGCGGAATTGTATCGGTAAGGGTACAGTCCTTATCTTGAACCCTGTAACAGAGTAACTCCCTTCTAATGAGACACAGGTGTTGGACCCAAGAGTCCTGTTGAAGGTCATGGATCTAGGGGAGACAATAGGAGGGAAATTCCCTGTCACTGAGGCATGAGGTTCAAGCTGTCAGCCCTTGCTTTCTTTGGTGAAGTCCTGCTTATGAGGGTATATATAGGTGCTGAGTGTCCTAGTTCCACTCCCCCCAGAATCTTCATAGACTGAGAGTCTGAAAGGGATTTTTACAGCATCCTTTAAGGATGTCCTCCTTTAAGGATGTCCTCTCCCCCTCCCCCAACAATCTGGATGGTGGTGGGAGCTTATCTTCAGATGCAGGGTTGATGAAGAACCTCAACATTAGACCATCTTGATGGTGATGACCTTATTCCAAGAAACAGGATTGGAGGGGGTTGCTTATCAGATACACAGTCAGGGAGGCCAAGGTGCAGGAGTTTATCATCAGCTAATAAGTTTTCACAGAAAATTAAAACTGTCACAAGTCAAAGTTACAAGAGGGACCCCAGATTACAAAATGGAGTCTCAGAAAAACCAAAGGATCGCATACAATGTACATTTCCATTATTTTCCACTATAGGAATTTTAAAATAAAATGTTTCCTGAAAAACAAAATTTAGTTCTTTTATTTTTTTTAACTATTCTAATGACTTATTTACAACTGTACCCCTTGAATTGTCATAGAACCTGATTGTATTTGTCTGTCATGACAATAAAATGTCTTTTTTTCTATTGCAGGAGAAGTGATTAGGAGTGTAGGGCAGCTAAGAGAAAAATAGAGAGCAAGGGGCAAAGACTTAGGACATCTACTTTCTTTGGGCTTTACTCTGTCATTAACTTGCTATTTAGCTTTAGGTAAATCACGGAATCTCTGGGTCTCAGTCTCCTCTTCTGTAAAATGGGGATAACCATACCTTGCAGTCAGATCAAATGGGGTAATGTTTATCAAACACTGCAAATCTGATCTATGTAACCATGTTGTTGATAAAGTACTTTGTAATAATATTATAAAATGCAAAATATTATCAAAATGCTCCAACTTTTTTTTCTCTCCTTCCAAGAGTTAATGGAAGTGGTTTTGGAATAAATTATCCTCTCTTTGGGCTTGTAGAACAATGGCAGAGTTGATGTTTCTTTATTATTAAATAACTTTAAAAATCTAGGCCTTATTGGAGTGTGTGTTTGTGTGTGTGTGTGTGTGTGTGTGTGTGTGTGTGTGTGTGTGTGTGCATCCTTCACCAACCTTGGCTGCCATCCTTCTGTGCCTTAGTAAATGTTTCCATGAGTTTCTGTAGCCAAAAACAATTCACTACTTGGTAACCAATCTTTTGTGATGATGCTTTTTGATCTTAGGTCCTCTAATAACAGACACAGAGCAGGTTAATGGATGTAAACTTGAAGCATTTTCATTTTAGAAGAACTCACCAGAGTTTGTTCCCAAGAACCCAAGGTTAACTCCATTCCATGGTATGACATCAACAAAAAGATTTTAATAGGAATTTTTCTGATATATTGTAGCAAAAATATAACTAATTTAATTTCAGGGTACTAGCCCATAGTTTCTTTTCTCCCACATTCTTAGGTATTTCATACATAATATCAGAGCTGGAAGGGACCTTAGAGGTTCTGTAGGTCCTGATTTATAGATGAGGAAACTGAGGTGCTGAGAGGTGAGTGAGTGATATTGTAGAGTAGAAAGAACACTTGATTAAGATAAATAATAGTTCTGGTTCATCCAGTAGTTATGTAACCTTGGGTGAGTCATTTCATCTTCCAAGGCTTCCCTTTATTTGTAAAATGAGGTGGTTAGACAAGATAATCTCTAAGGCCCATTTGGCTAAAAAAATTTCTACAATTCTAAGTGATTTGCTCAAAGGGTTGGCATCATAGCCAAGTCTAAAATCTATTCATTGTTGTTCCTATTGCAGCCACCATGACTTATCCGCTTTCTCCCTCCTCCCCTGGTTCTTTTCTTTTAATGGTGAGCCCTTCCCAAAACCTCCTCCATTTTGAGGAAGGGCCTAGACAAGCCATTCTCATTTTTTGGACTTCACCACCATGTTGTTGGTAAGTTCTTCCCTTGCACCCTACCTCACCCCTCCTTCCTTCAGTTCCCTTGTATGTTGTTCAGTCATTTTGGTCATGCCTTAGTCTTCGTGAACCCATTTGGAGTTCTCTTGGCAAAGATACTGGAGTGGTTTGCCATTTCCTTCTCCAGCTCATCTTACAGATGAGGAAACTGAAGTAAACAGGGTTAAGCTATTTGCCCAGGGTCACACAGCTATTAAATGTCTGAAGCCAGATTTGAACTCAAGAAGGGGAGTCTTCCTGACAGAAGGCTGAGTACTTTGTTCACTGTGCCACCTTTTTATATTTTGTCTTCCAAATTGTTTGCCTAGTATTGCTTGGACAAACAATGTACTTTTAAAAAATGGTAGTTGAGTAGAATCTATATGAGATTGTACTCTATCTCAGGGAGCGAGTGGGAAAGGAGAGGGAAATGGGGGTTAGGGAGGGGAAAATAATCTAAGATATGTGGAAGTGATTGTCAAACACTGAAAACAAGTAAAATAATTCAATTTAAAAACATGGTAGTTGACTTGCATATAACTCACCAATCTGCCTTAGTTCTAGGTAGAAGAATGTTGTTAAAATATTCCTATCTTCTTTTATAGCTTACTGCCATGATACCATTTCCTTCCTAGGTCCCACATCAATCCAAGATAGATTCAGAAATGAAGTCATTATGTTTTCAGAATATTTTGCTATACATGTTTTTCTAAGTTTTCATGGTCATATGCTTATTATATTAAATGAAATAATTTATACCACTCTGGCTCTCATTGAGAGAGTGAGTGAGTTAGGTCCCAGTAGGTCCCAGGCCAAGCCCTACTTGGCCTGGTTTGGGCCCTGATTGGCTCAGAATGAATGTAAATAGCAATTATTTCCCTTTTGGCCAGAAACCCTGAGGGTCTTCCCTTCCCAGATAGTTTTTTTTTTTTTTTAACTAGGTAAAGAGGCCATTCTCTGCCTTATTTCTTATTAATCCTTAATCACTGAATGGGCATTTCCTCAATCACACTGAGACTTGTTAAAGACCTTAGCTTGAAAAGGCCAAGGTCCTCCATTGCATCTTGGGTCATCTTCTGTTCTCCTAATTTAGATCAGGCCTCAGCACCCAGTTGTCTTGGGAGGAGAGAGAAAGGCTAGTGACTTTACACAGCCCTCTCTCACTTAAATCCAATCCACTGGCATGTCATGGTCCTCTTGGAGAATGAAGATCAAATAACAACAAAGTGCTTTATAGTTTAAAGCACTATATAAATGCTATTTTTATATCCAGATGTCTTCTTTTTGCTCATTTTTATTTTATTTTTTATTTTTTTTACATTTTCACCTTAGTCAAGTTGCATAGAAGAATTAAAATGAATGGGAGAAATCATAAAACAAACCAAAACATAATACAAAAGAAAATGATATGCTACATTCTGTGATTGAATTCCACAGTTCTTTCTCTGGATGTGGAAGTCATTTTGCCTTAAGAGACCACTGGGAATATTTTAAATCCTTGCATTGCAAAGGAATTCTAAATCTGCCAGAAAAAATCCTCACACACTGTGATTGTTGCTGTATATAAAGTTTTCCTGGTTCTGCTTCTTTCACTCAGCATCAGTTCATATAAGTCTTTCCAGGCCTCTCTGAAGTCTTCCTGTTCATCATTTCTTATAGCACAATAGTATTCCATTACATTCATATACCACAGTTTATTCAGCCACTCCCCAATTGATGGGCATCCCCTTGATTTCCAGTTTTTGCCTACCACAAAGAGTGCTGCCATAAATATTTTTGTACATATGGGACCCTTTCTCATTTTTATGATCTCTTGGGGATACAGTCCTAGAAGTGATATTGCTGGGTCAAAGGGCATGCACATTTTTGTACTCCTTTGGGTATAGTTCCAAATTGCTCTCTAGAATGGTTGGATCAGCTCACAGATTCACCAACCATGAATTAGTGTTCCAATTCTCCCACATCTTCTCCAACATTTATCATCTTCCTGTTTTGTCATGTTAGCCAATCTGACGTGGTATCTCAGAGTTGTGATGTGGTATCTCAGAGTTGTTTTGATTTGCATCTCTCTAATCAATAGTGATTTAGAGCATTTTTTCATATGACAAAAGATAGTTTTAATTTCTTCCTCTGAAAACTGCCTGTTCATATCCTTTGACCATTTATCAACTGGGAATTTTTGCTCATATTTTACCAGCAATTCTCTATGCCTTTGTTTTCATGAATATGTTTTGAGGGGGGTATAAGTATTTGATTCCAGATTCACATAATGGAGTTAATGTCTATCATCTTCAAGTAAAATTAGAGTTTTTAATTGGAAAACATTCATATCATAGGATTATGAATTTTAGAACTGGAAGAGATTATGGAGGCTATTTAATCCAGTCAACTCTTTTTACATATGTGAAAATGGAAGCCCAGGGTAAAGGGACTTGGCTAAAGTCACACTAGGAGCAGCAAGAGGCAGCATTTGGATCCTTGGTGCTCTTTTGCACTCAGTTTATGAGACATTCTAGGTTGATATGTATTGATTTAACGTCATTTAGATTTTATGCAACTAATTCATTAGAATTTTACTTCTAGCTAGTATATACAGGACCATTTTAGAGCTCCTTGGCTAAGAGCCAGCTGCAGTTGGTTATAGCCCTAAGGTGGGGTGGGTGAGTAGGTGGGGATAGGGGGTGGGGGTGGGAACTGGGGAGAATAATCTTCAGACTCTTGTTGTGTAGATCAGTCCCAAAGATGTCTTCTATTTACTACGGACTTGGTACCTTTCTGTTATCAAAGAGACAGTCTGTCCACCATCATTTGAGTAAAACTGATAGTAGAAATCCCAGGCTTTCCATACACTTCAAAGGAAAATAAGGCATTTACTGTCTCTAAACTAGTGACAGTATCTGAGAAGACATCTTTATGTGACTCGGTAAATCTAGCAAGAGAATACCTGCAGCAATGATAGTTCAGCAAGTTTGACTGCTTTAGTCTTCAAGAATCCTATAATCAGTGGGAAGAATGTAATAATATAGCACATTTTAATATGGATCATTATATTCTAATACACAGTAGTGCATGTGTGTGTAACCAAGCACAATTCTCTGCCTACATGCTCAGTCTTTCTTGCAATTGTTTGGTGTCGGGCATTTAAATGCAAAAACTACACTTTTGAAGTTTATGAGTTCAGATTCCTAATTAACTGGGGGTTTTTTATTTTTTAGAACGAGGTAGAATTCCTTTCCTCCCTCCTCCTTTTCTGAGTCCGCAGGGTCAAAACGATAATGAAAACTAATTAGGCAACAAGTCTATGATATGCATTTTGGGGGTTTTATTTTTTTCCAGGAATGCCTCTAATGGGTAAAATGAGGTCAGTTAGTACAGCTGCTTTTGGCTTTGATATAATGTAGGAAAGAGGAGGAATGGGTAATTAAAAACCCCCGGATAATAAGTGTTTACATTTCTTTACGACAGCTTTTTGAGGCAGACCTGGCAAGTCCTATCCTCACTCTACAAAAGGTCCGGGGAGCCGCTGAGCTAGCTCTCGGGGTCTGAGGTTGCTACATTGTCTATAACGCCTGCAACATTTAACCTCCATCCGCACAATCACTACGCCCTGGGTCCTGGGCCCGGACCTTTTCCGGACTCTTCTAGGCTCTCCCAGGCTGGGGACCGGACTTAATCTAGTGAAGGTGGGCTGAAGGATCCTGAATTCCTTAAGAGCCCCGGGACAAGTCGAGTCCAAAGGTGTTTATGCAGGGCCTCCCGCACGGGGAATCAAAATGCAAATGCCCGGTCCCTAGCCTCAGGAAGGTCAACTTTACGGGGGGATAACCTAGAGACCTAAGCCCATACCAGACGTAGACATCCGGATATGGGAGGTAATCTCAAGGCGAAGGCTCCAGCTTTGGGGGGATGGGGGAGTAGGGTAAGGTGCGGAAGCTTTGGGGTGGGGGTCCGAAGGTCCACACTCTGCCCAGCGCGCTGCCAGCTCCAGGAATGGGTTTTGGAACGTGCCCGATGACAGGGCGGTTTGAAATGCATCGGGAGGCCCCAGAGCTCCCCAGAACGGAGGCGCCGGGGGTGGGGTGGGGGCGACCCCCCACCAACCCGGGCACACCTGCGCCCTCGGTTCGTCCCTGCACCTCCGGGTGAGCAAGGGCACGGCAAGGACGACCGTTTCCTTCTCGGTCTCGCAGGCGGACACAAAGGAAGAGAAGAGGCATGGCTGCGGCTCCGCAGCTCTCGGGGGCTCGCGGCCGCGCGAGGCCCCGGGGCACGGCCCAGCCCAGCCCCGCAGCGAGGAGGGCTCTCTCAGCAGGGGGCCCCCGCTCGGTGGCCGCGGGCCGCGGGCCCCAGGCTCAGGCCAGGGGCCTCTTCGGCCTCCGTCCTCCTCCGCCGCTCTCCACCCCCCTCAGGTGCTGTGCGTATCCCTCCGCCGCGGCTTTCCCTGTATGTAGCCCTAGGATCGAGTTTGTCGGCAATACCCGGATGGAAGGGTTATGGCCGCCATCGGGGACTCGCCCGCCATGGAGCTCACGCCAGGTATTTTCCCCAAGCCCAGGCGGCAGGGTCTCCGCGAGACGCGGGGGCTTTTGAGGGGGGGGACACTCGGGGGTCTTGAGGAGGAGTCGGCGGGGCCGCGGGACCCCTGGAGCCGACCTGGAGACTGTTCAAGACCAAGAGTCCGTCAAATAGTTCCCGCTTCCGTGTAACTCGTTGCCAACTTAATTTAAAAAAAAATTTTTTTTGGAAATTAATTCCCCAGTAGAGTTTCGAGGCCTCGGAAAGGCTGGTCTCGGGGTCTCCGGTCTCCCGCATCGCACCCTCGCTCTACAGACCCCCGGAAGGCGGGCGGACTGGGCGCGGCGGCTCATGCACTGTGTGCCTCCGCGCGGACGAGCCCCAGGGGGTCGGGGGGGTGGCCCTCCCGAAGTCTCCCCGGACAGCCCGCGGCCCGCGCCGCGGATACCAGGGAGACCACGCGCCCCGCGGGCCTTCCCCGCAGGGCCAGGGGCTTCGGGGAGCCCCGGACGGCGGCAGCCTGGAACTTGGGCGCGCTCCTTCCCGAAGCCCCTGGCGGCGCGCGGGCGCCCCCTCCCCCTTCCCGGCTCCCGGGGTGTTTGCACGGCCCCGGCCGCTTGTCAGGTGCGGCGGCGGCCGGGCCCTGGAGGCGCTCGGGGAGGAGCTTGGGGGTCGCGCCCGTTTCCCCCCGGCCATTCTCCAGCTGGTCCATCAGCCCCCAGCCCCAGGGCCGCCGGGACCCGCCGGAAGGTCGTGTCGAGGGGTCTTCGCCAAGCCTGGGGTGGGTGAGCGCCCGGCTTTAGGAGGGGCCGTGTGGTTGTCCTGGGAGGACTGACGAAGGGAAGCCTCTTGAGGGCAGGGGGCAGCCCGCCGCTGTCTGCACCCTGGGGGCCGGGCGGGCCGAGGGTGGGCCTTCCGAACCACCCCCAATAGAAATGGATGGGGCCTTGGATTGTGCGCCTAGCCCTTTCATCTGGACCCACGGGCCTACCGAGCCTTTGAGAGCGGATGGGAAGATGGCGGAAAGCTGCAGGCGCCGGCGTGCCCACGTGGGCAGAGGCGTTGGGTTGGGACTCGGTAAAGCTGGGTTTTACCGTGGTGGGAATGCGGAGACCGAGCTGGGAGGGAGCCTGCCCTCCGCCCCGGGAGCTGGGCTTCTGGAGGTGGTGCTGGGGACGCCCCGGACGGAGCTGGGAAGGGCCCGCCGTCCGAGCGGGCCTGGAGGCCGGTGGGGTGGGCTGGGGTGGGAGGGTCGGGCCGGGCCTGGGGTCCTTTCCGCAGGTACGCTGGGTTTTTATCATAGCAGGTCATAATGTTTGAGTGCCCGGTGTACGGATTGGATTCTACGGAGTCAGACTCGGATGGCAGTGGTTTTCTTGGGGGGGGGAATGCCGGGTTTGGGGTCGGACTGTTCTGCAGCAGGTCTGGATCGCCGCTTGGAGTTGATGTTCTCGGTGGCCAAGTCCCGTTGGCCCAGATGTCACCGAAGGGCCTTACCAGCTTTGAATAAACGATCCCAGGATACTGTTTCCTTAAATTGTAACTAAGACTGGAGTTTGTATTAATATCTTAACACAAGATAACCCCGAACCGTATACAGTATGTTTGCATTTCTGTAGGAACTTAAAAAGATTGCGTCTTGGGGAAGACCATATCAGTTGATTTTTTTAACATGTATTTTATTTTTTCCAATTACATGCAAAAATTAACATTCATTTTTTAAAAATGTTGAGTTCCAAATTCTTCCCCTTCCTTCCCTCCCTCTTCCTTGAGGGGCAAGCCGTTTGATATGGATGATACATATACAGTCATATAAAACATTAGCTCTATGAGGGGGAAGGAAACAGACCAGAAAAATCCCAAGAAAATTGAAGTTTAAAGGAAAGTGTGTTTTGATCAGCATTCAGACTCCCATTAGTTCTGCTCCGGTGGTGAGTGGCCTTTTTCATCCCAAGTCCTTCAGAATTGTCTGAAAAGAGCTAAGTCATCCCCAGCCGATCGCCATGTGTGTCTTCCTGGTTCTGCTCCTCTCACTTAGCATCAGGCTGTCGAAGTCTTCCCAGGCTTCTCCTTTAGTTGGTTTTGACTTCGCTGAACTCTTACAGGTGAAATTAGTTGGTCCTAAGAAAGCTGTAGAAGTAAATCCTGAGCTTCCAGGGTGTGAGGGCTAGATTGTAGAGCCAGAACAGGATTTAGAGTGGTTTAAATCCGGTGCTTTAATTTTTTTATTTTTAATGCGGATGAGCCCCGAAGAGGGGAAGTGACTTGTCTAGCATAGGTAGTGTAGTAACTGGTAGAATTGAAGTTTGAATTCAGTCCCCCTGACTGCAGATCCAGGATTCTTTCCACTATACTCTTAAAAAGATAATACAGTCTCATTGTAAAGAATTTGGTAGTTGATTCAGCACCTAGGACAAAATTACTTTTAAAAAAATCAAATATTTGAGTACCTACCATTTGTAAAGTGCAATAAAAATGAAGTTGAAAGTGTGTTGAAAAGGATAGTCTTACAAAATATGGAGTATTCTTACTACCACATTTCAGGTCAAATCACATACCTTATTTTAGTAGCATATTTGTCAGTATAATACAAAAAGTTCATGAAAAGATTATGCATATCTTTCTAATTTAGTGTAAAACTTAAAAAACATGCAAATGTTTTTGTACATGTTGAATATTTTTTACTCATTGGGAAATTTTGTTTATTGTCCCTATTTCCCTTGGAATACGTAATATTAATTGGTTGTAAAAGACTTCCCTGATGCATACATCTCAAATAGCTACTACTGAAACACTTTGGACAAAGTATTATGATTAAGATAGTAACTTTTAATTAACAGAACTAATGAGTTACTAAAATATGAACAGCTTATTCTCAATATTGCCTTCATCCTGAATAATGCAAGACACGTGATCATCAATGAAAAATTAAGATGTTTTTTGCTAGGTAAGAAGTGATTCAGGTTTTTTAGATATCTTAATTTTATATTATGTATATAAATATTTCTTAATTGGTTTCTTGAACTCTTGTATTAAATATTAAGTATAGTAATGTCAACAGTGTAAAAACATTTTGTTGCCTTTTGGGATTCATAATTTTTACACTCTGATTTTTGTTTCCAGATTTCGTCTCTTCTTTTGGTCAGTGTTCCTGATTGCGGCTTTTTTTCAAGCATTGTATTGTGTGCCTTTTGTTCCTCGAAGAAGAGGGGTGCTAAAGATTGAAGTACTGGAGTGTAGTCTTTCCTTAAATAGTAAGTTAATAGTTTTATTACTGATCTAAGTAAAATAAACAAGTTGTTTAACCTAAAATGAAAACATGGAGAATTGGAAAAAAATGCACATTTGAAAATGTTTAAGTAAAATAATGACATGGAAGAGAAATTTCCAATGCTATCCCCAGGTTTGTAGATGACATTAAGGTTTATGAATAATGAAATTCTAAGATAGAAATAGCAAGAGACTAAACTGTGATGAGAATGTCTTTCCAGATTATATTATGAACAGAAAAATGGTGATGATTTTTATTGTGCACAAGTTCAAGGTGATGTTCTCAGGGAAAAAAGAAACCAGTATACTATAGATGTATGGACTCTGAACTACTAGTTATAACCTAACAAAAGGATTTGGAAGTTATTGTAGAGTTGTATAGACCAGTGGTGTCCAACTCAAATAGAAACAGATTCCTGTGGGCTACATTTTTACTTAGTAAACCACAATTTAATGTTATCTGCAATCATGTATTTTGTTAAACATTTCCCAGTTGCATTTTAATCTGGTTTGGGTGTTCTCAAGATTGCATCTACAAATTGACACCTCTGGTATAGGCCATTCCAGAAGAAGGGAATCTTAGGATATTCTGCTGTGGGCCAACAGAGTGTAAGTATTAGAAACAAAATAAAAACTAGTCTTTCCAAACAAAACCGTGGGCCATCCACTGTATTTGATTTTTGTCATTGTAATTCAGGAAGGCATTAATAGAACTGGAAAAGGTCCAAAGAAGTATAACTAAAATGACTCAGGAGGTGAAACTATTTACTATATGAGGAGAGATTTAAAAAAGTTTATGGCTCTTTGAGTCAGCAAGGTTGAGAAAAGATAGAATTGAAGTTTGTAAAATTATGAATAGTGCAGTTAAGGTGAACACGTCTCAAAATTAGAGAGAGACTCCTTGAAACCTGGAATGAGGTAAGTTTAAGACAAAAAAAGGGAGTACTTGTTTCCATAGTTGATAGTAAACTAAAAGAACTCCCCTTCTGGGATGGGCTGAAAATATAAATTTCAAATATTTACATAAATTCAAGGACAGCAGGCCTGTGGTAGGTTATTAAGTGAAGCCAACATGTTTTAGAATGTGTTCCTAATCTTTAAAGTTGACTAGAAAATATTAAATGTAATGTATTATTTTAATATATACATATACATACAAATATATAATTAAATGTTAAATATAAAATGTATACTTTTAATATGAAACACATTGGTATGTTTCATAGATTTATATATGATAAAATTTTAATATACGCATGTATGTATATAAGGATGCATACATACGTGTGTGAACATTTATGTATATACTACAAGCAATCCAAAAAATGCCTGTATCCAGATATGTGTATATCACTCATTTATTAAGTGCCTGCTATGTGTCAAGCATTGTGCAAAGTGCTAGGAATACCAAAAGCGGCAAAAGACAATTTTAGCTTTCAAAAAGTTGATAGTCTAAAAGGAGAGAGACAACAAATATATACCAATAAGCTATGTAAAGGATATGTAGGAAATAATTAGCAGAAGGAAGACACTAGAATTAAGAAGTGTTGGGAAAGGATCTTGTAGAAAATAGGATTTTAGTTGGGACTTAAAAGAAGTCAGGGGTGGGGAGAGAGAGAGATACAGACACAGAGAGGGGAAAAGAGAGGGAGGGGGAGAGAGAGAGAGTGCGTGCGTGTCCTTTCCCTATCCCTTATAAAACTACAGTCATTCCCCTCCTTCCCATTTTCAACTCTGCGTCTATATCCTCCTTCCCTATTGGCTTTAAATTTCATCCTTTGCTAGACCTTACTTTATGCTCAAGCTGTTGTCCCATGTACTTTCTTCCTTTCTCAGTCACTCCCCTAGAAAAGTTGTCTGTGCTGCATATGCATCCTCTCCTCTCATACATCTTCATTTTTTTTTATTCTGGAAAAAATAGCAGAACACAGGATGCTCTATGAAACCATGGAATTGTTTCATACTGCTTAATTTTGTAAAAAAAGATGTAAAAGGTTCTCCCCTGACTTCCAAAACACTCATGCTTGTTTGTGGTTCCTTTTGAATTTTTTCTCTTCTCTTTTTGGGAAGAGTTTGGAGGGGGCAATCACTCTTACTAACCTTCCCCTTTTGTTCCTTTTCCTTTCAAGAAATAGTAAGATCCATTCCTTTCTTCCTTTCTATTTCAGTGTATTCCTTTAATCCTCTCTTTTTTTCCTCCTCAGAACTCTTTAGAACAGAACCAATCCACTGCTAGGTCCTGGGTTTTTCTTATTAACTTAATACCTTTTGTTCTGAAGAGACATGTATTTATTCCATCAGAGAAGGAATTAATTAACACTACATTTTCATACACTCTCTTCTACTTCTCAAATAAGTTTATTTTTCTGGACTCTTGCATTTGTATTAAAAAGTTCCTACTTGAATCTGGCCTTTTTTAGAAGAAATATTTGAAAGTCTCGTATTCCATTAAATATCCATTTTATCCCAGTGAGCTTATACTCAACTTTGATGGGAAAATTATTCTTTATTGTGTAATGCTATCTTTTTTGCTTTTTGGAATATTATATTCCAATATCTTGGGAGTTATGGGGTCTTATGTGATTCTCACTGTGGTTCTTTGCTACTTCAACTATTTTGTTTTAGAGGCTGAGAGTATTTGTGCCTTGATTTGGTAGTTCCAGATTTTGGCTGTATCATTCCTTGAACCTTTTTCTTTTGGGGTTTCTTTCAAGAAGTGATGACTGCGTTCTCTCTTTACTTTGCCTTCTGTCTCTAATTGGTTTTGTTTATGGTTTATTGAAATATAGTATGCAGAATTTGAAGGTTAAAATTTTTATTTAAAAGAATTTTATTCTTCAATAAAATAAACCATTAGTTGCATGATTTGTAAAAAAAAAAAAAAAAGAAAACTAAATTGCCAGTGTGAAAAATGAAAAATTAATTCACAATTAATGAAAAAGAAGTAAAAGTGATTATTAATAGCTGTTCTACCCAACAAAAAGTCAGTAAGGCTAGCAATTTAATATTTACCAAAAATAAAAAATAGAACAAAGCATAAATGAGGTCCCAAGGAAAATACCCCAGAACCATATTGATTTGCAAGTGAATTCTACTGGACATTTAAAAAAATTACTCTTAATACTACACAAACTGTTTGAAAAAAATAGGTGAAAAATGGATCCTACCAAATTGGTTCTATGAAACAAATATTTCTTAATACTTAAATCAGGAAGAGTCAAGATAGAAAGAATTTGCAAAACACCATCCTTAATGAATATTCATGTAAAATTTTAGATTAAATACTATTGAGACAATATAAGTGCAAAGGTTTTTACACAGTGACCAAACTGGTTTTACACCAGGTATTCAGGAATGGTTCAGTTTTAGGAAAACTAAATACAGTTGGCCATAGTAATAATAAAAACATTAAAATATATATGATTATATAAATTCAGAAGCTTTTGATATGCCAAAATAACCCATTCCTATTAAAAACGCTAGAAATTCTAGGAATGGAGCTTTCTTTAAAAACAAGAATAAGCATTATCTGTAATGGGGGTAAAAAGAGAGGCTTTTCCAGTAATATCAAGAGTAAAGCAAGGATGTCAATTTTTACTATTACTAGTCAGTATCGTACCAGAAAACGTTATGACAAGAAAGATGAAAAAAGAAATAAAAGGAATACGCACAGAAGAACTTTAGTCAGCTAAAAAAACTAAAATAATTTTCAACCTCAGCAAAGTTTCAGAATATAAAATAAGCCCGCACCAATGATTTTTAATTTTTTATATTACCAGCAAAAGAGAAAGAGAAATTCTGTTTAAAATAACTGCAGACATCATAAAAAATATTTGGGAGTCTGCCTACCAAGATACACACCAAAACTATGTGAACATAATTATAAATCACTTTACACAAATAATATCTAATTGCTTATGAGTAGACTGAGACAATATTAATAAAGATGAAAACAACATCTTAGTTTACCTATTTTTTTACCGTACCAATCATATTTACCAAAGGATTATTTTATTGAAGAGCTAGAAAACGTTATAACAACTCCTCTGGAGGAACAAAAGTCAAGAATATCAAGGAAATTAATGAAAAAAAGGGAAGAAGAGGAACTAGAAACATCAAGTCTCATACTCTTCTACACACCCATAATTATCTCAACAGTTTGGTAATGGTTAGGAAATAGATTGATCAGTGGAACAGATTAGGTGCCCAATATAAAGAAACAAATGAGTACAATAGCCTAGTGTTTGCTTGTTTTAGCATGTTTTGTATGTATGACCCTTTTCCTCTTTTATTTCTTTGGTATTTAGACTGAGTAGCCATGTAGCTGGGTTAAAGAGTATGTACAGTTTAATAAGTTTTTTTTAATAGGTCTACTGTCTCTGAATTTTAATAGCTTTTTTAAAAATAGCTTTAATAGCTTTTTGAGGAGAGGAGATGATGTAGATACAACAGCATAGACAACTTTTTCTAGGAGTGTAATTGAGAAAGGCAGAAAATACATAGGACAGTGGCTTGAGCAGAAAGTAAGATCTAGCAAAAAGTAGTTCCAAATTGCTTTTCAGAATGGTTGGAATAGTTCATAGTTTGCTAGTAGTGCTTTCGTGTACATTTCAGCATTTGTCATTTTCGTTTCTGTCATCTTAGCCAATCCTGATGGGTGTGAGGTGATATCTCAAAATTATTTTAATTTAAATTTCTCTAATCATTAGGGATTTGGAGAACTTTTTCACATGACTTCATAGCTTGGGTTTCTTGCTCTGAGAATTGCCTGTTCATATTCTTTGATCATTTATTAACTGAGGAATAGCTCTTACAAATTTAACTCAGTTCCCTATTCATTTTTAAATGAGACTTTTATTTGAGAAACTTGTGATGAAGGGTCTTTTTTTTCCTTCCAGTTCCATGGTTTTCTGTTAATTTTACCTGCATTGGTTTTATTAGTGCAAAAATTTTTAAATTTTATATAATCAGAATTACCTCATTTTAGTTCTGTGAAACTATCTCTTTGGTCTTGAACTCTTCCCTTTTTTCTAAATCTGATAAATAATCTCTTCCATGTTCTTCTGAACTACTTAAGATATCATCCTTTATGTCAAAATCATGTATCCATTTTGAACTTATCTTGGTCTGCAATGTGAGATACTGGTCTGTATATAGTTTCTCCCAGATTACTTTCTAGTTTTTCTAACAATTTTTGTCAGATAGTGAATTCTTTCCCCAGTAGCTAGGTTACTGTGCTCATTTGCTTTTGTATATTATGTACTTCATTTGTCCATCAATGAACTTCTCCATTTCTTGCCCAGTTCCAAATTGTTTTGATGATTGTGGCTCTGTAGTAATGTTTGAGATCTGGCTAGTTGCCTTTCCCATTTTTTTCATTAATTGCCTTGATGTTCTTGACCTTTTTGTTCTCATGGATTTTGTCATTTTTTTCTAGCTCTACAAAGTAATTCTTTGGTTATTTGATTAGCATATCATTGAATAAGAAAATTATTTTGGGTAGAATTTTCATTTTATCGTATTGTTTTAGCTTTTTGTTGTTTTTGTCCAGTCCTTTTCCGTGGTGTCTGACTCTTCGTGACCCATTTGGGGTTTTCTTAGCAAAGAGGTTTGCTATTTCCTTCACTAGATCATTTTACTGATGAGAAAAGTGAGGCAAACAGGGCTAAATGATTTGCCAAGGGTCACACAGCTAGCGTCTGAGGCTGGATTTGAACTTAGATTTTCCTTATTCCAGGGCTGGGATTCTATCCACTGCATCACCAGCTGTCCCCTGTTTCATCCTACTCATTAGCAAATTAATACTTCTCTAGATTTTGAGAGCTATCTGAATTTGCATGTTGAGTATTTTGTAATTATGTTCATATAGTTTCTGTATGTGTCCTGGCAGGTAGACTTCCCAGTCCTTCACACATTCTGTAGTTACTATAAATTAAATTCCTCTTTCTATCTCTTTCTTTTGGGTTTTGTTGGTAACATACTGAAATGCTGATATTTTGTGAGTATTTTAGCGATTGCAGCTTTGTTGAAGTTGTTAGTTGTTTAGTTTTTTAATTGACTCAGAGTTCTTTAAGTAAATCGTGATACCTATGTGGTGATTAAAAAGATTTGAGAGATATAGTTTCTAGGTAATTTAATCATTTTATTAGTAATGCCAGCTTTTAAATAAAAGAATGGTCATTTGCTCATACTCTTTTAGATCAAAGACAGTCATGGCAGGGGGCTCACAGCTTATATGCCCATATTCCCAAGGGGCAGTTAACTCTGATTGGTTCACAGTTATTGAGAGAATGAATATTGCAATGAGTGGCTGTACCTGAACTTGGATTATGTCATTTACTTGTGAAGTTAGCCCCAACTCTGTAATTATTAAAGTCATTGTTTCTCTTTTACCCAGGAACTCTGAGGGTCTTCTCCTTCCAGTTTGATTTTTTTTTTTAAGGGGCCATCCCTTGAATAACTACTTAAAGAAGCCTGTTCATTGAATGGGTGTAACTCACTCAAAGTGAGAATGTGATTAGTCCTTAGCCTGAAAGCAGCCGTGTCTCTTATTGCATTATGGCTGTCTCCAGTTGTCCTGATGAATATCAGACCACTGGACCCAGATGGCTCTGGAGGAGAAAGTGAGGCTGGTGACCTTGCACAGCCCCCCATCACTGAAATCAAAGTCAACTGCAAGTCATGTCTTCATCTTGATGTCATGGTCCTCTTAAGGACAAACACAGCTCCAGCCTTGGACAATCTATTCCAAATATTTATCCCCACCCATATCTGAGTAGAGCAGAATGATTGCCCCACCTGGGTGGGGTCTGGATAGAGGAGAAAATTAGCTCAACCTTCAGAGACTGAGGTCTTGAAATGGGGATAAAAGAAAAAATCTCCCCAAATCATTGGTTATTAATAATCATATCTCTCACTTGCAAAGAGTGATAGTTTTGTTTCCTCATTCTTTAAGATTATTCCTTTAATATCTTTCATCTTAATCGTTATAACTAACATTTCTAAGTATGTTGTTAAATAGTTACGATGGTAGTGGACCTTGCTTCATCGCGTATCTTATTGAAAAGCTTTCTAGCTTATCCCCATTATAGATAATGCTTGCTCATGGTTTAAGATAGATACCTAGTCATTTTAAGGAAAGTTTCATTTATTACCTGTATTTTCTAAATTTTTTTAAAAACAAGAATAATAGGTGTTATATTTTGTCAAAAGCTTTTTCTGCTTCTGTTGAATTTAATCATGCTTTTTCTTGTTAATATTATCAGTTAGACTTAGAATTTTCCTAATATTGAACCAGCCCTGCATTCCTGGTATAAAACCAGTCTGGTCATAATGTGTGATCTTTCTGATATATTACTGTAATTGCCTTGCTACTATTTTATTTAAATTTTTTGCATCAGTATTCATTAGGCAATTGGGATCTGGTTTTCTTTCTGTTTTCTCTCCCTGATTAAGGTATGAAGACCATATTTGTCTCAGAGAAGAAATTTGGTAGCGTTCCTTCTTTTTTACCTAATTTTTCAAAGAGCTTATGTAGCATTGGAATTAATTGTTCTTTAAATGTTTGGGAAAATCTATTTGTAAATCCATCTGGTTCTGGTTTTGTGTTTTTTGTTTTTTTTAGGGAGTTCATTTATGGCTTGTTCAATTTCTTTTTCTAAAATAGAATTATTCTATTTACTGGTCTGTTAATGTGGGTAATTTATATTTTTGTAAATATTCATTAATTTTATTTAGATGATCAATTTTATTGACATATAATTGGTCAATATACTTTCCAGTAATTGCTTTTATTTCTTCATTGGTTGTGAATTCATCTTTTTTATTTTTTATATTGGTAATTTGGTTTGCTTTTTTCTTCTTAAAGTCCAGTCAGTGTTTCACCTACTTTATTGTAGACTCCCTTTTGGGGGGTAGGGACACTCTTTAGATTTGTAATAATTTTTGATATTGTTTGATGTTTTCTTTGACTTAGTTTTTTAACTCATCAGTTTTAGGTACTAAGTTGGGCTTTGTTCCACAATCAGGTTCTTCCCTTTGCTTGGCTTTTAGATGAGCTTCCTCTCACCCTGTTATCATCTGAATTCGTACTCTGACATTCCACCTTCTGGGATTATGCTTCCTTGAATCTTTAAGATTGAGTACTGGAGATTTCAACAGCTCAAGAGAGATTGCTAAGGCTCTCTGGACCTCGGGGCCTGGGGTGCCTTGGTTTGAACCTTACTGTACTGTGCAGTTGTTGCTGCTGCTTCCTAGTGCTATTCCTGGACACTTCTACATGTGGAAATATCTGGTCATGCTAAGGGGCTGGAACGTGCTGGCAGGCCCCCTTCCCGATTACTGTTGGATTTCCAAATGGAAAGAGCCACTGTAGTTTCTCATGGGATTTCTTGAACATTATTTGGTCTGATATGTGCTTCAGGGTAGAGTAGATATATTGGAATTGGGTGATGCTGTATCTCCTTAGGCAGCCATCTTGGCAGTAAATACTCTCACCCTTTCCTTTCCTCAGCCCTTTGCAGTTCCAAATTCCCATGGTTATAATCACTGTTTCTGTGCTATATTACTCTCAGATCTTCATATCCAGTCTCAATCTCTCCCCTATTCTTCAGTACTACATCACCAATTACCAGTATTGTACATTTTATACTCAACGTCCCAGACACATTTCAAATAATAAACTCTTCACTTTTCCCTATCTCATATCTAATCATTTGCTAAATCTTTCTGTATCTGCTTCTACAACATGCCTCTCGATCTTTTCTCTCTACTCAGAACAGCTACCTCTTTGGTTTGGGACTGTCATGTCTCTCTAGGTTACTACAGTGCTTTCCCATATTGGTCTTCCTGCCTCAGCTCTCTCTCCACTTTGGTCCCTCTACAGTGCTGTCAAAGTTCTATTCCTTAATTACAAATAGAACATGTCACTAGCTTACCTGATAAACCTTTCTGACTGCCAGCTGATTCTGGAATCAAATGTGTGGGTCAACAATCAGCAAACATTTTAAAACTCTTCAGTAGGTACTAAATATGGTAGGTGGTGCTGGGGATATAAGGATAGGGAAAAGGCCCTTCATAACCTTGTACCAACTCATTTTTCCAGCCATATTGTCCAGTCCTCTTCCTGCTATACTCTTTGATCTAGCCCAGATGTCTTATACATGATTTTTTATCTCTTTCCTCCATTCTTTGTACTGGCTATCTCTTGTGCCTGGAATTCACTCTCTCCTCAGTCTGTCTTAATAGAATCCCTCTTTCTTTCACATGCAGTTGAAGGACTACCTTCTCCAAGTAGCCTTCCCTGATCTTCCTATGTCCTACTAGTATCCTCTTAATCTACTCTAACTACTTTTAAGTTAAACTCTTAACTACTTTGCGTTTATTTGTAGTTATGTGTCCTTATTGCCTGCCATATTAGAATGTAAGCTCATCACATTTAGAAATTGTTTTATTTGTTGCTTTGGTCTCCCTGATACCTGGCACATTGCCTGGCACATAGTGACTGCTTAATAAAATCTTAGGTAGCACAATGCCATCTGTAATTAAGGCCACTGAGAGAACATCACTATTACTGAGCTTAAAGGATTCATACTGCAAGTGCTTCTGTAAGTTAGAGAAGACAGAGATTAAGAAGACATAGTTACATGGAGGACATAGACCTGGAGGGTGGTCTTAAAGAATGGGTTGGATTGAATAGGAAAAGGAGAGACATCAGTGAAGGCCTGGAATCTGGTATGAACATAACTTTCTCAGATAGTGAAGAGACTGCCTTCATTTGAAGAGATGGTAGAAGTTGCAGTAATGAGAAAAAAGGGTAAAATAGTTAAGTTGTAGCTAGGTTTTGTAATGCCTTGAAAGGTGGGAGGGGAAGTTTATCTTTTATAATAGTAATTTTAATAAAATTTTGGGTTTTTCTTGTATGGAAAACATTTTCATGTATATGCGATCAAAAGTTAATGGTTTAAAGTAGATAACTCAGTGGAGTCAACTAGATTAAATACCTTAACAGCAACAATAATATCATCTTACATTTATTTAATGCTCTGTTGTTAATAGAACACCTGTACATACATTATGTTTTCAAGGTGCATTTACTAGAAACCTATAGCAACCAGCATCCTGACACATCCAGGATGACCCACTAGCACAGGTTCTTAGATCTGCTTTTCTAAAAGGAAAGCAGTTTTTGAGGAGTGAGTCAACAATATTGCTTAATCACATATGCCAGCAGAGAAAATACAAACAGAGAAATAAAAACCAACAGACAGAGTTTCTGTCTGACCATAGGCAATATATACATCACAGATCAACAGACGGATCCAGCCATCTGACCATACAGTTACCAGAGAGAGAAGCACCAACATCTGGGTTTTCAAAGGAGGGTAGGGGGTAGCAGCTCCTTAGGGGGCTACCCAGAGTCTCATCTGGCACATGAACCTTGTTCCAAAGAGCAAGCCCCCAAAGCAAACCCTCACCTCAGAGTATTTGTACACTTTTCAGAGCCAGAGAGTCTCCTCATGACCCATTGCCTCATTAGAAATTAACAAAAGGTGTGGGCTTTTCTTAAAAACAAGCCTCCCCTAATCAAGCTTCCCTAATGGGCTCCACCTATGGCCTATTAATGGGAGGTGGGGAGCAGCTTTATATTACAGAACCACACAGCTGTTTTGACAGATTCAACTTTCACTACTTTGAGAAGCAGGGTGTTTAACTTTGAAAATAATTTGGAAAGGTCACCCCTGGGCTATAAATTTTGTATTTACCACAGCTACATGCCTAGCTCTCTCACATCTTTCTTAGTCTTCCTTGGAATACTTCAATTTCAGTGGCATGCCTGTGCTAAGATTAATAGTCAATTAAAATAGAATAAGATATAAAAAACACTGGAACAGTCAAAAACATTGATCAGATATTTAAGGCAGTATATATTAATCTGAATGATATTTGCCTGTAGAATATTAATTTCTCTACTATTCCTTTTTACTCTGCTGGATAAATATTTTGTCATACACAATGCATTTCCCCAGGTCTCTCCCTCTACAGCATGAGACAAGTGGCTAAGCATAGATACATTAGAATCATCAAAATATTCCCTGAGACCCTAGGGTAGAATTCCTAGAAAGAGATTAAGGAGTAATTGAATACTCAACAAGAGGGTATACCTTTTGGGGTTATGGTGTGTTAGGGATGTTAAGAGGCATTGAGAAGTATTAATGCTGTAAATGGAAATATAAAGTACAGGATAGAGCCCAGGTATGTATGAACTTCAGCATAATTGTTTCCTTACCCATTCCAAACATGTAATATTACATAACCTAACAATGTCTTGCCTAAGAACCACAGTCAGTGTCAAAATCTACAATAATGTATCTTGTTCCTTAGAGAACTCTGATAAAACTTTTCTGGATAAAGAGGAAATAACCTCTTAAAAACCAAGAGACTGGACAAAAGACCAAATTATTTCTTTATTGAAATAAGTCAGGGGTTCTAAATCTGGGATCTATGAACATAAAAAATATTTTTGATATCCTTATTTCAATATAATTAATTGGTTTCTATTGTAATCCTTTGTATTTTATTTTATGCACTCAAAGACATTATTCTGAGAAGGAATACATAAGTTTTACCAGACTGCCAAAGAGGGTGGGGGAGTCTGATACACAGAAGGTTAAGAACCCCTAGAATAGGCCACCAAATAAGAGTTCCACTTGACTGGTTCTGATGAGATATGCAACTTGCCAATATAACAGTTTCTCATTATGACCAAGGACCTGATAACAGACATAGAATCTGAGTCATGAGAGACCTCAGAAGCCATAATATCTGACGAAAAGTTTCCTCTGTAACATTACTGACAAGTGATCATCTGGATTCCATTTGATTTGAGTGGAAATCTGCTACCTACTAAGGCAGTTCATTCTACTTTTCCTACAGCCTAGTTGACAGGTTTTTCATTACATTTTACTTTATTAATATGCATCTCTTCTACTTAATATAGAGTATAACCTTTGCGTAAAGTTGTAGGTGACCAAAAAAATTAACGTACCTTGTATTGTGCCTCTCCAAACTTAGCTAGTTTGGGCTTTGGATAACAGCTGTAGAATTCATCACTGGGTTAGTGCTCTTCTCTGAAGCATTTTCAGCTTGTAGGATTGACTACAGCTTGAGCTCTGCTGAAATTGTTTGTTCAAGAACCCAGCGTCAGGTGACCTTCATGCTGTGATGAAGCTTCAAAATATTGATATATAGCTATGTAGGAGGTAGTCTATGTTTTAGAAAACACATTTCTAGATTGAAATCACAGCAAGATTATTTAAAGATACCTATGAATGAATAGGAAGAGGGAGGAAGGCAGAAGATCTATGTGCATGTATATAATGATCCAGCTGTTGGATTTAGAGCACTAGGCTTAATTTTGAATAGGTAGAATATCAGTTAAATCTCCAAAATTTATAGATTAATAATGTCTTTTAGCAATGTATTAATTTTTTAATGGAATTCCTTTGCAGTGAAACTTTCGACTCATGGAATTTATTAAAGAAGGATTTTAATCAGTAGTGTCAGTTTGTCTAGATATTTGAGCAAACCTAGAGTTAGTCATCCATAAATATTTGGGCACTAGTGCTCAGTAAATACTGAAGACTAAACTAGTAACTTCTTGTTTTAGTAAACAAGGAACATACTGAATAAGTCAAAAACTTCACTCAGCGAAACTGTAGATACTGTTAGTGTATCTTCAAGAGCCAAATCGATTGTTGAAAAAAGCAGTTTAACTGACAGTATTGAAGTGATGTTTGAAAAAAATTTCTCATACTGATATACTTCTTTATATGAAATTAGAGAGAGAGAGAGAGAGTGTGTGTGTGTGTGTGTGTGTGTGTGTGTGTGTGTGTGTGTGTGGATTTTTGGTCCTTGGTGATTTATGAAGAAGCTGAAATGTTCTTCCCTATGATTACTAATAGGACAAAGTGAAAGAGCTGATATGGAAACTGGTTAGCTCTGATCTTGAAAAACACGAGTAGAATGAGGGGTGTAATTGTGTCTCAGAAATAGAGACATCTACTGTTATATTGAGGGAGTCTTCTCACTGACTGTGGTCTTCCTCATAGTCAAAATATTGTATCTATATTTTAATGTTTATTACAGATTTCACTTGTTAATAATTTGTATAGAATAGTGATAGAGATTAGACCTACAACTTCTTTGATATATAGGTAATTTCCCTGCTACTTCCATATACATTCAGGAAAATGAGGTTTTTGCCTATGTAGAAAAATCACAGGTACTATTGTGAATTATTGAGAATTACTCTCTCAGTTACTATTAAAGAATGAGTTTTCTCTTATTCACCAAATAATATGCAGGGGGGCTCTAGCTAATTAGTTTAAAAGATTACAGTTTTATTAATGAGAAAGAAAATAATTCAGATAGGTCATTAGCTCTTTCTAGAGGTCCAGAGAATAAAAATTGAAAGAGGAGTCAGGATAGGTTGAGGGGTGACAATTTTAAGTGTTCACAACCCTCATAAAGCTTTGCTACACATGAGGGACCACCTTCATGTACTTTTCTACACAAGTTAGAAGATATTTCCGTATTCTAAGAGTGTACTATATAGTTTGACCAAAAATATTGAAATAATAAAAGATATAATACAAACTCTCACAACCAAATATGGCTATCTAGTAATTTTTCCCTCAAAATTTGTTTGGTTGAACATTAGATTTTCTAATGGGCACTTCTCCCTCTCCATATTTCCTAGCTTATCTGTGTTCTTTGTCCTGCTTTTCTCATAGTGACTTAGGAACAGAAGAGAAGTGAGGAAGGAAAAGTTTTCAGTTATTGTCCAGTTTAGCCCTAAACCAAATATATAATTAAAGTAGGTATATAATAAGGTGCCTGAATTGTTTAATGATCATAATTGGGAATGTATTGAGCATTCAGTGGATCACAAAATCCCTAAGTTGCAAGGGCACTGGAAACCATCTAGTCTAATGTGCATCTGAATAAGAATTCCTTCCTACACTGTGTGTCTTCAGTGGTCATCTAGCCTTTGTTTGGGGTAAATCCTTTCCCTCTTGAGGAAGCCTGATCCACTTTTAGGTAATTCTCATTCTGAGGATGTTTTTCCTTACATCAAGGCTAACTAAGTTTGTCTTTCTGCAGCTTCTACCTATTGTTCTTATTTCT
>CM053769.1:523887911-523953331 GCA_028658325.1 Potorous gilbertii | reverse complement strand
GCAGGCAGGAGACTTTTTAGTGGAGGGAAAAAGAGGAGAGCTGAAAGAAAAACATGAAGTTTACTCTCATCACATTCGACTAAAGGAAGGAATAAAATGCACACTCATTTTGGTATGAAAACCTATCTTACCATACAGGAAAGTGGGGGAGAAGGAGATAAGCAGGGTGGGGGGGGATGATGGAAGGGAGGGCAATGGGAGGAGGGAGCAATTTGAAGTCAGCACTGTTGGGGAGGGACAGGATCAAAAGAGAGAATAGAAGCAATGGGGGCAGGATAGGATGGAGGGAAATGTAGTTAGCCTTACACAATACGACTATTAGGGAAGTCATTTGCACAACTACACAGATATGGCCTATATTGAATTCCCTGCCTTCCCAAAGGGAATGGGTGGGGAGGGAGGGAAGGGGAGAAGTTGGAACTCCAAGTTTTAGGAACAACTGTTGAGTATGCTACTAGGAATTAAGAAATACAGGTAATGGGAAATAGAAAGTTATCTGGCCCTACAGGACAAAAGAGAAGATGGGGACAAGGGAAGGGAGGGATGATAGAAGAGAGGGCAGATTGGTGATAGGCGAGATTAGAATGCTTGGCATTTTGGTGTGGGGGGAGGGGAGAAATGGGGAGAAAATTTGGAACCCAAAATGTTGTGAAAATGAACGTAAAAAGTTAAATAAATTTATATATAACAAAAAAAATTATAGTGATGTCTTGAATTTATCAGTTAAGGAAAAGGGACTTAGAAATAGTTGGAATATAGATTGTACCCCGAAGACATTTTTGTGGTCCGAGGGTGGGGAACCTGCAGCCTCAAAGCCACATGTAGCCCTCTAGGTCTTTAAGTTTGGCCCATGAAGTTTAGATTCAGTCAACAGGCCACACTTGAGGATTTGAAAGTCCATATGTAGCCTCGAGGCCACGGGTTCCCCTAGTAGGATGCTACTATAGCCTGAGTATCCAATAAAATGCAAGGAATAATCAAAGATATTCAAAATAAAAAAACCCAAAACATTCTTGTACCAAACTATGCTGTTTCTACACTTGTAAATTCTGTGTTTAGTCTAGTTTTAGCTCTTTAAGAGAGGTATTGTAGCGATTCTGCCCTGGAAAATTAATTGTGATTTCTGGGAGTGATGTATAGATGTTTTTTATTTTCTCCCATGAGGTATGCTGGTACTCTGAGTAGTGTCCACTTGTAGAGAGTTGTCTGTGCTAAAAGTCGAACAAATAGTAGTAAAGTTTATTCAAGAGTGGACAACTGGGGTGAATATGGAGGGACTACTTCATATCATTGCTTTTTTCAAAGAAATGTTTAGATAACACACATTCTTATTTTTTCTTTTCCTTAGAAAGTAGGATTCTTGAGGTCTGGGAATCTTGTTGATATATGTGTTAAACACATATAAAATATATAACAATATACAATCTTGGTATGCTTCAGTGAATTTACATTCCCATTGATTTGAGTTACATTCTCATTTCTGCTGATGCTGCATATAGTCAATCTGTTATAGAAGTTCTACCTGAAATGCTTTAGAACCCTTATTTTGTTCTTTGTAATATTAAAGTATTAAAGTATGGGCAGTCTGCCTGCTGTGGTTCTTTGCTCTTTCTACATGACATTTTTCATCCTAATTTTTGTTTATACATAGCTTTGGTTCTTAATACTGCTTGTTGCTTGGAAGTGATCATTGACAATATACTCAATATTCATATATCCTTTTTAATGCCTTTTCAGTGCCATTTTTTGATCCTTATGACTTTTTATGATTCATAGTCATATGACATCACTAGGATTCTTTTAGCATTAAAAAGATGAACTTTGGAGGGGTAGGCAGCTTGGAATCATTGAAAGCCTTTTTACCATATCAATTTAGGTCAGTGTCTTTTGAATGATTAGTGATTTCATTTAACAAATCCTATAGGATTTTGTAGAGGCAATGTGGCATGGGGGATAGAGAACTGGCTCCCGTAGACAACAAGAATTGAGTTCAAGTCCCTCCTTTGACCCATCCTGGCTGTGTGACCCTAGGCAAGTCCTTTAACTTCTTATAACTCCCGGCATCTTTGTAGGAGTATAGGTTGTGCAGAAGGTGCTGACCTGCATTTGGACTTTTTACCTTGCATTTCCTTTTCTCTTTTTCTTAAACTGTTCTATTATCTTTACTTCTTCGAGGTTCAGTTTCTTCTCCATTTGATTTTCTCTCAAGACAGTTTTGTCTTTATGTATCACAAAGGAAAATTATTTTTCTTTTGGAAAATACTACACAAAAAGTTAAAGAAAAATTTCAGTGTTGAAAAATTCTGATTATTTGTAATTGTTATTGAGTTATTTCATTTTTTAAAATTTGAAGTTTTTTAAACCAGTTTATTATATTGTACTTAACAGTATGAATGATACTGAAATATGACAGGTATTGTGGTACTTTTTAACTTGTAAAGATTGTTTAACTTTGAATTATATACATTTCACATTAAAATATATCAAGTAGCATGTTGATAGAACCTTTCTCTGTTATGAACCTGTGCCCGCAGATCATTACCCTAAGTCAAATTTGACCTCTTCTGCATATACATTATTAACTAATTGTGCTTTCGTTCAGTGTCGGTGAATTTTCTGTTGTTTTTTTTGACTGATTTGAATGTTGTTTTCATTGAGAAAAAAGTTATATTTATGCAGAAATTATATAAAATATATCAAGTAATTTTGACTATTCTACCCCTCCCCACTTTCCTCTCCCTACTTCTTGTGCCATTTGGAAAACTTTTGTTTTATTGTAACTTGTGAACAGAAGGCTCAAAGATCTCAAACACTTTAAAAAATCTGGTTGATGAAGACAAACTACTAATTTGGGTCAACTTTACTTTCTAGTCTTTTTTTACAATTCTTTTTGAAAAGAAAGTCCTTTTGACAGTAGTCAAAAACTTAAGAGTTTTTGAAAGCTAAGTTTCTGTGTTTGCTTATAAACCTTGCATATGTAGCCGAATCCAGCCTATTTCTCTCTTTCTCAAATGGTCTTCTATTGAGGAGCCCACCTTCAATATTAATGAAGAGGGCGCTGGTGTGGTGCTATGGGGGGAAAGGGGTTCATATCTAATGTCACTGGGTTCAGCTCCTACTTGCCTTGCCCTTTCCCCTACCCCACTATCTCTCTGCCTTGATGTCAGATCACTTTGCCTTCATTTCTTGAATTTATTTTTTTTTTTTTACTTGTTTTTCAGGAGGTTCTTGAAGAATCTTCCTTTGGCATTTTTGGGGCATCTTGAAGAGTTTATTAGAAAATTTTCTTCTTCCTTAGAGATTTTTCAACTCATTATCTTTGACTCTGAACTACTTACTCAGTTTTGGGGCTTCTTTTGTAGCTTGTTCATTTTTCATGAACCTCTGTTGACAGTTGGATGAGTCCTAAGAAGTAGGATTCCTTTTCAGAAAAACATCTTCTCTAGATAACTCGTTCCCTATTATGAAGGTCATTGCAATACTCCTTATTATTCCCTCTCCCCTTTCTTTTCTCTCCTTCTCATCCTGGCGCCATGTGCTGTAGTGCCCCAGAACATTCTTCCTCCATGGAAAGACCTAACCCCAGTTCCCCCCTTAACTGGGATCTTATCCCTGTTCTCTAAACTCCCTGAATCTCTTAAGACAGGAAGATATTAAAAAAAACATTAATTTTTCCTTTAGTCTTGGCCAGATGGTGATATTTAACCTAGTGTTCCTTGGTATTCTCTTCTACTGTCCCTGGGTTTTCACTGTACTAACCTACTCCCCCAAATACTGATTTATTAATGAGGGAGCATGGTTTTTTGTTCTTAGAAATAGTAATTCAGTTCTTTCTTCTTTAGATGTTTTTTTTTTACTCTTTAGCTCTTGCCCCTTATATTCTTTTGTGTACAGTTGCCTTCTAGTTTCCCTATATTCCAAATGATGATGATAGTTTTTAAGAGAAAAAAAGTGCACAAACAATATCGTTGTCCAACCCTATGGACATGAACACATTGTTTACACTATCTAGTCTTCCTCACCAAATTTACCTATTTACCTTTCTTATGTTTTATTTGTTAAGATTGCATGACACACATCTGCTTGCATTGATTTTTGTTGATAGAATTTCTTGAATTCTCCCTTTTTGTTGAAACTCCATCTTTTTTCATTGGTGACTAAATTCAGTTTTGCTGAATATGTGACTTCAGAGTACACTCTCTTCAATTTGGTTTCTTCTATTTCAAACTATCATATTGAAATATTTAATCTTTTGGTATTCTGATTAATTTTCTGTGGTACATGGAAGATTTTCTCTTCTGTATTATTTGTTGTTCACTGTATTTCTCAAGTTTGATGTTTCTTGATGAGATACACTTGAGTTGTCTTCCAAAAATTGTAGGCATGGTGGGTTTTTTAAATGATTTTTTTTTTAAGTACAGTATTCAAAATTTTGTTGTCATTGTTGAGTTTTTCTGGGAAACATAAACCTTTGATTATTCCCTCACAGCCTGCCTTCAGTGCTTTGAGTCTCTTCCCTACTCCAGTTCTTGACTCTTGCCAAAATGATTTTTCTAAAGCACAAGTTTTGACTGTGTCAGCCCCTCTACTCAGTAATCTCCAGTGGTTCCCGATTACATCTAGTATCTCTGGTGTATTCTTATAATTATAGATAAAATTGTAACAAGCCCCATATTTCTGGGCCTTTCTCTCTTCTATATAGGCTTTCATTTTTCTTCTGTCCTGACTTGTCAAGTACATAGACTTCACCTCACTAAGAATATTGGAAGGATAAGGGGAATCCAGGGTCCATTTAAAGACACTATTAGTAGAGACTGATAGTAGGGCAAGGACAGTGAGAGTGTCTATGAGGGGAGAATGTTGTTGGTGTTTGTATTTTGGTGTTGTCTGTTTCTTATAAGATTACTTCGTGGTAACCTGTTTTCTTCTGTTTTTACTCCAGCTGTTTTTACATGCCATTCTTGTTTAGAGGAGGTGAGGGAAGATACTAGGGCCATTGTCTCACTTCACCATTTTGTTGAAATTCTTTTCTTTCAAACTCATTAATAAAGCCATATGATTCAGCATTCTGTATCAACTTCTCTAAAAAAGGCCTGTCTTTCTCCGTGAACAGTTGTACCCAACTGCGCTAAAATCAGTTAATCTTTATTATCCATAGAAAAATATCGTTCATATGTGGTAATACAAAACTTAACAAAGGTTAGATTTTACCACAAGGTATAACAGTTTCTTAATGGTGCGTAGTATTTTTCAGGTAAGCTAAATTCAGAAAAATGCAATTTATTCTTCCTACTCGTGTGTATTTGTTCTTCTTAATTATTTCAGCGAACCCAAGAGCTCATCAATATGGATACTTTTCATTGGTGCTGATCCAGCCCATCCACACCTTCTCATCACATGTGATGGTTGTTTGTGTTCTTTCATAAATCATCTCCAGGGATTTCCCACACCATACCAGCCATTTTCTAGATATCTTGACCTTGTGTCAAATCAAGTCAACAAGCATTTGTTAAGCACCTACTCTATGTCAGGCAGTGTCCTAAGGAATGACAATTCAAAGAAAGGCACACACACACACAAAAATCCTATCAGTTCTTGCTCTCAAGGAGCTTGGATTGGGGGTGGGATGGGGCTTGTAAACAGCTATGTACAAACAAGACACAGACTAAAAGAGAGATAATCTTAGATGGTAAGCATTTGCATTAAGGGAGATGGGAAAGGCATGTTGCAGAAGGTGGGATTTTATTTTATTGTAATTATTTTGTTTTCAGTTTTCTACGATAACTTCTATGTATCTTAGATTCTTTTGTCCTCCCTCCCCCTCCCTACTCCTTCTCCAAGACATTGTGCAGTCTTATATAGGTTCTACACATACATTCTTATTAAATCCATTGTCACCTTAGTCATGTAACATAGAAAAATTAAAATGAATGAGACAAACCATAAAATATAATACAAGAGAAAATGGTCTGCTTCATTCTGTGATCCAGTTCCATAGTTCTTTCTGTGGATGTGGAAGGCATTTTGCCACAGGAGTCCAGTGGGGAATTTTTTAGGTCCTTGTATTGCTGTGAAGGGCTAAAACTACCAGGAAATTCCTTGCACACTGTGGTTGTTGCTATGAGCAAAGTTCTCCTGAAGTCTCTCTGAAGTCTTCCTGTTCATCATTTCTTGTAACACAATAGTATGACATTCATATACCACAACTTGTTCAGCCGTTCCCCAATTGATGGGCATCCCCTTGACTTTCAGTTCTTGGCCACCACAAAAAGAGGTATTATAAATATTTTTGTACATGTGAGACTCTTTCCCATTTTTATTATCTCTTTGGGATACAATCAGAAGGTGGGATTTTGTGTGTGTGTTTGCCCTTCGATGCCAGAGAAGACCAAGCCATCAGAGAAATGGTGACATGGCTAGCACTTGACTTTGTTTTTTTTTGAGTAAGGGAGGGCTGTGCAGGTCAGCAGCCTCACTTCTCCTCCAGAGCCATCTGAATCCAGTGACCAGATATTCATCAGGATGACTGGAGATGACCCAGGATGAGGCAGTTGGGGTTAAGTGACTTGCCCAAGGTCACATAGCTAGTGAGTGTCAAGTGTTTGAGGTGAGATTTAAACTCGGGTCCTCCTGACTCCTGCACTGGTGCTCTATTCCTCTGCACCACCTAGCTGCCCCAGAAGGTGGGATTTTAGCTGGAATCTGAAGGAGGTCTGGGAAGCCAGGAGACAGATAAGGAGGGAGACCATTCTAGGCTTGAGGTGATTGCCTACCAGTTAATCTATACGAACCTATGCTGAGTGAAAGGAGCAGAACTAAGAGAACTTTGTACATGGCAACAACCATGGTGTGCAAGGAATTTTTCTGGTTTAGTTCTTCATAGCAATGCAAGGACCTAAAAAATTGCCAATGGACTCTTGAGGCAAAACATCTTCCACATCCAGAGAAAGAACTATGGGATTGGATCACAGAATGAAGCAGACCATTCTCTTTGGTGTTATGATATATTATGTTATGTTATGTTTTGCTTTATGGTTACTCCTATTCATTTTAATTCTTCTATGCAACATGGCCATGTTGAAAATGTATTTAATAGGAATGTATGTGGTAGAACCTATATAAGATTGCATACTTTCTCGGGGAGGGAGAGGCGAGGGAAGGGAGAAGGAAGGGAGGGAGGAGAAAAAAAATCTTAGATATATGGAAATGATTGTAAAACACTGAAAACAAAATAATTTAAGAAAGAAAACAAAATAACCAGTCAGAAGTTATTGTGTGGGAAGAGGAGAAAAGTTGTTCATTGTCACTGGTGTATCATGGGATGAGGAGAGTAAGGTGGAAGGGATTTAAAAATGGAGGATTTTATATTTGATCTTTATATTGGAGGCCTGGAGCTTATTGAATGGGAGGAGGGAGGGGCGGGCAACGTGTGACGTTGTTAGACTGCTGCTTTAGTAAGCACTTTGGGAGCTGAACAGAGGATAAACTGAAATGGAGAGAAACTTGAGACAGGGAAACCAGTAAGCAGAATATTGCAGTGATCTAGTCATGAAATAATGAGGTCTTGTACCAGGATCATGGCAGTGTCTGAAGAGAGAAGGGGGCATATACCTGTGAAGGCAGAATCGCTAGGACTTGATAACTGATTGGATATGGGGGTAACCAGGGACAGTGAGAGTAAGGAGTTGAGGATGATGCCTGAGTGACTGGGAGGATGGTAGGACCGTCAGTAATAATAAGGCTGTTAGGAAGAAGGGAGGACTTTAGGGGAGGGGGAGGAAATAATGTTGTATTTTTTATGGGATATATAGTTAGAAATATCCAGTTGGCGTTTGGAAGACATATGAATAGAGATGATAATTGAATAAATGGGCATCGGATCACCAAGCAAATTAATATTGAGGGAGAAGAGAGAAGAGGGCCCAGGACAGATCCTTGTGGGACTTCAACTATTAGCAGGTATTGCCTGGTAAGAAGATCCTCCAAAAAGAGACTGAGAAGGATCAGTCAGACCATGCAAGAAGAGAACTTTAAAAAATGCAATACAACATTGGTAATGTTAATTTATAGTTTTCTGAAACAGTATGCAGCTCCAAGGACTTTCAGTGTCAGAGGCTGTAGAGAGGTCAAGAAGGATAGACTGAGAATTTTTGGTAATGAGATCATCAGTAACTTTGGAGAGAGTTATTTCAATTGAATGATGACATCAAAAGCTAGATTACAGAGAGATAGAGAGGGAGAGGAAAGGAAATAAAGACTGTGCTTATAGATAGTCTTCTCAAAGAATTTAGCCATGAAAGGGAGGAAAAATATAAGACAATAAGGATGGATGGAGGAGGGGAGACATTTGCACGTTTGTAGGCAGTAGAGAAGCAACCAGTAGTACTACAGGGAGAGATTAAAGATTAGTGAGAGAGTGTGGGGATTATTTTTTTAAATTAAAAAAAAATTTTTATTAAGAAAGTGGGGATTACAAAGTGGCGATCTGTTGATAGAAGATGGGATGAAATGAGATCTCTTGTATGGGTAGAGGAGTTTGCCTTAGTAAGGAAAAGGGCCACTTTATGGGAAATGGTTGAAGAAGGAGAGAGTGGCAGGAAAGCTTCTGAGTGAGATGAGAAACAGGAGAGAAGAGGCCTCGATTTCTGTAGTGAAACATGAGGCAAAGTTCTTAGCTGAGAAGGTGAGGGGAGGGGATGTTGTGGGATGTTTGGGGAGTGATGAAAAGGTTGGGAAAAGCTGAATGGGAGAGTGAATCAATAGGGAAATTGTAAAAATGTTACCTTACCAAGTTAGGAACCGGTTGAGATTTAATGTAAACTCAGAGGGGACCCAGTCATTATGATGTGATTTTTCTTTCCCCTAGTTTCATTCAGCAGTACTTGGGTAGAAGTGAAGATGGTGGATGGAGGGAATAATCCACGGTTGGGGTTTTGTAGGGCAAAAGTAAAGGATCAAGGAACTTAGAGCACAATGTAGAGTTGAATTGGTTTAAACAAGGGTTGAAGATGAAGAAGGGAAGAAAGAGTTGGCAGTGTAGGGTGAAAAGATTGGAGCTTGCAGTGAGGACAAAGAAATAGGATTAGGGGATGCAAGGCAGAGGGGAGAGGTGGTATGATAATAGATTATGGTCATCACATACAGGAACTTCAGAGTTCATAAACATGGATATGGAGCAGTTATGGGTGATGGCATGATCAAAAACGTGACCAGGGATATTCTAGTAAATGTTACTTAACAAGTGGCTCTCTGAAGAAAACCAAAAAGAAGAAAGAATGCCACATGCAGTTTTCAGTTATAACGTTTCTACTCTTATTGCGTTAAGTCTGAATAATCAGTAAAACAATGAATCAAGCCCTAGTTTGCCAGTTTCTGAGGTATAAATGCTTATAATGAAAATTTAACTTTTGTGTCTTCTCATGAACTAACTTGCTCCAGCACACTCTGACCGCTCTTTTGAGTAGTTGAAGGTGGGATGGAGGACAAGGAAGGTCATGGAAAATAAATTGAGAAATTGGGAGGTTGGGTATTTGAGGGAGTATCAGTATTATGTCTGTTGAAGTCTCTTAGTGTGAGCCAGAAGTTGGGAAGGAGAGAAAGGCTTTGATCCAGGCATAGAACTCTGAGGAAGGAAGGAGGTTAGTTTGTAATAGCTGTTAGAATTTTATTTGGAAGATAAATGTGGATTGAATGATGAATGAACTTTAAAGGGGGAGAGGGAGGGGGAGACTCTAGAAAGTGGCATTTGAGAGCAAGGAGTATTACAAATCCTCTGCCAGGGCCACTTATTGGTATGAGGAAAGAGGGCCCTGGGTTATGAGGGAAAATGCAGCCAGGGCTGCAAAGGGCCAGAGAAGTTTCCTCATTAGGGGAGTTAAGTCTCAGTGAATGCAGGAAGATGGAATTAGTGAGAAAGAAAAATGTTCAAAATGAAAGCCAGTTTGTTACTTCCGGAATGGACATGGAGGCTTTAGAATGGGACTTTGGAGAGGTAGGGGGTTTAGATTGAAGGGGGAAATTGGAATAAGGGAGTAGTCAATGGTAAATAGAGAATGGGGCTTGAATAATGACATGTTCAGGCTCATTGGATGAGAGAATATGATGGAATGGAAACATTTTAATCATGGATGATAAGTTCAGGTAGGTTTTCATCTTCCTATGGGTTTGGCTTAACTTGCTCCTCTCTCCCCAGTCTTTTCTCTTCTCACCACCCCACCCCCAACCCTACCCCAAACTAACAGATTCCTACATGTGACCCTCTAGATCCTCAAGTGCGACTCTTTGACTGAATCCAAACTTCATAGAACAGATCCCTTAATAAAAGGATTTTTTTCTGTAACACTTGGGCACAGTCAAAAGGCTGCATCCAAGGACCTAGAAGGTCACATGTTGGCCTCAAAGCCCTACCCTAGTATAGTATAGTGGATTGAGGGAATGGCCTTGGAATTAAGGAAAACTACACATACCAGCTGTGTGTTCATGGATAAAATAACTTAATTTTTTAGTGGTACAATCAAATTCTATGTAAAGACTACAAATTTTTGATGAGTTTCTGCTTTCTGCCAGTGGAGGGATTTCCCATATTGTGAGTCCTTTGAATCGATGAAATCACAGTTATGAATTGTCATCCACCAAAAAGAACAAAAATCTGGTGTGACTTCTTTGTTTCCTTAAGTGTTCCTATTCTGGAAACAGATAATTCAGAAGCTATGGAAGTTAATTCTTGGGTTGAATGGATAATCCACATTTCCATAATTATGACATACCTGTTACTATGGCTATTTTGCTGAATTTTTAAAGAAGTTTTATTAAAAATTTTTGAAGTAGCAACTTAACAGATCCTAAGATCTTCAGAGTATAAAGGAATCTTAGAGGTCAGGTTAGTTAATTGCAGATTAGTGAAAATTAGAAACCTTATCCTTGGCTATAGTTTCTTCAGTTTTAAAATGCAAGATTTGGACTCAATAATTTTCCTAAGTATTTTATTAAAAAATATCTACTTTGTACTGTTTTGAAATACAAAGTTCATATATATTTAATGATGATAATTTTAGTTCTTTCTTTAATTTTAGGTAAGTTAAAGTGGGGAAAATTCTGGAGTTTTGAAGATGTCTCAGCACAGTATTCTAGTTTTCTGCATATGACTTTAAGAATTTGCTGAATAGGACGCCAGGATCACTTTTTCAAATCATGCCATCTGAACAGAAGCATTTTTGTTGTGATGAAAAGCCAACTACTTTAGAAAAAGATTATGATGTGGAAGATATAATAGTTATTGATGCTGTAGAATCAGAAGAAACAAGAATTTTAGAAGATAATTTTCCCTTTGAACTGAAAAATATAAAAGTTGATTTACCCAAGATAAGTATTCCAGATGAAGCCCTACTGACTCATGAAGTTGACATATATAGACAATTATTAGAGAGTAAACCACAAACTGCCAGAAAATCTGTTGGCAAAGAGAAAGTAGAAGAAAGTCCTTTAAACTGTACAGAGGAGTGTAATTTGTGGCATAAACCTAATATAGGATATGAAGAAGAAGGAATGAAAATGTCTGCAAAAATACTTAATTTCAGCTGTACAAAATGTAGAGACAATGTTCGATATAGCCCAAATGATTTGCAGAAACATTTTCAGCTTTTGCACTGTGGAGAGTTACCTTTATATCCTTGTGAGATGTGCAGTTTTTCTGCAAATGACTTTCAGTCATTTAAACAACACAGACTTATCCACCGAAGCACTTTAGTAAAATGTGATGTTTGTAATGATGAGAATGTGTATTCTTTATTAGACTTAACAAAGCATTTTTCGATTAAACATTGTGTTAATGGTAATTTTCAATGTGAAAAATGCAAGTTCTCTACCAAGGATGTTGGCACATTTGTTCAGCATATTCACAGACATAATGAGATTCACTATAAATGTAGTAAATGTCATCATGTAAGTTTCACCAAAGGAGAGTTTCAGCAGCATCTCTTTGTTCATTCCACTACTTTTCCTTTCAGTTGTCAATATTGTGACTATAGTGCTGCCGGGAAGGACCAACTTCTAAAACACGTTATAGCTTTGCACAAAGATCAATTATATGCAAAAGATAAACTGGAAAAGGAAAAATGTGAAAACAGGATAGTAAAGACTACAGCTGGACTAAAGCTAATACTAAGACGATACAAAATAGGAACATCAAGAAAAACACTTTGGAGACAGAAGAAAGAGAACAGTGGAAATGACAACTGTGTAGAAAAAAACACACAGGTGCTTAAAAATATTAATAAAATTAAGATTAAGTCTGAAGACCAGAGTAATGTAGGGGAGCATTTGAATGAAGATAAGGGTGAAATTGTACATATTGAAAAGCAAAGTCAGAAGCAAGATGAGTCAGAATCAGAAACAAGAAACCGCTTACCTACCAGTCAGTGTAGTAGACCTGAAGAGGGATCCAGTTCTAGTTTTGGATTTTTAAAGAATGCTATACAAGGACCCACGGTGCTGATGATGAAAAATAATAAAATATCAATTCCTGCCAACTATAGTGCTAAGTTCATGGGGTTCAAGATGGTAGATGGAAAACAACACATAGTTATTAAATTGTTGCCTACCAATAAATTGAATTCATGTTCCCCAGGTCTACAGCCAGATGTAACAAAGGACAACACTACTGATTTGCAGCATCATACAGCTGAAACCACTGGATTATCTACAGGTGCTACACTGCATACATCTGATTTAAATAACACAGTTTGCACTAACACATCTAATCCATTATCATTTTCTACTCCTCTGTTTTCAGGAATTGCAACATCAGAAAAAGAAAAAGCTGCCTTGGCTCAAGCTAGGAATAAGTCTCAGACAGTAGGTTCTGAGAAAAGTACACCTCACTTACCAACAAATTCAGAAGTAACTGCAGCTCCTTTGAATTTGACCACTAAAGTTAGAATAAGTAATCACGTTGGAGCAAGTTGTGTTCCTCAAAGTCATCCTCAGGTATTGTGTGCCACAGTTAAGAACTCAGCTAACTTGGAATCTGTTGAATCAGAAGCACAACATAGTGGGATGTTGAATAGCACCAGTATTAATGATCTCAGCTATATGCCATCCTTTAATCAAGGATCATTACCTTTTCATAATTACTCAAAAATGGACATTTTGGATAACTCATGCAGTATTTCAGTGACAGCACATAAAAACCCTGAAGACTCTTCAACAAGCAAAACAGCTATACACCAGTGTAGTTTGAGAAGTGAATCAGACTTGTCGTCAGTGGGGAAGAAAACAAAGCCAAGTCTCCATCAAACATCTCCATCAAAGATTTGTCAAACTTGTTGCTCTTTAAACACTAAAGATACTTTTGAATCTTTGAAAAACCAATGTGAAGACACAGAAATGTTAGAAACAGTACAAAATATTGATACACCGAATCTTCATGCTAATATAAATCAAGACTTAGAAAATGTAGCTGAGAAATCAGATTGGGAGGATGTCTCATCTGCTGATTCATTCACAATGCCTAAAATCACATCTGTTTTCTCACTACAGAGTGAACAGGCTTCTGATTTTTTGTCACCCGAAGAAAACCAGTTATTACGAGATGTATTGAATGAAAAATCAAGTGTGGAAAAAGACTCTGATAGGATCCCAAATAAAAGAGCACAACTTCATGATGAGCTGTTTTTGAAAAATGAGGAAAAGAGCGACATAACTGAATGTCGTAAAGGTTCAGAAGGTCCATGCACTTTACCCATTTTACCTAGTAATACGGATTTTGGTGTACATACAAAAGATCTCAGTGCCAGTAACTGTACAACAAATATAGAAGTAGATTGTGGGAAAGAAAAACAAGTACTGTCAACACCAAATGATTTGGGAGACTTTGAGAAAATACCCAGAATTGCTGGTGTTGGCACATTAGTTAAAACCCACTCTGATAAAATAACTCAGCAGGTTGTAAAAGACAAAATACAGGCTACTCCAGAAAATTCTAATGGCCTAGGTTCTTTTCATGTTCAGAACCCACCAATAAATTCTGAACCAAAAAAAACAATTTTAGTTCAGTCATCTCCAAAAGGGTTTATTTTACCTTTGCATCTTGCTAGCAAATCTGGATTACAACTTGTTTCAGGAAGAAGTCTTTCATCAACTAATCCACCAGGTATTTATATGACTCAAGGTGTACCTTCATCCCTCCTTTTAAACAGGAAACCTGGAATGATTCTAAGGATAAGTAATGGAGTGCTTGGAAGTGTTACCAACATCACAAGTGAGAGTTCTCAAGTTTTTGGTGGAGCTGCAGCTAAGGAGCATGACAGAATACCTGTAAGGGCAGAACTGAAAAAGGATAACCCAGCAAGTATAATTTGCCCCTCCACATTTGATAGTAGACCTGAAATGACGGTTAGTTCAGAAAATAGTGTGCCATTTAAAGGATCATATATTATTAGAAACCCAGTAGAGTCTTCATTCAATAGAATTTCTTCTCAAAATCTACAGCCTGGATGTCAAGGCACCATATCATGTATTTTGGGTTCAGTAAAACAGCCAACTGAAGCTCAGCAGAAACAGTCTCTTTATGCACTGTTGCCTGATGGCCGGCAGGCAGTTATCCTAAGATGTATTGCTCCCAATAAGTCACAAATAGGGCCATCTGATATATCAGAGAGTAGCACTTACAATCTTCAAAATCATCAACCAAAGAAAACTGGAGCAACTCAGCAAAAAATACTGCTAAAAATTATTAAGAACCCTGCTTTTGATAACGGCCAGTCAGTAAATAGTCCTAAGTCTTCATTACAGTTAGATATCATACAGCCTCATCAAACTTCCATAGCAAAGGAGAAGCAACCAGTCTCTTCTAGTGATGCCTTACTCTTAACAGATAGATTGATGCCAGCAACTGCAACTATCGCAGCCTCTACAGCAGTATGCCCTGTACCTACTCAAGGGGCAGGATGTACCACCAACCAACCAGAGACACAGCTATTAAGGTGTCAAACAGATTGTTCATTTGGGAGTGGCTTCAGTAATAGAAAGTCTACCAGAAGACAGATTTCAAAAATAAAAACTCACATAAGACATAAAACTTCTGAACCTATGATTACATATAAAAACAGGAACTTTGGACCAAAATGGAGAGGGAATTTCCAGGAATGGCCTAAAAAGAAAGTAACGTTGCATAGGAAGAGTAAAAGAAAAACTAAATCTGAAGATTTTCACAACACATTAGACCTTTACAGACCAAGGTTTCCCAAGCATACAGTTAGGACTTTGCGACTTTTCCCTTTCAGTTCTACACAGCTTGTAAAATGCCCTAGAAGAAATCAGCCTGTTGTGGTTTTAAACCATCCCGATGCAGATGCTCCAGAAGTGTTAAATGTAATGAAAACTATTGCTAAGTTTAAAGGGCATGTAGTCAAGGTTTCATTGTCAAAAAGAACAATTCAGGCGCTTTTGGAACCAGCATATTGTAATGTTTCTAAAGCAATTGCTGTTGACTTTTCTGCCAAGAGGCATAAAGTACTTAAACCTGTGAAAGAAAGATTTGTGTTAAAATTAACGCTTAAAAAGACAAGCAAAAATAATTATCAGATTGTGAAAACTACCTCTGATAATACTCTGAAGGCAAAGTTTAACTGCTGGTATTGTGGTAGAATTTTTGACAATCAGGATGTTTGGGTGGGTCATGGACAGCGACATTTATTGGAAGCTACTCGGGATTGGCATATGTTAGAGTAATTTACCTTGATTATTAAAAAATAAAATTATTTTAAGAATGAATCAAAGTACGATATGCAGATGTTTTCTATTTCAGTGTAGTACCAGAAGTTAAGCTTTTAAATATTGTTTTTCAAGCTGGTTATATTTTAATGGAAAAACAGAATTGCAGCATTTGAAAATGCAACCATAACATGCATGCATTTAAAAATTATAGCACAGATGTACTTTGTTTTGTGTTGGGTTTTTTTTTCAAGAATATGTTCTGGAAAGTTAGGTTAACAGGAAAAATTTTGAAAAGTAAATCTTTTTCCTCAGTAAGTTATATTGAAAAATTATTTGGGAATGTGTATTACAGTGGAGGTTGGCATCTCCATCAACACACACTGCTTTGGCTGTTACCAGTCCTGTAAAATCTGGTAAGTATTTACCCTCCAAGTATGGCACCAGCCTCCCACCAAGAATCTAAAATTTCTCTTCCTGGTTTCCTTTCCAGGATGTTTATTCTCAGTCCATATTATTCAGAGACCTCTGGCATAGAGAGGAGTATAATCCTCTAGGCAGTGTGGGCCAGTTTAGCACTGATTTGGAGTCAGAGATCCTATTCTCCAGTGTCAGCTCTGCTGCCATTTTATGTCTGTGTGACTTTGGGCAAGTCACTGCAGACTTCAGGTTGCACATTTGTATAATGAGAGTGGAACTGATCATGACCCCTAAGGTCCTTTTTCAGTTCTAACCTATGATCCTTCTGAAGGAAATAGGTTGGATAGTATATTTGACTTAACAGTTAACTCATTGCATTAGCATACCACTGGGTACCTCACTTTTGTAGAAAAGATATCTGAATGGATAAGTAAAGGTTTACATTACCGAGATGTGCCCTGTAATGGGTGAAGGTTGGTACTACCTTTAAGAGGTTGATGATTTAAAGGCCAGTATTGGGCTGTATAGGAAGACTGGAACAGAAACGAGGAAATGACTTTTTAGGCCAACTTTAAAGAGTCTTGTTGCAGAGCTGGTGGCAGATTTCTTTAGATAAATGTGTTTTCCAGAGTGTCCAGGGAATTTGCCCTCTGCCATTCTGTTTTCCTTCTGGATGTAAGATCTACAAGTAGGCACTTCTCAGGGAAAGTTGATTTAAAAACATTACATATACACATACATATACACACACAACATCAATCAGGTAATCTCAGAGCTCTGGGAAAAAAAATGGCCCCATTTCCATGACTAGCAAAACATCATTCCATGTATTTCATACATGTGTCCAGTGGAAGTGGCTTTCATAATATTTAGTGGACTGAAAATCCAAAGCAAACCAGCCAATTGATGTCAGGGAGGGAGAGAAAGACAGCAGTTAACAGAACTTTAATCAGTGGCAGAACTCAGGACAGCTTTCTAGTGGATGCCTCAATATGAATAGACTTAAAATGATATTGCTGCACAGAAGAATCAAAGACAAAATTTCTGCTTTATAAATGTGGTTTGACTTTTCTTGGGTCTTTGTATATTGGAGCTCATTTGTACTATAAAATTACATGATCTAAGATTTTTTTGTTACATGGTTAGTCTAAGAATTATGTATTTTTATTGATTGGAATAAATCTTCAGGGCTTCTCTTCTGTACATAATTAAGATTTTTAGACGTGTACATATTTTTGTATATGGCTTATTTGCTATAAACCCTGCACAGAAATTTTTTGGCCTAAAAAGTTTGTTTTTAGTTCTGGGCATGCACTAATAAAACTGGTTGTAAACTTTAATACACACACACACACACAGAGCTTTTGCCAGCATTATTTTCTTGGTTTTAATTTTAGTTTTATTAAATTTTTTTGTAAATTAGTTTTTCAGGGATATGAACACTATTGTTAGCAAGTGCCTAAAAGATGTGAAACAGTTTACATGTATATCAATTGTAACAAAAGATCCAAAATGGGCCATTTCCCCAAGAGGTTTATTTTAAAGAAAGCCATATGTAGATGCTTTAAGCTATCTTGCTATGCACATGACACTTGTACTATTTCTGTGCAGTTTGTCTACTTTCTTAGTGAAGTATTTTTCATATAAATAAAACGTTACAATTGTGTTTATTAAATTGAGCCTAAGAATGGAATCAGTTGGAAACATCCATATAAATCCATAATGCATAATGGTGTTAATTCAAGAATGGTAAGCATTGCTAATTTCTGTAATGATTTTCTCTTTAACATTAAATTTATCTTAAATTGTGTTTACACAACAGTCTTAGTCTACTGTATTAATATCTAATGACAACTTAATGTTGTGCATTTTTAAAGACTTAATTTTTAAAATCTTCTATGTCAGTACCCTATATGTAATAAAGTATGATTTATTCTAAAGATTAGAAATTTATTTCAGAGTGGTATGTGACTTTACCTCCATTTGCTAGGGTTATTTTGCTAGGGCAAACTCTGTAAAGCTCCTGTTTCTTAATAGGCTAGGCAATGTGCTTACCATTCCATTAGCTGCCACCAAAGCAATTAGTCTTGGGGTTATTCCAGGGATAGATAATTGGAGAGGTAAAAACTCAGCCCAGTTAACATTCCTTTTCTTCAGTCTTCAGTTGGTCACTGTTAAAATCTGTATAAATTTCTTAAACGCTTAAGAAAGTGATAATAAATATAAGGAGTTGTGAGATCTAAGAAATCTGTCCTTTTGGTGCTCTTCTGCTTGAGGTTGTCTTCCCTGGCCAAAAGTGGAAACTACCCTGACTCCCCCCATGTCAGAAGTCTCTTTGCTCAGGCAAGTATAGGTTTTTTGGCTACAGAGTAGCTATGTCAGGTAAATTTGTCCTTTTGGGTGGGAAACATCTTTAGCCTTATTGGCCAGTTGTGCTTAGGAGCGCAACTATTACTATGCCCTGTCTTATTGCTCTCACTAGCAAATCATTTTGGAGCTTTCCTTCACAACTGGAATTTTGTCCTTTTTGCTCCTTGTGGCTCAAACTCTGAAGCAGGTACAATCACACTTTCAGGACAGTCTTCAAGTTAGAAGAATTTTCATTTTTGTCAACAGTTACTACTCATACATCTCTTGATGTCCAATGAATGAGCCTCAGAAGCATTTTGGCTTTTTTCCATCCCCATTTTTAAAAAAAAAAACCTCCTTTGTAACAATTTAAACAGAACAGTTTTTTAAAAGTGATGGTTTTGTTGTAGCATTTATAATACGTTGTAATGATTCATGTTCATCAATTCTCAAATTATCAAAACATTTTTAAGCCCCAAATCTTGTGTAGTGCTGTGATATGCTGACTGCAAAATAAAAAGGCTATGCATAAACAGGTACAAGATACAGAAAAAAAGTGAATGAAGAGTAAATTCTATTCACACACGAGTAGGGAGGAATTTCCACGTCATACGATCAGACTAAACTGTGGGAGTTAGTAGTACTAAGGGTTTTGTCATAACTCTGCCACTAGCTGTGTGACATTGATCATTCTAGGCCTCAGTTTCATGTAAAAGGAGGGAGTTGAAGTTAGTTAAGTCTTTAAGGTGCCTTCCAGCCCTAAAAAATCATTTAATTTTCCAGTGAATGTCTTCTGTTTTCACTCCCACTAAAATGTAATTGAGGAAGAGAGTAGGATTTGAACAGATGGCAGGCAAATAATTGGGTTTTACAGGTTGTGTTAGGATGGAACAACTATAATTTGACAAGACTTATTAAGAACTGGAATTCTTAGGACTTGTTGCAAGGAGAGTTGAAATAAAAAGGGAGGTAAGAACCTTTCCGATGCAGATAGAGCTATCTATATATGTGTGTATAAAGTAGATATGTGAGTGTGTATGCACACACAATGCAGAAAAGCTTTCCTGCATATGGATTATTTTAATTAAGAACTCAACAGCAGGAAATCTTCTTTCTAGATTTGATTTACCTTGGGATAATGATCCTCTTTCTTATATGCCTAAAAAATTTGCTACTTCTAGGCAAAAGACCTTGGCATCCACTTGGGCTTATGGTGTTTTAGAGATTTCAGCAGAACTTATTCTCAACTAAGTGGTCAGGCTTCTGGAAGATGCCTAAATGGTTTTACCCCAATTCAACATGTATATATTCATATTATGGTACTAAACACTGGAGATACAAAAATGAAACAGTTCTTGACTTGGAAGAGCTTACATTCTACTGGTTTCTTCACAGTGGAGAACGGGACTACGTGCCCATGGCAGCTAAGTAGATTGTTTTTGTTTTGTAATTGTTGGTGTCATTGTTTCCTTGCACTAAAACTGGTGTTTGAGAACTGATGAATCACTCCAGTAAAACTGTTGGTGAAATGGATTTTTCTTATCTCTGTTTATTTATTAAATACCCTGAATTTCGGAACATAACTATTTTCTTCAAAAAAATAAAATTAATTTTGATATTTGTTTAAGTCATGTTTTTTAATTAAGAAATACGGTTTTTCTAGAGTCTTCATACATCCTTTTTAACATTAAGGTTAAAAAGTTCTACAAATGTAACAAAGCAGCATCATATAAAAATAATTTTATTCTAGTTTATTAAAATGTTTTCATGTTTTCCAATGAATTAAAACATTCTACATGTGATTTTTTTTCCCTAGTAGAGGAAAACACTTTTTAAAAATAATTCATTTTATTTCTAGAACACCTATTTACCTCGAGAAAGAATTTGGTCACAAAATTCTCAAACCTTTATAAATTTACTGGAGTTTTTTCTTGGAGGAGGGAGGTGATGCACTTGGGCTTAAGTGACTTGCCCAAGGTCACGTAGCTAGTAGGTGTCAAGTCAAGTGTCTGACCTAATAATTGAACTCAGGTCCTCCTGACTCTGGGGCTGGTACTCTATTCACTTAGCTGCCCCAAGTCTTTTTAATTTGGGGCTATTTTGTGAAACTTAGAGAGCCTCTGAGAGTCTTTAAAAACTATAGTAATCTATATTCACCGAACCAACACCCTTAGAGGTCTACAACAGCCAGATTTGGAAGTGTCTGAAGCTGTGATTTTGAAAAGGGAATAGAATAAGATAAGAGGTGAAAGAAGATTGGAGAACAGAAAGGGCTGGTGGGCATTAAATGACATCATTTGTATTACGACAAATGTTTATTACGCTCCTGTTACATATAATAAATGCACTTTGGTCCTGAGGAAACAACTCTAGGAGATAGTTTTTGCCTTCCCTTGAGTTGACTTTTTCCCTCTCTTGCTCTAGACTCTTTTTTTGTGGGTGTCATGGACTCTTTAAAAATATTGTCTGTATTTACAATTGAAGGACGTGGTAATTTTCAGTTAGATGACAGTGAAAATCAAGATACTACTCTCCCATCCAAGTTCTTGGGTCTCTTGGTCTGTGGACCCCAGATTAAGAGCCCTTATGGTTTAATCAGTGTAGGAAAATCCTTATGCGAAAGTGCCATTTATTAACGCACACTAGCAGATTGTGTTCAATGTGAAGTCCCAGAGGTGTCTGGAATGCTGAGGGGTGACACAGACTGGACCATAGTCTCAAAGCTAGCTTGGGTTAGAGGCGGAACTGGAATCATCTTTCTGGAGCTGCGCTTCTATCCGCTACACCAGTAGAATCAAACTCATAATAGAAGCATCCCTGTGGCTGTGCCCAGTGACTTGGAAAACTACTAATTAACATGTATTTTTGTTAAACTTATCCCAATTACATTGCAAGTTCTTTGGGGCAGTGTTTGATACCAGTGCTGCTTGATGCCACCTCACTTAAGTGGTAGAAATAATTATAGGATAAATTTGGTATTTGTAGACATAAGCATAATAATGTACTGTGAATAAAAATATCCAAAAGAATTTCTGGCAGGGGATTGGGAATCAAGGGAAACCATGGAGGAACAGATTTGAATTGGACCTCAACTGGTAGCATTTCAACAGATAAATGATGTATGTGAAAATCCTTTAAACTGGAGAGTTACATGAGTGTAAGACTATTTCCCCTTTTGTTGCCTCCTTTGCTCACTATTCACTAGAATATGCTGCCATTTTGTTATTGCAGATACAGTTAGGAGGTATCTTGGTGCACTGAGGATAGACAAGATGATTCTGGGAAACTGCACCCTCTGTATGTATACCATGTATACAGTCGGCATCACATACTCTGCAGGTGGAGGGAAGAAAGCAGCTGGGTTTGTGAGGCTGGCCCTTACTGAAGATTATCTCCATGTATCTGAGGAAATAAGTGGATTGCTAGGGAGAGATCTGTAGCACAATTCTAAGGCTGAGAAGTATGAAAAGGTTTTCATTTGTATGAGGGTCATTATAAAGAAGTAACGACTAATTTGAAGAAAAATTTATTTGGAAAAATGCATGCTAAATATGGTTTAGCAACAAAAAACTACTGGGGAAAGCTTGTTTTCCTGTAGTGTTTAAAAATGGGAGACACCATCTCCCTAGACAAATGCAGGTGTCTCATGAGACCCTTGGTGTTCTCACACATCTCTCTATTCACAGCACCACCACCTTGGTTCTGGGTCTTCTCCCCTCTCAGATTACTGCAGTAGCCTCCTAACTGGTCTCAAGCCTTCCCTTTCCAATTCATCCTCCATACTGCTGCCAAAGTGATTTTTCTAAAGCGGAAGCTCAACTTGACTCCACCGTAAATCAAATGCAATCCTTTCTACTTGTCTTTTTCACCCCTTCACCACAAAGGCTCCAGCCATATTCCTTCATGTGGTCTGCAGCTTAAACTGGCCTTACCATTCTGCACCTTCAAGAATATACTCTCCTTGCCTTCTCTAGCTCATGGTGTCTCTCCCCACACATGCCTGGGCACGCAGATTATAAGATAGATGATTGAAACGGGAAGGGGTCTTGGAGGCAATCTAGTCAATCCAATCCAGACCAAATACACTGAAGTGATTGCCCAAGGTCAGTTAATAAGTGTTGGGTGGGATCTGAACCCTGGTCCTCTGACTTCAGAGCCAGTTACATGAAGGCTGCCTCCATGTTGCCCACTTGGCTCTAATGAGGGAAGGCAGGGACTGTTTATTTTTTTCTTTCTCCTTAGTGCCCTGCTCAGTGGCTGTCACATTTTAAGCACTTAAAATTTGCTTGAGTCATGTATTGTAAAGAAGTAACATTCCAGAGGAATTTAATTTCTTTATCTCACACTACATCATATTTACTTAATTCTTTTCCCTTCCCATCCTAACATTTCTTTCCATTGGAACATCTGTACACATAAACCACATGTATAACAATTTTTGAAAATGATAATCTCTTGCCTTTGTGTAGTGTAGGGGATCTTCAAACATAAATGAACCCCAGAAATCTTTACCCTAATTTCTAGATACTTGGCAGCCAGCAGCTCTTTTGTCCCCTAACCCGCTCCCACCTCCACTCCCTATACCCCCCAGCCAACTTCTAAAATTAGAAACAAAGTTCTACTGCAGCTAATTGAGGTGAAAACTAAAGGCCTTTGCATCTTGGCTGTTACATTGGTGCAGATCGGAGACATCACTTGATTCTTTTAAGTAGATAGAGGAACTAGGTTTGGGGCACAGGCTTTACTTCTCCTCTGATGCCAGAACCAGTTTGACTCCCATTTCCCTGTTTAGCAGCCTGTCTGAGCAGCCTAGCAAGATCCCCAACCCCAGCTTGTACAATTTTTTTGACAAAGACAAGCTGAAGATTTTCCCAGGCTCCCACTTGCTTTGGTGAGGCCAATACTCCAGGACAGAAGTGTTAAACACAGGACCCACCGAATGTCTCAGAATCAGATTAAAATGGAATTGGGAAATATTTAAATAAAACTATGACAAAACAGATAACATCGCATTTTAAATTACATCAATATACAGCCTGCAGGGATCCTTATGTGCAGATGGATGACCCCTGTTTCTGTTTGATACCACTGCTCTAAAATGTCTAAGATACAGAGGAGGGGGAAAGGGGTCATTTAGCACACATTCAAGGAAGATCTCTTTTTTAATCTCTGGAGAGCTGGATCTTTCAGTAGGTTGAAGGTTCATGTCCTAGGAGTTAGACCTGGAAGGGACCTTAGAAGTCATCAAATCCAAATTCATTATACAGATGAGGAAAATGAGGCCCAGAGATGTTAGTTTACCCAAGGTCATGTAGCTAATGACCAAGACAGGATTTTAATTTAGTCTTTATGACTCCAAGTCTAGCAGTTAGAAACCCAGGGCCAATCAACTTTGCTGCTGTTATTAATAAGACCCTTTTGTTATCCTTAGTGAAAAGACAAACTTTAGTCGTCCAGGTCAGGTTGTCGCAGATTCAGACTTAATGAGATTTTACTGTATAGAAACAACCTTACTTAGAAAACTGAAATGATTGGTATGGGGTAGATGGTTGATTGGGAAGGAGAGGATTTGTAATTCACATTAGGAAAGGACTTTGCTTAAAAAACTTTAAACTAAGAATTTCCTTACATGGTGAACCTCTCTGCTGGATTACACCAAAGATGCTCAAAAATTCAGAAACATGTTAATAATATTTAGAGCAAGGTCAATAGGCATTAACCATAGCAGGAAAATATATGAAAATTAAAACATCTTATTAAAATATAGTTATTTTCAGTGGTGAGTTGCCACTTTCTAAGTAATCACTGCCCAATTTTGATTGTCACAACCCTTCCCCACCCCCTTGCTGGGGGACTAATCATATCTTTAGGAGAAGATTTGCTGTGAACTTGCTGTTTCATTCACCTGCTTTTGGGTCCATCAATAGATATATGCATAAGGAATGACTGTCTCTTTAATGAGTAAAACAACCCCAAGCCAACCCTGCACTGAACAATGATTTCTTAGAAAGCTGACCCCATGATTCAAGTACATCCACACTATGGTCCTGCATGCCCTGTGGAAGGAACTGAATGAATGTTGACAGGTGATAGCAATTGCCCAATCGTACATGACTGCTATATATGGTTTAGAATATATCTTATAACATTTTGATCTTTTTTCTTTTACATTAAAAGTTTAATCAAGAATTGATTGTCAGGGTTTGAAAAAAATGCCCAGGATGTTTCAGCCATGTAAGTTTAGTGCTTTCTTCCCAGCCTCAGTTCCTTAGCAACCTTGTTTACTAGATGGTTTTGTTTTCTTCTTCTGAAAACAGATCAGTAGAAGAGAATTTATAATGGAATGATTGAAAATACTCATTGTCTAACTGCTTCTTGCAGTCTAGTTTGGAGTCTATTACAACAATGGTGATAACATCTCAGCCTCGCTGTAAATCAGCATTATCTTCAGAAATGACAGACAGCACAATCTCCATGATCTCCTTCTAAAGGAATGGTGTCCTCTGTGCCAGCTGCCTCAGTCCATGGTGCATGAGCTGTGATCCAAGAATGGCCTTGAGAATGTTTCTCATGTCACTAAAAAAGTGGGGAATTGGGGACATCTGAGGCAACTATACTAATCTTGTTTCACTTCTGGCTTCCTATGAAACTTTAACAGCATATTTCAGTCTAGTGGAATCTTTGGTGTTGTTCTGACTGTCGATGAGAACCAGAGGTGTATGTTGGTGATTCTTTATTATATCAGCCACGCTGTTAAAGTGCTGGAGGAAGAAAACAGACACATTAAAGCTAAACTTGAATTCTGTATGAGAACCCAGTCCAAGCCACGTCTCTTTTACAGCAACTTGTACAAGTGAACTCTTGTTCCAACACAAGTACCATCCTTATGAATTTCTTCTAAAAAGATCACTTGCCTACAAACTGGAAGACTTAGATTTTAGTCTCAACTCTTCAACTGTCTTAATGTGTGACTTCTGAGAATTCACTTTATCTCTCTGGACTTTGGCTTCCTCACCTGTGTGGTTGGACTAGGCAACTATTAAGGTTCCTTCCATAGTTCTAACATTCTTTGATTTTATGATTTCTACTTGATATTTCATTGAATTAGATCACAAAGTGTCCCAGAAGGTAAGGAACAATAAATACCTCTATTATACTTGCAGATTAGATAGACTGGAGAAGGAAATCATGTTCCTAGCATAGTGCCCTACTAAGTAAGACTTGTTCATTCAGTGAGTCAGTCAGCTAGCATTTAAGCATCTACTATGTGCCAGGTATTGTGAAAAACTTCGGAGACACAAAAAAAGGAACAAAAACAAGCCTTTTCTCAAGTATCTTCTAGTCTAATGGAGGAGACAATAGGCAAATAATTATATCCAAACAAGTCCTACACAGGATAAATTGGTGATAATCTCAGAGAGGACACCAGCATTAAGGGGAATTGGGAAAAGGCTTCTTGAAGAAGATGGGATTTTAGCTGAGACATGAGGGAAGCCAGGAAGCCTAGATGAAGCAGGAGGCATAGGGGACAGCTAGTGAAAATGATTGATGTCTGGAGATGGTGTGTCTTGTGGGAGGAACAGTAAAGAAGCCTGTGTCACAGTCTAGATGTGATATGGCTGTTATTTAAGAGCCTTAAAGAAGGTTCCCAGGTAAGTGACAGGTCTTCAGAGTCAGACTGGAGGGAAACTCAGTCTTCCAGAAATGTTTACAACTCCTGACTGATTACACAGCCTACATTACATTTACATAGTCTTCAGTTAGTTAGTTTGGAATCATTTAATAAAAAAAGGGAATAAGTCCATTTTATCCTTTGATTTCTACCTATTTATCTTTACAGTTTGGAGCTAAAGCTAGAGGACAGTAGAAGCCTCCAGCCATTCTTCTCAAAGAACAAGATCATAGCTAGTGTGTGTGTGTGTGTGTGTGTGTGTGTGTGTGTGTCTATATATATATACACATACAAAGAGGAACATGGTACACATGGGTCTCCTGAAAGCTCAGAGAGATAGAAACCTGAGATCCTCCTGAAGATCATGGGCTTAATAAATAGCATTTTTAAAAACCTTGCTATGACTTGGTATGTTATGAAAGTATTTTCTTCCCAAAGTTATATAAATTTCCGCAATAAAGTTGATTGGTTTACCAGAAAAGAAGTTTTTTTTCTGAATTTCTTTAAGATTTACCAAGAACTACAAGTTTCAAAATGCTTTTTATTTAGAATGCTACAAGATCAAATAAATGAGAGCCTGAAGAAGTGGGAATGAGTCAGATGTAGCATTCTGAGCTGCAAGACCTCCAGGACCATGGACAGTTGAATGGAAATATTTAGACTGGATTAGAAGAGACTTAGGGGAAACCTGATAGTCAAGTTGCTTTCAAGACTGCCATGTGTAAAGGGGGCTGGATTTGTACCCAGATAATAGAACTAAGAACAAGGGGCAGAAACAGCAATGAGGCAGATACAAGCCATTTAAGAAAAGCTTCTTAATGATTGGTGCTATCTCAAATTGGAAGAGGGAGCTGCCTCAAGGAGCAGTGGGTCGCCCCTTAGGACTAGGTTGGATGACCAATTGTAGAGGATACTGTAGAGGAAGGAGTCTTGTTCTGCTAAGGGGTGGGTTAGAAAGCACCTCAGGATCACGTCCACTTTGAGATTCTATCATTCATTTCTCTGGGACTTTTTCAAAAAGAAATGGACAATGAGAAAAGGAGTCCATGGTCACTAAATTTTCTAGATCTAACATGTCAAGGGCACTTATGCCATCTAGTGGTCAAGCTAAGGAGATGCTGTAGAAGTAGAGATGAGTTCACAAGGTCATCTCATGGCCAAACGGGCAATGTCCTTAGAATGAGCTGAGATTTGGTGAAAGTCTGATGAACTGCAAAATTACTTTCATAATTTTTATCATGAAATTTTGAAGGAATTACATTATATCACATGGAGACTAGCTGCCTTCATTTGTTTGAAGTTTGATCACACAGAGGGAAAGGCATATTTACTGGGACTGCTGGTCTAGAAGGCAAAACCACAACCAGTGGATGGAAGTTACTTGAAGGAAGCTTTCAGATTAACACATAGAAAAACATTTTGCTACTTAGAGCTACCTAGCAGGAAATTGGCTACTTTGAAAAGTAGTGAGCCCTTGGTCCCTGGTAGTGTCTCAGCAGAAATGACAACTTTATGTCTATATAAATTTTATCTATCACCCTTCAGATCACATTCTGGCTCCTCCATGCATTTTTTCTTACTGTGCCAAGTCAGCGGTGACCTTTCGGTGAGAAAGCAGATTAGATAAGCAAATAGGAATGAAGCTTTAACACTTTGTCCAGATTGTGAAGGAATGAAGACAGGTTTGACCCTGTGTTTAGGGCCTCCAATTGTTCCCTTCCTGACCCCAGTTTGGCAAAATGACCTTCAGTATTTCCGCATAGGCTCTGAGAACTTGATCTCTGTGTTTCCAACCATGTCCTGGTAATTCAATTTCTTGCCTTGCCTAACTAGCTCTTTTTGGAATTTGGATCTTGAATTTTGTGTTTCTGGTCCCTGACTTGAATGAACTTCATCATCACCCTTGTTCTAGTCTGACCCTGGCCTTTATGTCTCTTGTTCCTGTTTGCCAACAGAATCTGTAGCACAAGAATATCGTCCTTATGTTCTCTAATTATGTCATATCTAAGTTGTTTCCAGGACAAGACTGTAAATCTCCTGAGGTCTGGGCAGGACTTGAACAGTGCCTATGCTTACTTCTTTGATATACCCTAGAGCACCTTACACAATGCTAAACTGTAGCACAGTTGAGTTGAACTGAAGGAATTACTCACCTCTTCACCATTTTTCTTACTTCCCAAAGCATATTGTTTTGTTGATTCAATGTATCGCACAGGGATGTTATAAACCCTTCTGTTATAGAATACAACTAATGTATATGGCTGCTTGGAGTTGTGACCCGAACTTTTCCTTATGAGAAAAGATCCATCCTAGTTATAGGAGAAAATAAAAAAAAAAAACCCATTATGGTTAGTATTGCTATAGGAAATAGGAAGTCATCTTTAAGGATAACTAAAGAAAAGTATTCATGACCTTTGAATATCTTTCCACTGGGAAGGGCACTGGACTTCTCAGGAGCCCTGGTTTCCAATTTTGGCTCTTTCAATTAGGATCATAGATTTGGGGGCTGAAAAAGACTTTGGAATTCTAGTCCAACCCCTTCATTTTACAAATAAAGAAACTGAAGCCCAGAGGGATGGTATAACTACCAACATCACAGAGCTAATAAGTGCCCAAGATAGAAACTGAATCTAGGTCCTTTAATTCGTGTAGTATGCTTTCTGCTGCTGACTGTGTGACCTGCCTGGAGCTAGTCACTTAACCTCTGTTTCCTTATCTATAAATTGGGGATGCTGCTGCTCCCATACCTACCTCACATGGTCATTGTGAGGGTCAAGTGAAATTAGGTGTGTGGATATAATTTGTAAATTGTAAAACACTATTGAAATGTGAAAAATTATGAGAATTTATGGTCTACCATTTTTAACAGCATTCCAATGTGGTGTAATGGATAGAAAGGTGGACTTGAATTTAGGAGGACTTGTGTGAAAGCCTCTCATATATACTAGCTACGCAACCCTGGGCAAATATGATTTAAACTCTGAGTGTACTGGGCATCCTTTTACAACTATTAGGTGCAGCATATGTGCCAACCTTCATTGGTAGAGGGTATTTCCTCATCTGAGAATACTAATGAAATAAAAAATATCAATCCTAATGAAGTCATATGTCCCTATACTTGGTATCAGTTGAATACAAAGTGAAACTGAAGGGGCATAGAATCATATATCAAATGGCTACACACACACACACACACACACACACACACACACACACACACACACGTGCTTTTCAGACCTTAAAGTCCTAATGAAATGTAAGCTATTGTCATTGTAGTTAAAGAGAACCTAGAGGTCATTTGGTCACTCCCTCAGTTTACAGAGAAGGAGACTAAAGATGCAGAAAGAGGGAATGACTTTTCTAAGGCTGTTCAGATAGTGAAGTTCTGGAGGTGGGTTTTACTCTAGGACTTCTGGTTCTACCTTTTATTATCTTTCCCTTGTCCCATGGTGTTATAAACCGATGGAAGTAAATAGAACAATTTGATTATAGGAATAGTAAACATGCATGAAAGAATGTATTAATATGGTCTCTAAACATTTTATAAAAGAGGTCTTAAAATTTTCATTTCCTGTAATGTCAAGTCAATATAATTTATTTAAAAAAAAACCATTTTGTAAAAATCAGCCAGGCATTATATTGCCTCAAAATAATTTCTAGTCTCTTTTTTACAAAGAATGAAACCTTGAAACCTTAGAGTGGGGGTAGGCCAGATGGATACCTCTTCTGTGTGCTTTCTCATTCTTGCCCCCATTTCTCCTAGGAATCCTCATTACCAAAAAGGGGAAGAAGACCTACCAGAACTCAAGATGGAGAGCTCTAGTCAAACTGCTACCATTTGCCTGTGATCTACAGAAGTCTTTTCTCCCTCCTCTTCCTTTCTCAGGGTCTAGAAACAGCACTGAATGCTCTGAGGATGAGGCATTCTGGTTCATAGGTAAAGTTTGAAGGAACTTCCGAGTGGACATGTTTCACTTAAATGGGATGTGGTGACACAATGAAACAACAGAATATTAGAGAGTATATGAGAACAGAGGAAGCAACTGCACTCTGCGTATCAGCACCTATCCATTACCGGGAATGGAGAAAATTTTATATAAAGTGGAACAAGAGAACAGGCTAGGGGAATTAAATAGAACAGAGGTAATGGAAACTATTTCCATGGTATTTTTTTTTTTTTGGTCTCATCTGCATCCTATACAGTCCATCCTGGTCTCCTGCCTTGACTACAGTTAACCCCCTCCCTACCAGAGTAATCTGAAAGTACAGCTCTGATTATCTCACTTCCCTACTCAGAAACTTTAAATGGCTTTCAATGGCTTACGGAATAAAGTCCAAACTCCTTCCCTTCACTTGACATTCAAAGCACTCTATGTTCTGACCCCAATCTGTCTTTCTGGCTTTAACTCCCACTGTGCTCCCCTCCAGTGGGCTTATCTCCAGTTTTCCTCTATACCTTTTTTGTACATAGCTGTTTGCATATGGTCTCTTCTGTTCAGCTGTAGAGAAGACTTTTTTTTAGTCTTTCTTTGTGTCCCCAGCACTTTGCCTGGAACATGCTGTTTTATTCTTCAATCCTGTCCCACTCTTTGTGACCCCATTTGGGGTTTTCTTGACAAAGATACTGCAATGGTTTGTCATTTCCTTCTCCAATTCATTTTACAGATGAGGAAATTGACAGAAATCGGGTTAAGTGACTTGCCCAGGGTCACGCAGCTAATTTGAACGCAGGAAGATGTCTTCCTGACTCAGGCCGGTCACTATGCATTATGGTGCTACCTAGTGACCCCACTAGTAAGTGCTTAGTAAATGCTTGTTGACTCTAAGCCACCAATATGCCAGGTAAATCAAAGTGCTTATAGTTTTTCCAAATGCTCTACATTTTCCTCCCTCTGTGCCTATGTTCATGCCTTCCCTTTTGTTTTGAAAGCCCATTTTTGCTTCTAGCTATTGGAACGCCCCGTTCTGATGATGCCTCTTCTTTGAGTACTCTCCCCAAAATGGATGATTTCTCACCCCTCTGCCTCCTCACCCGCGTGGTATTCAGGACCTCTCATGTCCCTTACCTCATCTTGTCTGAAGGTAACTAAGCCTATGGATAAACACAGAGAGATGGGAAGGAGAAGAAAGACACTCAGAGAGCAAAGCTGAAGGAGGAACAGAGGGAGAGATGGTGTGGGTGAGGAATGGAGACAGAGAAAACAGCCCCATGACAGACGTATGAATGCTCTTTATTCACCCTGCTGGTGAGTTACTATTTTGAGGGGAGAAAGGGGAAAGTCGTTCTTATACCAAAGAAGCAGAGAAAGTGTGAATAAAATAATAACAGATTACCCAGGACTTTCCAGTTTACAGATCTCTTTATGTCATTTGAGGTGGGGGACTCCATTTTACATGTGAGGAGATGGAAACAAAGCTAGGTGAAGTACCCTTGTAACTCACCAGTGGTCAAGCAGCTGGTAAGCACTGGAATTGGGCCAAGTGAGACAGACAGAAGTGTGGAGAAGTCCAAAGTCACAGGCCCATGCACTGACAGATGGAATGGTCATGCCATGTGCAGAAGTAAAAGAAATTACAGCAAGCAGTAAGTTCTGGGAGAAGAAGCTCCCTTTGGTTTTGAGAATGTTGAGTGTGGGCTAAGTTGTTACATCTAAATGGTGCTGAGTATGACTTGCTGATGCTAAGCCCAGCTCACCATCTCTTGCGTCTCAGAGTGAAGTTGTTTCAGTTAGCATCTACTTCCAGGCTCTTGATATGACTTTTCTAGAGAAACAGTGGGGCACGGGAGAAAAAGCATTGCCTATGGAGGTAGGAGATCTGAGTCTGGCTCCTACCCCGACCCCTGACCTGCTGTGTGACCTTGAATAAGTCATATATAGAAACTAAGCCAAAGTCTCCTCACAACAACAAGAATGGTTGCTGTGCTCTGTGCCAGAGACTGGACTAAATGCTGGGGATACAAAGAAAGGTAGAAACAGCCCCTACCCTCAAGTCTTGCAGTCTACTGTGGGAGGCAACATGCAAACAACTATGCACTACACATACACACACATCTATATGTACATGCATACACACATAGGTACATTGTATATGTACACATATATGTCCTACATATGCACACATGCACACAATACATATATGTACATATGTATGTATTTATGTGTGTGTGTGTGTGTATATATATATATATATATATATATTTGGAGGTAATCTTAAATGGAAAACACTAACATAAAGGGGGAGTAGAAAAGGTGAGATTTTAGCTGGGACTTGAGGAAAGTCATTCCAGAGATGGTCAGTGAACCAGAGATGGCACAGTCAGTGAAAATGCATTAAAGAAATGGCAATGGTAGACTATACATAAATTTTGGATTTAAAAACATACCTTGTTGGATTTGTATAATGCAGCTTCTGCTGATTTTCGATCACAGGAACCTGCGTACCATGGTCTGCAGTAAACTTCAGCTTCCTGCAAAACCAAGAGCACATTAAAAACACTAATGCAAAGGAGAGACTGAAGGAAACTGTCTTTTAGATGCCCAAGAAGAGTTCATCGAAAGAATGCTGGATTGGCACATTCCTCAGTTTATATACTAACCCTGCTCTGAATATTTATGTGTGAACTTGGAAAAGTCTCTCAACTTCTCTGGCCCTGGAAACTGCTCAGTTTCTGTGTAAAATAAAGGGGTTGGACTAGATGACCTCTCTAGATTTATGACCCTAGGAACTGTGTGTGTGTGTGCATGTGTGTGTTTAAAACAGGAATAGAGAACTTATGGAAGGAAAAAACGGTGCAACAGATGGTGATGTCAAACCCTTCACTACCCTGGTATGTGTGAGAAACCCAAGAAAAGAACATTCTTCCTGTTTGTTAGAGAAACAGGAATCACCACTTACACCTTTGGGACCTCAGAGGTGCCCGCAGTCAGCTGCTAAAGGACACACACATCCACCATTGGGCTTATCTCCTTCCATGACTTCATTTAGCACTTTTATGCAATCAGCTTCCAAATCTCTCTATTTCCCACATCTCTGTGTAGAGCTCCCATCCCATTTTTCCAGAGGCTTGTTGGGTTAGCAACATGTAGATTTCCCACCATGACCTCCAACTCAACATACCTAAAACTCAAACTTCTCTCTAAATATGCTCCTCTCCATAACTATATTTATTTTTTAAATTAATTAATTTTTAGTTTTTAACATTCACTTCTATAAGTTTGAAATTTTCTCTGTTTCCCTTCCCAAGATGGTATGCAATCTGATATAGGCTCTACCTATACATTTTTATTAAACATATTTTCACATTAGTTATGTTGTATAGAAGAATTAGAATGAATGGGAGGAACCATGTGTAAGAAAAAACAAAACATAAAAAGAGAGTAAATAGTCTGCTTGGATCTGCATGCAGACTCTACATTTCCATAACTATTTTTCTGCTGATGGCATGATCATTCTCTCTGCCTGTAGCCTAGAATTAGATCCTTGGACTTTCACTCTTCATCCAGCCCCACCCCTCCCCCTCTCAACATCATCAGGTCCTAAGTCTATTTTGATAACTCATATCGCCCTCCTCACTTTCCATTCCTATTGTAACTGCCTTAGTTCAGGCCCTCCTTATCTCTCGCCTAGACTGTAATCATCTCCTAGCCTGGCTTTCTACTTCCTGTCTACTTACTCCTCTTCCATCTGCCTTTCATACTGCTCCCCAAAGGAGCCTCTTACATAGCACAGTGCAGAGAAAAGAACCCCCAGAAATGGAATCAGGATACGGGAGATAGAAGAGTCAATCTATCCCTGGGTCAGTCACTTCAGGCAATCTGATGCGGTCTCAATCACCTCCTCGGTAAAACTGGGTTTATGATATTTGCACTGCCTTCCTTACCGTAGGGAAAGTGCTCTGTAACCTAGAAGGGCTTTTCTTTAATTGACAGAAGTCATTATTGGTAGGAATCACACTTTCATCACACCATCCCTCTACTCAAAAATACTGACTTTTTTCTTTTTTTTTTAACATTGCTTTGAATAAAATATAACCTCTTTTTTCTGTGCTTGAGGTCCTTGACAAGTGATGTATTCCTACTCTGTTACTGTTCAGTTATTCAGTTGTATCCAACTCTTCATGACCCCATGGGCCAGGCTCTCCATGGGAGTTTCTTGACAAAGATTCTGGAGTGGTTTGGCATTTCCTTCTCCAGTGGATTAAGGCAAACAGAAGTTAAGTGACTCAACCAAGGTAACACAGCTAGTAAGTATCTGAGGCTGGATGTGAATTCAGGTCCTCTTGATTCCAGCCTGCACTCCCTGCAGCTAAATTAGACCCCCCTCCCTTCCCCTGCTTTCATTGTGCTCTCCATGACTTTGCTTCTGCTGGGGTGAACCTTAGCTTTACTACCTGTTGAAGTCTTTTTCTTCAAGGCTTCACTCAATCATCACCTCTTCTATGGAGCCTTCTCTGACCTTCCCAATGAGAGTCAACCCAAATTTTGAGCAATACTTTGGATTTCTTCTCTGCATTTATCTCAGTCTTTCCACCATCAAGTTTTTGAGCGTGTGTGTGCAAACACACATTCACACATGTGTCCATATACACAATGTATATACGCAGATAGGGCATATTGTACTGTGTGGACTTTGTGTACGCAGTTGTGTTTGTACATTTACATGTGTGCATATGTGTCCATGTATATGTATGTAGGTGCATATTTTTGTGTTTGTGAAATGTAAGCTTCTTGAGGGCAGGGATTGTTTCATTTATATATTTGCATAGCACAGTACCTGGCACATGGTATTTGATTAATGCTTTCTGATCATTTTATTCCTGCATCATAGTATTTTGTTTTGTCCTCATTAGATGTTAAGCTATGTCATGTGTATCTTCACATCCCTAGTGCCTTGCATCTGGCAGGTTCTTGGTAAATGTTTGTTAAACCGAATTAAATGGAAGAGTTTATTAAGTGCCCACACATATAACTCCATTCAAGTTCTGTCTAGAAAACCCTCCCTCATCTACCGTTGTGCTCATCTACCAGATGAAGAGTTGATACTTACAAGGATAATTTCATACCTGATCTGACAAACAGGAAGTGGCTGGAAAGTTGGGTGATGGAATATCCACACTGGGACTTAACACCTCTGGAGGCTCTAAAAAGAATTTGAGATAGGTCAAAAAGAGAAATATAAGACTTAGTCTTCTAGGAGCTTACAGTCTGGTTGAGAGATGGGACAGAAACATGACAAGCAACGACAGAACTATATAAAAGATTTTATAAGGGAAGGTGTACAAGTGAAAAGTGCAAGAGGTGGTTGGAGGCAGAAGCCAACTGGGACCTGAGTGGTCCAAGAGGGCTTCATGGAGGAGGTGAAATTTGTAGATGTTGAGGAGATAAATGGGATGGATTGGACATTCTAGGTTGGGAGAGAAGCACAGGCAAAGAGAGGCAGGGATCTCATGAGGTCTGCTTAGTTTTAGAACTGAAAAGATATTTGGAAGGAAGGGAAAAGGGAAGAGGATAGTTTTAAAATATGTGATTTGCATTTATTAACATTAATAGTAGCAGATAAATGAACAGAATGGATGAGTCTTGCCTTGCTAAAAACAAAACAAAACAAAACAAAAAACCCATCGCTAAAACAATATCATTAGTGTTCCCCAGCCCCAACCAGGAGTGGAATAGACTTCAAAACATGACCATAAAATTTAGGTCAATCCATCCTAATGTGCACTGGTATCCTCGTGATTTCTCTCCCACTGTATCTGGATAGTGTTGTCCTTAATGACAAAGTCTGGGAGACAAATGAACAAAACCAGTCTTCCAGTTATGGGAAGAACATATGGTGATCCGGGTCCATATGAGTGAGATTAGGGTCCGGCTCTCTGGATAGGTCACTCTATATTTGAATCTTAGAGAATCTCAGAACTGGGGGTGGCCTCACTAAACATCTACTGCAAAATCATGCCTGAAGAAAGGATTTCTGCTATAACATAACAATGGTCATACAGATATTGGCTTGAAGACTTCCAATTATGTCTTCTATCAGCTCTTGAGCGGCCCACTTTGAGGAAGGTTTTCCTTTTATCAAACCTAAATTTGCCTCTTGATCATTTTTACCTAGTACTCTTAGTTCCTCCCCTGGGGCCAAAAAGAACTAATTCATTTCTCTAGATTCCTAACCTATTAAACATGACATATTATAGAATACCTTTAAAAATTAGCATGAGGTAATCACTGAATTTGACATAAAGGTCTTCTACAAACTTTCAATAGAAGTCACAGCAGACTTAAAGTAATCTCAAATCCTTGCCTCTATCTTTTTAATAAGTGTAATATAAATTTAAATATCTTTCACAAATTCAATAATGACCAAAAGGTTTTTATGTATAATTTAATTATAAAATCTAGAATTTAGTGAAAATTGCATTTAGCTAACATGATTTCCAGACCCATTAAAAATCCTCTCTCCCCCTGCCCCGCCAATTTTAGTATAAATGTAAGAGATGACTTTTATAACAAACAATCCTTGCTTTAATGGCTAGATAACTGTACTTAGAGCCAATATGTGACCTTGAATAAGTTATCTGACACTGCTCCCCTCCCCTCCCCTCACTTTCTTCATTTCTAGAATGCAAGGAAACAAGGGAAGGAGTGATGAACTAAATAGTTTTGGAGGTTCCTTATATCTCTAACCACCTATGTTTTTGTAATTTCAGTGCTCATATAATACCCTCCAGTTACTTCAGCACAATATTCCTTTTTACCCATATAAATTTTCAGGTTGTTCACAAAAAGGATGAGGCAAATTAAAGATTTAGCATTTAATCACTATGGAGGTTAAGTTTGTTTAATATTAGACTTGTCATTTCCTCTACCAATGCAGACCAGAACTCTCTCTATAAGAGAAGCTGGGGCACTGAGGTCACACAACTAGTATATGGGCCCTAACCCCAGGTCTTCTTGATTCCAAGGCTAGTTCCCTAACCGCTACATACACCTCTGCATCTCATAACTTTTATTGTACCTCACTATTTCAAGGACCTCTGATCTTGTCACAGAGCATATTCCTTGTTCTGAGGCAGATTTCAGTCCTTTCATGATTTAGAAGATGACCTTCGAGGGTTGTTGTGCCCCAAAATATATTGTCCTGGAGTGATGATCTTTTTTGATTTATCTAGACAGGTCCTCACATGACGGGTGTACATTGAAAAACAATATTCAGAACTGTCCCAAGGACCATAGCCTTGAAGAACTCAAGGTTACTTTCTTGCCTGAATAAGAAATTGGGGGAGGAGCCTGAGCTCTCTAGGTTCAATACTGTTGGTTGGTTGTTTGCTTTATATTTAGCAAATTAACCAGAAAATGAATGGCCAGATCTCTTAATTCTGTACAATCTTATTGTAAATAAAACTTCATTTAATTTTATTGTGAGTAGCTCATTGCACTTACTTGGTGGAAGTACAGGTTTCTGTTGGATTGGTCTGAAATAAAAGAGATTCAGTTAAGGATGAAATGGAGCATGAATTGACCTTTTTTTCTTTCTTCTTTGAAAAGCAAAGAGTATAAATGCAGACAGAGACAGTTATTAATAAGCATGTCTGGAGTATGAGCTATTTGACCTTGAGCAAGTTACTTAAAACTTCTGGGCCTCGGTTTCTTTATCCATAAAATAAAGGAGTTGGGCCAGATGGTGTTTAAGCTGTGTTCTGATTGAACTATTCTGTGGTTCTCTGAAATTCTCTGGTGGTTCTAAATTATTAACAGGATCATGATTGCTCCACAAGAAGACTCTTGATTCCAAAGGCTTAGCAAGGAGGACTTTTTCAACATGGTGACTCAAAAGACTATGAAATGGTTAATTTAACATCAGAATTCCCCAACTATAGACCCATTCTAAATGGAGGCACCATTGGGCCTGCTTTAATAAATCAAGTGAGTCATTTCTAACTAGTAACATAAATTAGCAAATAATTACCATGCTAAAGTCCATTAAACAATTTGTTAAATCGATGTAGATTTGTAGTGAAACTATCTGGATACAATTCTAACTCTAGTTCTTAATTACACTGGGCAACTCTTTCAACCTCTCTAGGAGTCAGAATTAATCATTTCTAAAGTTCTTTCTCCCCCTCCATATTATGATGATCCCAAGTAATTAAACAAAGGAGATAAGGCAAAGTGTTGGGTAATCAAAAATGCTATGTCCATAAAAGTGACCTTCATTACTCTTATCATTTTTAATGCTCTCTTCAATCTCGTTTGCAAAATTCATTTGTTGTGTAAACCTTTTCTTTCTTCACAGAGAGGTTAAAGATAAACTTTTATCTAGCCCAAGTCAAGATCATCATAAATTCCCTTGTGGATCTCATAGAACTCTATTTTTCAAGATGGAAACATCTTGAAAAAAATGGAACAAGCACAAGCTTCGGAATGAGAAAATCTGGGTTCAAATTCTGCTTCTGATGCTTTCTACCTTTTTGACCTTGGACAAGTCACTTAACTTCCCTGAGACTCAATTTACTTATTGGTAAAAGGAGTAGGTTGGATTAGATGACCTTTTGGGTCTCTTTCAGCTCTACAGATGTGACCTCTCTGGGGTCATACTTATTCTATAGTACTGTACATAACTGATGGACTTTTAAGTCATCTATTAGACTATAGATGATGAACATGACTGTCCATGAGGGCAGGAACTATGTGTCATCCCTCAACTTCGTAGTTGCTTTCCCAGGTTGCAGCACAGTGCTCTCTCTCTCTCTGTCTCTGTTTCTCTCTATCTCGCTCTGTCTGTCTGTCTCTCTCTCATTCTGTGCCATGTGCTAAACAAAGATTTGCTAAATGAATGCAATCCAGAACTATTACCTTCCCTTGCCCTAGTCTGTCACCTACACTCTCCATCCCTTCCCTGGTCTATTATTAGAGCTCCATAGGTTCTTTCTACCTATCCTTCTTTTAACACCGAAGATTTGTCTTAGCTCCTTTCCTTCCAAGGCATTGCTAATGACATCCCTGTAGGAATCAGGAGACCCCTATCTACATCCAGCTCTGCTACTTGTGAGCTGTCAAGACCAGTAAAAGTTTTTGCAGTAATTCTGTTGTGAGTGACAAGGACATACTAGTATCTAAGGTGGTGACCATGGGAATGGAAAGGGGAATTATATATGGAAGATACTTTGAAGGAAGAATCAACTTGGTTTGGTAACTGGAAGAGGAGAAGGAAGGTTGATGGCCTTTCTTCAAAGTGGGTTTCACAAGTCAAAGAAGACAAGCTCTGGTCCTAAAACCCCAGAATCTGGGAGAATGATTCCTCTACCACTGTCAGAAACATGAATTTCAGGGAAGAGAACCCATCTGGAGGGAGAAATGAGTTTGGTGTAGAGGATTGTGGCTTTTTGGAGTTTAACTGGCCCAAATTCTAATCTTTCTACCACTCATTTTGGCTTTGAAGAAAGAATCATCTAAAAATTATAGGATCTTAGACTTAGAGCTGGGACCCAAGAGGCTTTCTAATTCAAGCCACTCTTTTTACGTATGAGAAAACTGAGATTCATGGAAGCTAAATGACAAGCGTAACGTCACGTGGGTAGTAAGTGGAATGGCTGGGATATGAATTTTAATTCTCTGATTCTAAATCAAGTGTTCGTCACTTTACCACATGGGCCTTTTTCATTGGTAGATCACCCTGAAAGCTGAAGGAATTACCTCAATAATTCAAGAAACAAACAAACCCACTTTCTATGTTATCTGGATAAATTTGGGTAAAAGTTGTGGTGTTGTGGTCTCAACTACCTTGACAATACTCTTTTTTCTTCATTACTCAGTTCCATGAACAGAAAACTTAGTGATATAATTTTCATAGAAAGCTCACAATCTTGATGCAATGGCTAAATGTTGGAATTTTACTTTATTTGCATCCAACACATCCAATGAATGCTCATACACCTCTTTATTTGCTAGAAAATGCCCATTTTAGGTCAAAGTCAGCCCCAACTCATGACAAGGAAACTAACCTGGACCCTCCAGATTCACTGTAGATACCACTTACTTATACTAAATGTAAGTTCTTATAAAAACTTTGTAATGAGATGAGAGGCAACACAAGGACCAAAATAATTCTTACTTGTTGGCTGCGGGAAATGCAGATGAGTGTGGGACGTCCAGCCTTGGACCCTGGGCTCGGCCTCGGTGACGTTCAGCAGGTATAGGCTTCTCTACAAGGGGAAAGTTCACAGTTCAGGATTATAAGGAAATGTAATTTTTCTCTGCAAAACAACAAAACCAAATGGGAAGAACTAATCCATGACCTGTTTATGCCGGGACTTAATCTCACTATGCTGTGCATCTGTCTGTCCCATCCGAGCTCTCCAAATCCATGGGGACTTGGAGAATGATGCCCTGCATCCATTGACTCAGTCTCCATGTTAGCTCCTTGCATGGACTATGTTCAAGCTACTCTGTAACTAGAGATCTGGGGTCCCTGCCTGACTGGTATAATCCTGCTTGCACCAAAGTGACCTTCTCAACAGTAGGGCATGCGCCACATCATGGAGCAGAAACGAGGACCTTTCTGCTTCCCTAATTTTCCCTTAGCACAAGTCCCTGTGCATTTTTTCACATGGAAGTTCCAGGGAGGGTGATTTCAGTTCAGTATAAAGAAGAACTTTGTAACAATGAGAACCGTCCAAAAGTGGACAGAGGGGGCAACTCGAGTCGCAGCTCAGCTACTTAACCTGTTCGGGAAAATCACTGAACCCTACTGGGTCTCAGTCTGGTCCATCAGTTAAAAAGGGGAGAGGGAGGAAGGTTAGATTGGATTACACGGTCTCTGAGGTACCTTCTCATTTCAGTTTCTGCTCTTTCTCAAGGTATCCAAGAGAAGCTGGGGATGTTAGAGAAGAGTTTCCCATATCATAGGATCACAGATTTAGAGCTGAAAGGGACCTTAAAGGCTGATTAGCTCAACCTCCATCTCCAATTTTACAGATGAGGAAACTGAGGGTCAGAAATGTTTAGTGCCCATGATCACACAGCAAAGAAGTGACAGCAGAGTTACAGTTTGAATCCAGGCCCTCTCCTGTGTCTTCAGGTAGAGGCTGAACCATACAATCTCCTAATGTCCCTTCACATTCTGAGACTTGGTGAGTGCATTTCTCCTCTTATCTTAGTGCTGTATTGATCCTGGTATTTTAAAGATGCACATGGGTGAGCCCCAGAGGGGACAGAGTAGTTGAGTCCTTGTCTAGGCTTCCAGACTGCTCTTAAGTGTTTTGCTTAGCAAGATAGAAAGGAAACAAGTGAAGAATCAACAGCTAAAACCATTGAAAGACAGACAGAGAAAGGGAAAACCATGGAGAGAGATACACAGAAATAGGTTGATCAAAAAAGTATCAGACAAAAGAAAGAAATCAGGAGATAGCCAGTGACAAACAAATGCACAGAGACAGGGAATAAAGGTCAATTTATACATGAGCCATGGTCTAGAGTTAGAAAGGACCCATTTGCTAATAGCCCTGATTAATTCAGAGTTCATAGTGGGGTCATTTTGAAAGATGGGTCATACAAAGTTAGCTGTGGCTTGTGGCAAACATAATAAATAGAACAGTGGAAGTGAAGGAAGGTAAGACCTGCGAGTCAGGCTTTAAAAGCAACAGAGAGGTTCTTAATCTTTGTGTCACAGACCCCTTTGGCAGTCTGGTGAAACCTAGAGACCTCTTTGTAGAATAATGTTTTTAAATAATTGAAGGAAACGCTGAATTTCAGTTAGGGTTTAGTAAAAATAAAGATGCGTTTTTTTCCCTCTAAATTCTTGGAAAGGTAAAAGAACAAGCCCTATTTGAACTCAGATTTGTTTATTCAGCTCACTTCATATTCTAGTTTTGAATAAGTAATTCTTCACTTTTGAATAAGCTTTATTCAATTATTTCAACTCCCCTGAGCCTCAGTTTCCCATCTGTAAAATTTGGATCACAAGGCTCCCTCCTGTGCTGACTTCACTTCGAAATCAGCATGACTCTCTGCAAGGGGGCTGATTATGTTATAAGGGTTGGGACATAGTCATTGCACCTCATAATGAAAAGTATCTGTGGTTAAAATCTAGCTCCTCACTGCTGTTTTCAGAAGGTAACAGTTTGGTTTAAGAAATGAATACTCTGTTTACAATAATTACATACATAGTAATTTCCAGAGCGCACTTCCACAACCCTCCCCCCAGCAAAAAACCAAAACAAAACAAGCAAAATAAAAAACAAATTTTATACATATTTACCTTCATGACCACTCAAGGTATTGGGCGGAGGGAGGCCTGGGGCCTGAAAAAACAAAATAAAGACATGCAACTTGATAGAATTTGAAAACAATTGATAATACAGTGAGAAATACAGGCAATGTTACTAAAATAGACATTTTAATGGAGCATTTCTCCCTGTACATACTGACATACTATCAATCTTGTACAAAAATACTATTTTTAAGATTGCAAAAATATTCATCAATTTCACTACCCATATGTGCACATATACTTATTTATTTTATATATTCATGTATATATACATATGCATATATACACTTATGTGTATATATGCATATGTATATATATCTGTAGCATAAATTTAAAACTAGAATACAGCTTTTCAGAGCAAGTGCAATGTCTTTATGGCAATTCATATAGAGCTTTGCACTCAAGGGTGGGGGAGGACAGTGGATGCTGGTAACTGACACCTAAAAACACATGGATGATGATAATTACTGGCAATTGGTCTAACCTAGGGGTTCCCAAATGATAGGCTAGGCTCCTGTGGGAGGAGTGGTTATGTCACAAATGGATAAATAAACAAAGATCATTTCTGTATGTTGAATTAATAATATTTCCTAATATTTATATGGCATGTTAAGCTTTGCAAACTCTTCTACTTTTGTCACCTTACCTGATCCTGTGAGGTAGGTGCTATTATTTATCCCCATTTCACAGATGAAAAAACTGAGACTGAGAGAGATTAAGTGATTTGATCAGGCTCACACAGCCAGAAAGTGTCTGAGGTAGGAGTTTAACTTGGGTCTTCCTGATTCCAAATCTAACACTCTATCCACTGAACCATACAGCTGCCTACTATGTGCATGTATTACTCTTTTTCAAATATATAGAGATAGGATACTGATTAGTTAAATCCAAATTCATTTTTAAATTAGTGAGGGGCAAAGGGAGGACAGGCAGGATAGAAAAACTGTCTCACAAAAGCAGAAGGCATGAACAGGGGTCTAAAAACAAGGAGGAAGGAGTGGGGAGAGCATTGAAACTCATGCTCATCCAAGACTTCAGAGGAAGGAAGAACCAGATATTTGGGTAGAGAAATACATTTCATTCAACAGTGAAACAGAAGGAAAATGGGGAGAAGGAAAGGGAGGAACATGAGCGAGGGTAGGTTAAGCAAGGGATTGGTCCTAAACGAAACAAACTGTAACTCAGGATTACAAAAATATTGCTAACAGCTCTTTTGGTAATGGCAAAGAATTAAAAGCTGAAAGTGGAGTACCCATTGATTGGGAATGACTGAACAAGTAATAGTACATGAATATCACTGAATATTATTGTGCTGTAAGAAATGATGAAGACCATGGTGTAAGAAATACCTGGGAAGACTTGTATGAACTGATACGGTGTGAAGTGTGCAGAACTAGGAAAACAATTTATGTAGTAACAACAATTTTGTAAATAACTTTGAAAGACTTAGGAACTCTGATCAATGCAATGACTAACTGAAAGGGTTTATGATAACATGATAGATGTTATGGATAGAGAGATAGATAGACTAAAAGACAGATAGACTGATTATCTCCTAGATTCAAAGTGCATATTGAGACTTTTTTCTTGGACATGTCCAATGAGGGAATTTATTTTGCTTAATTATACATATTTGTAACAGAGATTTTGTTTTTCCTCATTATGATGGGTGGGGCAGGTGAGAGCTAGAAGGTACAAAAGGTGAATTTTCATTGATCAAGAATTAATAAAATTGAAAGCATTACTGAACTTATCATAGCTCTTACTTGTATATTTTTCTTAGTCAATGGATCCTTATAATACACACATAATCATGTATCCGGATGTTCATAAAAATTTTGATGTTAAAAGAGTTTCTCATTTTTGTAAACATTGAGATGATAGGCCCAGTGGCTCTAGACCATGTTGGCTATCATGTTGGCTTCCCAGATCTCCTCTGAATCTGTATTTAGGCCTCATGTCTGTGTCATCTCTTTTCTTAGGGATGGCTATTAAACCTTCTAGAGAATTTGAAAGGAGTCAAGGTAGTATTAGTTTATTAACATATGACCTTGATTCATTGTTGCTTGGGTAGGATCCTAGTTTTTTTCATGTCAGGTAATGCCAGTTATGCTACACTCTGTAATCAGCTGTATAATTAGTTGATAGGGAATCTACACCCCAGCACACAGAAGAGAATTTCTGTGCAAGAAGTGGTCTCTTTGGCAAGTCTGTTCTAGAGAGTAAAGATATTTACAAAAGCCACCATGGTTTTATACTCATTATAAAATTTTCACCATAACTGTTCTCTTCTTAGAAGGCATAACTTCAACTAGCATTTTTACTATTGCTGATTAGTAAATTAGTGATTTTCCCCCCTATTGCTAAGTATGTTTGTTCACCTTAAGAAAGCCTCTTTTTGTTTTTACTTTTATTTGGAAATTACTTCTTCTTTTAACTGGGGTCACATTATATAGTGGGTTACATCCCTAGAATTTGGAAACAAGGTCAGAAATATGCCCTACAGTTGAAGCTAAGGAGAATTTAATTTTTTAAAAAGGATGAGATTAGTCAACTATCCAAGTAATCTTCCCACCTTAGAACTCATATGTTGATGAAATCACAGTGTCTCCTGAAATTCTGTCAAGGATAAGATATCTTCCTGAATTTCAAAGGTAAAATAAGTCATGCTCTAGCCAAATCTACACTGATACTATTCGAGATAATGTCAAAAATCTAAGGGCTCTGCACCGAGTCTAGAAAAAGAAGGCACAAGAGGCCAGTGTTTGTCTAACGCTGTTGGAGGAAGTAGATCCTCTGATTTCACCAACTGGTGCCAGTTAGTACCAGTTAATAAACTATTAACTATAAATCACTTACCCTAGAGTTAGAAAGGGATTAATCCAGCTATCATAGTTTGTTGGAAATGTCTCTTGAGAACATCCAATACCTTTTGTTGTGGTTTTATAATGACCAGTCAATTTTCTAACCTATAATTTGGTCTCTGAACTGAACCTACTAGAAAGTGTACCATGCAAAAGGGTAGCATCAACAAAGCAGGGGGCCACCAAATTATCTAAGGAAGGATGAACAAAGCCAGGTTGGAAACAGAACGGGTCAAGTAAAGCTTCTATATCAAACAATAGTGGTAATGAATCCATGAGTAGCCCTTGTATTTCCAGCTTGAGCAACATAGAGAGACCCAGTCTTACAGAAAACAACAATAAACCAATGCCTCTTGAATTTGATCAGTATGGAGCCATCCCTCAGAGTTTAATCACCTCTGAGTGAGCTAATAAAATATAACTCCTGATCACTAGATTTGACTGGAGAAGATTCCACTGAGTTGTGACCAATAAGAATGGGCCAGTCTGAATTGCCAGCTGGACTCTCTCATCCCCTTATCTCTCTCATAACTTCAAGGTAAAGCTGTCCAATACCAGTAGATATCACAGAAAAGATAATACCATCTTGTATCAAAACCACAGATTCAAAATCAACTTACTGTCTTCAGTTGGGTTGCTGTTTTCTTTCTGGGGGATAAAAAGAAATTAGTAATAGAGAAAGTTCTTATGAAATGACTCAGGTAAATTTAAAGCAGATCAGCAGAAGCCATTGTTCTGGAGAGCTGTCTCTTTTAGACCATGGAAGGGGGAGTTAGTTATGCCCTACTGGTTTGTGGGGAGTTAAAGGGAGCAGAGTTAAATACCTTTAGTAGACTAGGAAACAAGTTCAAGCTTTTGGAAAATGCCTGGCAGGACAACATTCTGAAAACCAGAAGTAGCTGACATCTGTGTAGGATCTTTGTGGTATGTAAAGACCCTTGACACACATATCTCACTGGAATCTCACAACCTTCCTGTTAAGTAGCAGCACCAAGATTATAATCTCCATGTTAACAGCTGTGGGAACTAAGATGCAGAAAAGTACAGTGACTAGTCCAAGGTCACACCACTTGTAAGTGGTGGAACCAGGAATCAGACTCTACTGAAATGTGCTATGATAAGAAAGGTGTTATGGTGGAGTGGTTCTGCATCAGAAGACTTAGCTCTGCTGCTTATTGAGGGGATAGCAAAAGGACGTGGGCAAGTCACTGCACATCTGAGTCTCAGCTCCCTCATCTATAAAATAGGAATGATGAGCTTTCATGGGATTGTTAGGATCAAGTGAGATAAGCGTGTGTGACGGCTGTGAGCCGATCATCTATACTACTAAAATAATGACCGTTGTGATGATAGCAGCTTAAGTATATAGCCGTGATAACAGCCCATATTTCTATCATACTTGAAAGTAAAGGCAGTTTACTTATGTTCATTCATTTAATCCTCTCCATGTCCTATTAAGTACACATGATCATCATCCCCTTTTGAAGAAAGCTCAGTGTCTAACTTACAGTAAGTGCTTAATTCATGCTGGTTGACTTAACTTCTTAACTTAAAGATGGGAAAACTAAGCATGTATTAAGTGCTTAATAAATGGTTGCTGATTTACTGAGGAGGAAACTGAACCTTGGAAAGGTTGAGTGACTTGTCTAAGGTGGAATAATAAGTCACTGAGGCAGGATTTGAACTCAGGTCTCCCTGAACCTATGTCCAGAACTTTATCCAATGTGCCACATTATCTCTTTTGGATGAAAAGTATCCTTACTTTTTAAAGGATGTTTGTTTACTCACCATTTATTACTTAAAACAAAGGTTGAGCCTCAAATCTAAAGATTAGATGCTACTGAAGACTGAAATATGACTAGAAATGCTGACACTGCATAACAGAGAAATAATATAAATCTCCAAGGAAATGTGATTTAATTTCCTCCTGACTTTTTACATAAAATGGGATGCCCCTGCCATATCTTGGGTCTCTGTGTCTTGGGGAGGGCAACGAGTGTGTTTTCCTTGTTAGTGATTCTAAACTCTCAGAGCAATCTTTAGATCTCTAATTTAGGTTACTGAGGAAGCTTCCCCAAGAAGAAGACAGGCCATGGGCAAATGACTGGCATTAGTTATCTGACTAGATATTGATCATGTTTCATATCTCTTGATTATTAGGACTATTACCTCTACTTTATAAAAAGATCTGGGAGTTCATCGACATGAAACAGTTGGCATGCATAGATTCCCTGGGACCTGCTTCAGGCATCAATTTAGGCCTTAATTAATAGGCATTAATTTAGTTCTTACTGTATACTGGGCACTGTGCTGAGCTGAATTCCTGAGGCTGAGGGGCTAAGAGTTCCCACTCGCTTGAAAAGGCATCAGTGCAGTGTAGTGAGTAATAGAAGCCCAACCTCTGACCCACAATGGCCTTTCTCTGTCCTTGCCATCTCCCTTTTAACTTGGAGAAGAAGCAAAACCAGAACAGCTTCTTTTCATTCTGCCTGGGGCAGAGCCTGCTCCCTTTAGCTGCATGGAGGCTGCTGCTGTGGCCCTTAGAGGGAAGTTAATCAGCTTCCTTTTGTGCTGGGTACTTACATGGCTCTTGGGAGAGGTGATGGGGCTTGGACTGAGGAGGGAGGCTTGGACTCCCGAGCTGAGGAGTTGCTGCTGTCACCTGAGCACAGCGGACATAAACAAAGTTAGTCCTAAATCTTCAGATCCTCAAATAGGATTTTCACAGTGAAATAACATCACCTTTTAGGCCCGGGGAGAAAGATGGCTTCACTCTTTTGTTGGTTTTTAAATAATAGTTCACCATCATCCCAATCATCAGAGCAAACATGGATATAGCACTTACAAAGGGTTTTACTGATGGTGTCTCGTGCAATAATAATAAAATATATAAATATTTATATATAAATAAAATATATCAAACACTGATATAGCACCTGCTATGTGGCAGTCACTGTACCAAGCACTGTACAAATATTATTTCTTTTTATCCTCACAACTTTGGGTAGGTGAACAATCTCATGTTTTTAGCTGTGGGGCTTGGTCTTGGCTACCAGGATGCAGATAGCAAATACAGTGTAGAGTCGTTCCCCAACTGATAAATGATCAAAAGATATGATCAGTTTTCAGATGAAGTAATCAAAGCTATCTGTGGTCATATGAAAAAAATACTCTCACTATTTATTAGTGAAATGCAAATTAAAACAATTCTGAGGTACCACCTCATACCTATTAGATTGGCTAATCTAAGAAAATAATTTAAGAAAAGATGAATGACAAATGTTGGAAAGGATGTAGGAAAAATGAGACAATAATTCATTGTTGGTGGAGCTGTGAACTAATTCAACCATTCTGTAGAGCAATTTAGATTTATGCCCAAAGGACTATAAAATCATGCATACCCTTTGACCTAGCAGTACTACTACTGGGTCTGTATCCCAAAAGAGATAAAAGACTAAAAGAAAAAGGACCTATGTATACAAAAATATTTATAGTTTCTCTTTTCAGGGGGCACAGAATTAGAAATTGAGGAGAAGTCCATCAATTGGAAAATGGCTGAACAAATTGTGATATGTGGTTGTGATGGAACACTATTGCTCTATAAGAAATGACAAACAGAATTCTCTCAGAAAAACCTGGGAAGACTTGCATGGGCTGATGCAAAGCGAAAAGTGCTGTGTACAAAGTAACAGCAATATTGTAGGGTGATCAGCTGAGAACGACTTAGCTAATGCAACGATCCAAGACAACTCTGAAAGACTTATAATGCAGGATGCGATCCATCCCCAGAGAAGGAACTGATGGTGTCTGAATACAGACTAAAGCTTTTTTTCTACTTTATTTTTCTTGAGTTTTTTTTTTTTGGTCAACATTTTCTTTCAAACATGACTATTATGGATATGTTTTGCATAATCACACCTGTATAACCTATATTAAATTTCTTGCCTTCTCAATGCGAGGAGGGAGAGAGAGAATTTGGAATTCAAAGTTTTCAAAACAAATGTTAAAAATTGCTTTTACATATAACTGGGGGAAAATAAAATACTAGAAAGAAGAAAAGAAAAAGAAAATATAGTGTACACAGGTGGGAAGACTCCTCCCAGGATTCTCTCTAACCAATGGTCTTAGCTGGCTAGAGGTGAGAAGGGAGGTAGGAGTCTCTGAACAAGTCTCTGTCAGGTCAGGGTAGGAATCCAGATGTGGATCTTGCTAGGAGTTTCCTAGAAATGTTCTTCATGGGTCCATCTGTTTCGGGGTAAAAGGAAATTCACTACGGGAAAACAGAGGGACCTAGGACCAGAATATTAGAACCTCATGTCACCCTTCCTGCTACTACCTCTTCAGTCATCATGAGATGCTGAGGCTGCCACAGTGAGACTGATGGCAAACATGGAAAGATTTCCAGGTCAGTGTAGAGAGGACTGAACTTTAGGGCAAAAAGAAGATTCCCTGACCTAGTTACTTTAGGGGACAGTAATGGAAGCTGGGAGGAGATGAGTGGAATAGATTCCAGGTTCTGGTCACTTTATGATATAACAAAAGAGGAATCCTGATCTTACTGTATGAGAAAGAATTATGGGGATGTTAAATCCTGGAAAAGAGAAGGCTAGGGATACGGAGGACATAATTGTCTACAAGTATTTATGTAGCTGCAAAGTCAAAGAGGGTTTTTGCAGGACTAGGAGCAACAGGAAGAGGAAAGGGAGAGTTGCAAAGAAGCCAGTTTAGACCTGCTTTCTAGGAAGATTTCTTAACTATCATTTATTCTGAAAAGTACAGTGGGCTTCGTAGCAGGTTCCACCTTAGGGAGTCGAAGGTTCTGCCACCTTGGAAGTCTTCCAGCAGATGCTGGATGAACACTTAACATCTATGTTGTGATAGGGATTCTAATTCTTAGGCTAGATAGACCCCAGGCTCTCTTCCAGCTCTGAAGTTCTGTGGTTCTATGAATCTTGTTACTTATCCCTCCCTGGGATAATGATACGGAATTTAGAGCTCACAAAATAGGACATGGTAGTTTTATGGTGACAGCTGGAAAATAAAGAAGTTAGACAAGAAATGAGAGGGAGGACAAGCTTGAAAGCCTGCTCCGTGACCAAGGTGGAGAGAAGCCATGCTTTCAAAATGGAAAGATGACCATAGAAGCATCTGGATTTATTCTGAGGAGAGGGGAAGACAGTGGAGCTGGGCTTGAGTGATAAGGAAGGAATCTGGGATAGGGGAGATCAAGGGAGGAGAAAGGAAGCGATGAGGAAGAGAAATTAACAGAGGACATCTACATGAATCATATGAACTATAAGCTTTGTCTCTGCTCTTGCAAGGGGTTTTCGGCTTCTTTTCCTATTGGCCGGCTGTCATCTAGAGGCCAATAGGAAGAGATTCAGATGCTCCTGTGGTCATCTTTCCATAGATATTACATGAGCTTGTTTCTATTTGTTGAATTAAAAGATTCCTCAAAGAGTGACAAATTGATCTTTCACTTAAAATACTCAAAACCTTTCCACAGATCTTTGTGGTTATCAGTGACTACTCACAGGTTTTGATGGGTGGTTTTTGGTGTGGAGAAAAAGGTGGTGTCTGAAAAACAAGAAAAATAGCCATAAGCTGAGAATTTTGTATCAGTGATTTCATTTGAAAAAAAATTCCAAGGACTTCTTTTGTGATATGACAAAAGACTTTTGTCAGATCTCCTTTTGGTTTTTATTTCTCACCTTCCCTTCTTTCATAGCTTGCAGCTAGACTCTCTAAACTCTTCACCTTCTTTCCTGATTCTCCCTCTACACAGGAGAAGCAGGAATTTCTTCATTAGGAATCAGGACCTCAGCTCTCTACTGCTGCGGCATATATAGTTCCTGCCCTGCCTATTTGGGGACAGAGAGGGAAGGCTGTGTGACTCCATGGAAAGCATACAGGTCTAGATTTTAAGAAACCTAAGTCCCAATCCTCTAACAATGACCATGCCTCAGTTTTCCTCTCTGGAAGATTAGAATATCATGTTCACTACATACTTCATATTGATAGAAAATCAGATAACTGCTTTGAAAAGTTCAAAAGTTCACAGCTCTAGACATGGAAGGCATCTCAGAGGTGCTTTATCACCTTATCTAGTCCAACATCATTTACTATTTGAAGAAATTAAGGCCTAGGGTGACTTGCTCAAGGTCATGCAGATAGTAAATGTCTGAGGTCATATTTGAACACAGAACTCTCGACACCAGGCCTTGTGGGAGGTGGTCTATCCAGTGCACCACTCAGCTGCCTCCCTGATCTCCATTTTACAGATGTAGAAAAGTATCTCACCCTAGATTACACAGCTCACAGGAGTCAGACATTAAACCCAGGACTTTCTGACTTCAAGACACTGCACTATGCTATCTTATTAGGTATATTATGATGAAAGTAGAAATAATCATCAATCATAATTTGATCTTGAGCATAGGTTTTACATAGCACACCATTTTCAATTCTACATAAAATATTGGTGAACTGGGTTTTTTATATTTTTTAATTTTAAAATTTGTTATTTTGAACTTGACTGATACCAAGAAATATGAACTCTTTCATAAAACAGAAAATAAAAACAGGATCATATATGAACTTTTTTTTCTTTTGTATAGACCATAGGCTTTTGAACCTGCAACAGGAATCTCCACTTCAATAGGAATATTTGCATATTGAACTAGATCTTACCTCAGAAACAGGAACTTCATACTCCTCTCCTAAATAAGAAATATAAATTTTATTTGTTAAATTGGGAGAAGCTTGGGCTTTACGCAAAAGTATCCATTTGTTTGTGGAGATCAAATAACATGACATATATAAAATGCTTTGTGAATCTTAAAGCATGATGTAAACGTTGCTTCTCCTTATTATACAGAAGGGTATTCATTAAGTACTTCCTATATATCAGACACTGGGCTTGGTATTGAAGATACAAATGAAAACCTGAGACAGTACCTGTTCTCATAGACCTTCAGTTCAGATGTAGATGATTTTTGTAGCTGCATTATGATCTATAAAGGATATAGTCAGTATTTCTGCCTTCTTACATTTACTTGTAATTCTTCTCTATCTTAGTTTATAGTCTATTTTCCTAAAGGTATTATATGGTGCTCAGAAATATATATATGTATACATGTATGTATGTACATACACACATATGTATATATCCTTCTTAGTGTTCCCTTTCAGAAGATGTCAAAATTCTTTTAGCTCTAAAATTCTTGTGTCTTAATCTTTGTGATGATATGTGATCCATCTAAATTATTCAACTTAGTTTAATTTTTTAAAAAGTCTATACCTGGTGCTAAAGCAGGTACAGGTGGAGGTGAGGTTGGTGATGAAGAACTAGGTTTGATGGATCTGTTCACCTTGGGAGCTTAAACACAAACAAATAAATAAATATTAAAGACATGCCCCACCTAAGAAAAATCTAATTCATCATGGAAAGATTATTTCATTAGTACCTGATAACCTACTGAATGGGTCAAATATGTTTCAGTATTTTACAAATAATGCCAAACAGCAAAGTAGATAAATTATTAATAAAAAAATAAAAAATGATAGTAATATCATATCCTAATGACCCTTGGAACATTAAATTTATTTTATTGTAATAGAATTTTGCTAGAAATAACAGTACAATATTGCTGGACTTGGAGATAAAATGGGGTTAACGCCCAACATTTTTATTTCTGTAGCTAGTATTTCTCTCTCTCTCTCTCTCTGACACACACACACACACACACACACACACACACACACACACACACTTTACCCTTCTGCCACATCTACTACTTATTTTTGAGGGTGTTTTTTTTCCCATGTGTATTCTGGGAGCTCAAGCAGATTTTGTATAGGTTATTTTGATGTTTGAGGAGACAAAGACCATCAGGAGGTAAAAGCAATTACTACTTTATGGCAGAATAAAAGCTAAGGTTAGATCTCCTTTTAAAACAAACTAAATGATGACATGACCAGGTCAGACAAAGCATTTAGCAATATTTACTCTCTAGAACTGTTGTTGTCATTCATCCTTCATTCTGGAAGAGGACCCATGGCATTACAAGGGTGACATCTTGACTTGCACATCAAGTGCATTGAAGTGAGGCAGATCTGTGCCAAGTCATCAGCCTCAGTAGTCATATGAAGAAAGAAAGGTTTTCAAGAATTATCTAAGGAGGTATGAAAATGACTTTGCTACCCAGAATGCCTCTTTGTCATTGCATTTTTCAGAATGGAATTTTCTAAATGGGAGTTTTTACTTTTTTCAAAAATATTTTTAAAAATTTTATTTTCAATTTCAAATTGTCTCTTTCCCTCTACCCCCTCCCCCACACAGTGAAAAGGCAAGAAAGATGATATCAATTATACATATTAAGTCATACAAAACACATTTCCACATTGGTCATATTGCAAGGGGAAGAAAGCAAGAAAATAAAGTGAAAAAAATTCCTTTAATGTTCACTTAGAGTTTATCAGTTCTCGCTCTCTCAAGCTGGCCAACATTTCATTGTGAGTCCTTTGGAATTGTTGTGGATCATTGCATTGATCATAGTAGCCAAGTCTTTCATAGTTGACTGTCTTTGCAATATTGCTGTTACTGTGTACCATACTCACACAGTTCTACTCACTTCACTTTGCTTAACTGAGAATTTTTAAAAGAATTATTTTCCTTGAGATAGAGATAAAGACAATTGGAACAGATCATGCACATAGGGACCATTGGACTCTTCCATGAATCTGGTCTCAAGAAGGCAGAGTCTCTAATAGAATGTTTTCAGTGTCTGTTTAGAACATGCATTTTGATATTTCAAAAATATTAAAAATAAATCATCATAATCAATCCACAAACACTTATTAAATGCTTATGATGTCCTGTACTTTGTAGTGGAGACACAAACACAGAAGCAAGACATGTATTTCATATATTAAAATATATTCTAATTGAAATTATAATTAAAATGTTATTTACTAATAATTTTATTAACGTATTCTAAATGACAAAGAGAAGCACCATTCTCTCTTTAGATTTATGATTTTAAAATCTCTGCTGATCACATTTTTCATTTCATCTTCATTCTGGGTCAGCTTCTTGACATCTTACCTGCCTCTGGTCTTGTCCAAACCTCCCACCCCTGAGTGTTCCATCTGTACTGTTGTCAGGTCCAACCCTTCATGATGCCATTTGAGATTTTCTTCACAAAGAAACTGGAGTGGTTTGCCATTTTATTCTCTAATTCATTGTACAGATGAGGAAAAACAGGGTTAGGTGACTTGCCCAGGGTCACACAACTAGTAAATATCTGAGGTCAGATTTGAACTCAGGAACATTAGTTTTCCTGACTTCAGGCCCAGCACTCTATCCACTAGGCCATCTAACTGCCCATGATATCTCTTGTACTAATGTGTTAGGACAGCACGGTGACATAGGACATAAAGCACCAGGCCTGGAGTCAGGAAAACTTGAGCTTAAATATGACCATGGACACTTACTAGCCGTGTAACCCTGGACAGATCATTTAATGCTGTTTGCTCAGTTTTCTCATCTGTACAATGAATTAGAGAAGAAAATGGCAAACCACTCTAGTATCTTTGCCAAGAAAACCCCAAATGGACTCACAAAGAGTAAGACAGTACTGAAATGACTAAACATTAACAAAAACTAAGGCATTAATAGAATCCATATCACCATTGCTTTTGGAAAGGGCCCATCAATCTAAGGCTCAATGGCTCTACTTGTCATCCCTGTTACTTCCTAGATCAAAAACACTTTCCCCAGGCCACCAGTCCCCTATATGTGTTGTATTTTCCCATTAGAATGTAAGCTTCTTGAGGTTAAGAACTGTATATTTGTAGCCCCAACACTAAACAAAATGACTACGATATAGCATTCACTTAACAAATAAAGTAATTTAAATACAGTTTAATTTTAAAAGAATTAAATTTTATATAACTATTCATGAAATCATTCCTCTCTTAAGTTATATTGGGTGAATCTGTCAATGTAACTGAAAGTTCATTTGCTAATGTGAAAATATCATGGAGCAGGAAGAGGCCATGTTCTCAAAATGGTATTGACCTACCTTCCACTGAGTGTATTAGCAGCCAAAGAAAATTATAGCTGTTCAGGTAAAATAGCTGTATTTAAGCAAAAGCTTACTACCTACTAGGTATGTGTGTGCTGATCAGGTGCTAGTATTTATCTAAAATGTCTACAATCTTACCTTGCTCAGATGGCAGTGAATTCCTTTCTGTAGGATGGATGTAGTTTTCATCTTCATCCTCAACAGGAACCACATAATCAGTCTTTAAAAGTACAGAGATAAAAGCAGTCATTGCTTAGTGTTCTCTAGGGGACAGTCCAACACTGACAGAAAAGGCTCTAGGGGAAGCACAAAAGTCCCTTCTGTCTTAACACAACTCTGGGTTGCCCACCTTCCTTGATGTGACTGTCACCCTTGGTACTGGAGCCCTGCCTCAATCTGACATGAGATTATGGGACTTATGGACCTAACAGGTAGGGGTGGGATGGGAAAAGAACCTTGAGACCAAGAGAAGTAACACTCTGAAGTCTTGTGGTTGCGCCAACGGAACCTGGGCACTGAGCCTACCTTGCCCTGGAATTTCATCATCTGCAGCCACAGGTCTCAGACCCTCAGACTGTGGTAAGAACTGGTCCCTCATCACAAATGCCACCATCGCAAAAAGATAGTCCTGACCAGCTGGGCTTCGGCAACTTTCTCTGCCACCATCTTCTATCTCCTCCTGTTCCCTTCATCCCATCTTTTCTTTCTTATTTTCCCATACTGACTTCTTCCCATTCTGCATAGATTGATAACAAATATGGTCATTGGAATGTACCCCCTTGAATTTCTACTTGTATGGAGATATTCCCAAATGCTACATGGGCCAGACTTCACTCAAAATCCTTACTCATGATCTCCTACTGATGTGGTTATGAATGTGTGTCAGAGGACACGTTAATTCAAAGACGTTTAGTCAAATAGCATAGCACTTGAAGTGAAGTGAGAAATTGACCTCTTCTCCCCTTGCCCCCACAATGATGGGCACACATAGATGGCATTAATCCACAAGTGGGTGTGTTATACATTATAGGTGATACATTGTATCACCAGTGGAGGGGTCACACAAGCTCCTTATGTGCGTAGCCTTCTTACTTAAGGCACGGTGCCCTGGGGAGAGTGTGCCCTCATACGCACATAAAGGGAATCTTCCCAGGTCATTTTGTTTGCTTTGCTGTCAAACAGACATCTGTTTCATTTGAACTAACGTGTTATCTGGCTGGCAAAAGTACAAAATTGGAGGAGTATGGTGGAAAGAGCATTGGCTCAGGAGCCAAGGGGCCTCAGTTCAAATCCTGCCTTGATGTTTACTCCTTTGAGACCTTGAGCAAGTCACGTCCTCGGCTTCTGTTTCCTCATCCATAAAAGGATGAAGTTGGGTCACATGGTCTCTAAGGTCTTTTCCAGTTCTAGCTATAGGATGTCCGGATCCCATGGCTTTGAATGGATGATGATCCGCAGTGTCATTTGAAACTGGGGTAGATTTTCTAGGACACCCACATGTGAGAAAATGTACTAGGGAGTACTAGAAAATAAGTACACCTTTTCTCTTAGTGATATTGTCTGCATTGCAGTACAAAGAGAAAGTAACAAAAAGATCACCCCTAGAAATCTATCATTTTCCCTTTAAACCAGAATTTCAAAGAAATCCATATTTTCTTGAAAATTAATGTGAATTTTAAACATTGTAGCCTATTGCTTACAAAGCACAGACTATTTATCAGGCCAGAGACAAGTTAACTTTCTGTTGATGGAACACCTTTGGAAAGAAGCCAATGTGTGAGGGATGATGGGGAAGGAGAGGTAAAGAAGAGTTTTTAGAGGAGATGGGAAGGTACCTATTTCATAATTCCTTCCAGGGATACTTTTTAAAGTGGGCACTATATCACAAATTCCTCTTTCCCCATCTTTTCTTCTTTTTCTGCCTCGGAACAGAAAGCAGATAGTCACAGGGTCAGAAAGAAGAGGAAACAGGATTAGAAAGAAATTCAGTGGAGAAGCGAAGCAAAAGGGGAAGAAGGAAAAAGAAAAATGGAGAAAACAAGAAACTAAAAGGTGATAGGAAGGGAACAAAGGGAAGGGGGACGAATCCACATTTGGTATCATACTTTACTCAGAGCCATAACCAGTTGCCAGGCAGTAGATGAGTATTAATTAAGTTCTTGGGAACCCTGCCCTACTTTAGGGTGTCTAGATCCTAGCTGTATGTCCTCACACATCAATTCACTATTTTTTTTCAATGGTTCCATAACTATATCTGGGGTCCCATAAGTACAAAATTTCTGCATATGGCCTGCTTCTAAGTAAGCATTAAAACGAGATCCTACATAAGCCTTTTCTTGTACATGGAATGTTCTCCTTTTTTCGTCTCTCTCTCTCTCTCTTAATTTTCCTGGCTTCTTTCAAGACCCAACTCAAATCTCACTTTCTATAGAAGGCCTTTACATGCTCCCCACCTACCCACCCAGCTGGTAAGACTACCTTCTGTCTACTTGTAGTTTATATGTTGCCTCCCCCATTAGAAGGTGAGATCATTGAAGGCAGGGGCCATGTTTCTGCCTTTGCAATTTCTAGCAATATGACTGTTTGTAGGAATTTACACATGCAAAATGTTTGAGCAGTTAGGAGGATGAGGACCCAGAGTGGTAAGACCCCACCCCACTTCACTGTTTACTTTGTACATATTTGGTATCTCCTTTTGTTTTTGTCTTTGTATCACTTGTATCTAGCACAAAGTTGTGCTTAATACATGTTTGTTGACAGAGTGTGTTTTGCAAGGGTCAGCCCAGAGACAAAGGTGACCTTTGCCACCAAGTGTATGGAAGAACTTTTGCCATTACTATGAGGATTACCTCATCTTCCGTGCAGTTTTTTGGCTTTGATGAGAGCTGAGGCTTCTGTGGAAGAGGTAACTGCAAAGATGAGTGTTTTGTTTTCTGGGAAGGCCAGCTTGCTTTATTTGGAAGTGTCTTGCTGAAAGGTGGAGAATGTCTCTGGTTTGATCGATTATCTTTAAAGGAAAACACACATACATATATACAACATAAATTTAATTCCCAACTATTCAGTGTTTGGAATTCATTTGAGAATTTTTAAAAAAAGTTTTAAAATACAAACTATTTTTGAAATGATTTTATACACCACAATTTCATACAAAAACATCTTATTTTGACATTGCCTTATATTATAAAGTTATAGATGCTTCTCTATGAAAAAGAAACTACCGATTGAACTGAAAACTTTAAGTGATTGGGGTCTGAACCCAGGCCTTCTGTCTCCATGTCCAACACTCTTTTTATACTTCCTCTGGGTATAGGATTTTATGGGAACTAATGGAACCATGAGTCAGACTGGACCACTGCTCAGAAACAGCCTGTGTTGGTTATAGTGAAGAAATATTTTTCCTTTTGTTTTACTGATTTCAAAATTGCATGGAATTTCACGGTCAGTCTTAATATATGCTACCCCCAACAGGAGTTCCTAGTGTCTTGGGGTTCAGGAACTATTCAAGGGCCCAGAATTTGAATGCAGATAGTCCTTAGTTACACATAACAATGGGAAAGAGTTCTGGGACTGCAGATCCAAAATGGAGGATTTAAAAAAATCAATTTTTAAAATTGATTCTCAAATGTGGCATCAGATGGGTATGTGAATATGGTATGTTTGGTATTCTACTGATTCATACAACAAACCCAATAACAAAGCCTCATTAAAAAACCCCTTTCCATCCCAAGGATGATCAGAATCACCTTATCTGTCACCTCCCCAAGACCTTCCTTTACAGAGGGCTCATAACCTTCCCGGTTACTCCTTCTCCATCAGCGGCTCTGCTTGGCTTTGATTTCACACAACAAGTAGCCCCACGCTGGGTCCCTAGTGCCCCTTCTCTTGAAAAATGTGTTATTTCCTGCATTATATTGTAAGCTCCTTGAGGCCAAGGCCAGTTTCTTTATCTTATTTGTAGCCCCAGTGTTTAGCATAGCCCCTGGCACATAGTACGCACTTGATGGATGTTTACTGAAGTGAGTTATCCTCTGATGGCGCTCGCCTTGGTGAACAGAATTTCCCTCACTTTAAACTGGTGCTCTCAAGCTCTCTCTCTCTCTCTCTCTCTCTCTCTCTCTCTCTCTCTCTCTCTGTCTGTCTCTCTCTTTCTGCTGTTTCCTTTGGAAGGGGAGATAAGTATTTCATTTTCAAAGACTTTCTCTACTAGGCTGCCAACTGAATATGGAAGTAGACATCAGCAGTTATAATCAGTGTCTCAATAAAGCAGAATAAAGGAACATTATAACGACTTAAAAGCCAGATTTCTGACAAATAAATTATTTTCCATTCATAGGAGGGGAAATGAGATAGTGCAATGTAGTAGAACACTGGGCTAGGATTCAGTAAACTTGGGCTCCAGGTCCTGCCTCTGGACCTAACTTAAAAGTAAATTACTTGAGCTTCCTTGGGCCTCTGTTTCCCCACATGTAAAACAAGGATATTGTAGACAATGATTTCAGAAGTTCCTTCTACTGTAACATCTTATGAGATCTAGGGCAACTGGGAATAACTGAGAACTGACTATAATGGAGATTTCATATTTTTTTTTCAGCTGTCACTTTAAATGAAAGTCACCACTGGAGGGCGACCTTACTGGCTGTGTGTTATTGTATTAGCCTTGTTTGCGCTCTGCTTTCTCAGATGAGGATTTGAGAACACACAGGAATGTTTGTATTATGCAACCGGTGATTAATAAGGTTGTGCAATCTTGTATTTCCTTGTCAAGAGATATTAACATTTAACTTTCATTTCAACTGAACTTTGAAAGAAAATTTCCCTTTGGAGCAAAGGGGTGGTAGAAGAAAAGCTAAGGTGCACTTTGTTAAGTCTTAACTTATTGGGATCTGGGTCCTTGTTTTATACTCTCCCTTAAATATCTGTGTTATTCTAGTTTCATTTACAGTTTTCTTTGGCAGTATTTCAAAGTGCCCAGGTCTGTTGATCTTTCTCGTCACCTGTGCTGCAAATACCAGTAGTTTCTTTGTTTTTCTTTCGGGATTGGGGGAGGGAAAAGGGTTTCCTCTTTAGTGAAAGACAATACTGGAATTGAAGTAGGAGTGCTTCAGTTTGAATTCTACCTGTGGTATTTCCTAGCTATAAAGTCATTAGCAAGACACTTAACTTGTCCCAGTTTCCTTATCTGTAAAATGGGGATAACAAAAGCACTTCTCAGCGTGGCTGTGGGTCTCAAATGAGATTATGTATGTGAATTACTTTGAAAGACTTAGGCTTGGAATGGCTGAACAAGTTGTAGAACATGATGGTGATGAAATACTATTGTGCTATAAGAAATGACAAGTAGGATGCTTTCAGAAAAACCTAGGAAGACTTACATGAACTGATGCAAAGTGAAATGAGCAGAACCAGGAGAACATGGTTCACAGTAATAGCAATATTGCAAAGATGATAAGCTGTGAAAGACTTAGCGACTCTCAGGGATACAATACTCCAAGGCAAGCCTAAAGGATTTAGGAAAGCTATACATTTCCAGAAAGGAAACAGAAGGATTATGAACGCAAAAGGAAGCATACTTTTTAAACTTCCTTTATTATTTTTTGTCAGTGTTTTCTTTTGCAAAGTGGCTGATATGGAAATGTTTTGCATGACTGTATGTGTATAATCTATATAAAAATACTTGTCTTCTCAAGGGGATGGAGGGAAAGAGAGAATTTAGAACTCAAAATTAAAAAAAAAGAATGTTAAAAATTTTTGTTTACATGTAATTGAAAAAAATTAAACAAGAAAAAGACAGAGTGCTATAAAATGTCATCTATTAATACTATTTATCAGTAAAAATTATTATAAACTAGTTTTCTTTAGTAACTCTTACATTTTTTATCAAAATTTGGATAAATTGAGATAAACTCAGAAGAGTACTAAGTTGAGTCAGAAGATCTGGCTCTAGTTCTTATCTTTGTTACTTATGTGGTCTCAGGGAAATCATTTGACTTTCTAAGCTTGTTTCCTTCTCTGTATAATTCTCTGCTCATCTCATAAGATTGTTGAGAGATCTTTTAAAATGAAGCAACGTACCTGAAAGGGAAGGAATGATAAGGATCCTGTTCCTATTCCTGCTCCTTGGATATATTGGAGGAGGATGACAGGAGGATGACAACCCCTCTTAATTCTCATTAGTGAAATATTTTCTTTCCCAATGAGGGTAAATGACTGAAGAAAATGAAGCAGGATTTTTACACTTCCCTTGCATGTCTCCTAGATTGTGATTCAGATCTGGGCTCTGATTCCATCTCCTCTCCACTTCTAACATCCTCCTTCTACAACAACTTGAATAGCCAGGTCAAGTATCAAACAGGAATTAAATCAATCATGGATCACTAAACGTCATAGTCATGGGATCTCAAAATGAGAAAGATGCCTGAGTCCATCCAGTCCAATCCATATCTGCATCTCCTTTATCATTTCCAACAAGTGGTCCATTATCTAGGTTTTGTTTGAAGATGTTCTTTGAGGTGGAATGTACTAACTTCTAAGTCGGCCCATTCCATTTGGGGATAGCTCTTAATGTTAGGAAGTTTTTTTCTTATGTCAAGTCTAAATATGCCTCTTAGTAACTTTCACTCAATGCCACAAGTTCTATCCTTTGGGGCTAACTGTGATAAATTTAATCTCTCTCCTACCTTCTAGCCTTTCAAATACTTAAAAACTCTTATTCACATTCTCTGCCTCCATCCTAATGTATTTCTTTTCTCCAGATTTTGGATACTTTTCCAAACCAGTTTTTTTTATATCTTTTGAACATTTTGTCTTTAAACAAAATGTCCAAGTCATAAAACAGTTTTTTAAGTTATAATCATGCCATTTTCCCTACCCAGAACAAGGCATGTTTGGGCTATAAACTAATTCTGACCTTCAGATCTTTGTCTCAAGCTACACAAACTAATAAAGGGAAACATGGGAAGAGAATGTTCATTTAGAAGCAGCTGTTGGAAAGGTTCAAAGGGGAAAAGGGTTTCTGGGAAGAGATACCAAAGGAGATAGAGAACATGTATACTGCTTGGCAAACTTTTTTTTTTTTAATAAATGCTAGTTATTATTATTGTAGAAATAGGAGAAGTGCAGTGGAAAGAACTCTTATGTTTTGTTAGAGTACTTAGCTAGGTTTGAATTCCAGTTCTGCCGGTTACATGATGAGCCACATCACCTCTTTGGGCTCTCTCTGTATCTGATATCTCTATCTGTAAAATAAAGGGGTTACACTACATGATCTCTAAGGACCCTTTGACTCAAAACCCTGCTTGCTGCGGTCAAGGTATTTTCTGGTGTAAGGTTCTAAGAGGAGTCCTTGATAGAAAGAATGAATTGGTTTGTCTTAAAATAACATTAGGTGAAATAAATTCACTGTTAATTAAAACACATAATTCTCCACAAATCTCTTGTGTATCTTCTGCTGTCTCCACTCACATGGCCATCATCCTAGTTCAACAATCCGTCATCAGCTCTCACCTATCATATTCTTCCAATTTTCTTCCCATTGCAATCTGTCCTCTGGCACATTTACCAAAGTGATTTTACTAGAGAATGCATCTGACCATTCTTGAACTCAGGACAGTAAGTTTTCTAGGACTGGAATTTGCAAGATGTGTGTTTTTTTGGACTCAGACACTTATTAGTTGTGGCACCCCAGGCAAGTCACTTAACCCAGTTGCCATCATTTCCTCATCTGAAAAATGAATTAGAGAAGGAAATGGCAAACCACTCTAGTATCTTTGCCAAGAAAACTCCAAATGGGATCGCAAAGAGTTGGATATGACTAAAAATGGCTGAATGACAACGAACAACCACGTCATCACCACCCCACTTGCTGCTCCCCCACCGTGCTCTAATAGCTCTCTATTACGTCGATAAACTCATCTGTTGGGCATTTAAAAATTTTCACAATTTGGCCCCTTCTTATCTTTCTAGTCTTCTTACACATGACTCACCTTTTAGACTTTCCTCTCACAGGATGCTCAATCTGCCATCCTGATCTTTACTCTGCCTCTCCCCTGTAGCCCTCATGTACTCTACCTCTCACCTGCCTTTTAGAAAGATCTGACTTCCTTTAAGACTCAGCTGACAAGCTACCTCCTGAAAGAGACCTTTCCCATCCCTTCCTCCTGCCCCCAGCTACTAATACTATCAGCCCTCTAAGGCTAACTTTCCTTTACTCTGTAAGCGAGACTACTTCTTCAAGAGGCCTATTCACTCAACGGGTGTTATCTCCCTCCAAGTCAGTATATGTGAAAAGGCCTCGCTTAAAAAAACCAAAATCTCCCATTGTATCCTGGGCCATTTCTAGTCATCCTGATGAATATCTGGGTACTGGGAGATGGCTCAGGAGGAGAAAGTGAAGTTGGTGACCTTGCACAGCCCTCCCTCCCTCAAAACAAAGTCAAGTGCAAGTCATTTCTCTGATGTCACAGTCTTCTTCGAAGACAAAGGATGAACACAACAGCAACAACAATAATCTTTTAGGTGGGTGTTCTCTCCCCAGTTAGAATGTAAATTCTTAAAGGAAGGGACTATTTTTCTTTTTTTTAAATCCCCAGCTCTTATCACAGTGTCTGGCACAGAGTTAGTGTTTGTTTTAAAGGTTTATGGACTGACTGATTTTATTTGAAGAAAATAATAATGGTAGTTTATATTTCTAAAGAAAAGGTTCATAAAACATTTTTTACAACATTATAAATATTATTATTCTTATTTGATAGATGGAGAAGCCAAGGCTCTTAGTGGTTAAATGGTTTACCCATAATCACCCTGCTAGGAAGTTTCAGAACCAGAACTTAAAGTCTCCACAAAGACCAGGAATAAATTTGGTCCCTAATTTGCACATATATTTATATCTACTAGCATGGATACTAGAGAGACGACTATTAGTCTTACCTGCATATTCTCCCTTGGAAAATGGAAGTGGAGGGGGGAGCTTCCTTTTTTCCTTTTCTGTAGGAGGAGGTTCGTAGCTGTCATCTGTAGTTTCTTCCCCAGGTACAACATAGGTCTCTGAATCAGAGGGTTCATCTGGATTTTCATAATCACTGTCCTAGAAACACAGGTTGACTTTACTCAGTGGAAAAGCTGTGATCATGAAAAAGTTAGCTATAAAACAAATTTCTGTTAATTGTCTTGTTCCCCATTGATGTATGTTTGGAAATTGGGAGATGGAGTCGCAAAAGAAAAATAATGCTATTTCTATGACCAAATTTCTAAAAATCCCACATTCACAAAATAAGAGGGTATTTCAGAGCAAACATTTATTGACAATCTTCAGAATAAAGCATAGAATGTAACTTCAGCGTTGAGAAAAAGCTGCTTATCTGCCCCAAAGTGGCCCTTCCTCGGAGGCCTTCAGATAGAGATTAGAGGACCTCTCATCACCTTGTCAGGTGTGTGATAGTGAAGATCCCTTTCAACCATGAATCTGACCAAATAGCTGCTGAGGTCCCTTCCCAAATGCTGACTCTGAAAACCTTTTGTACTCCAGCATCTTGTCAAGGAGTCTAATAACCGCATTCAGATTTTATAATTGTTATTTAACCATTTAGTTCCTTATTTTGGTTAGAATTTAAATCAGGGGTGGGGATCCTCTGACCGAGAGGCCACATGTGGTCCTAGACTGCACCTGAGGACCTAGAGGGCCACGTGTGACCTCAAGGCTGCAGGTTCCCCACCCCCGATGCTTCTTTTACAGTTGGGTTATGCTCCATCATTGGCCGCATCTCAACTTTTCATTACTATTATAATCAGTGAAAATAATATTAACTCACATTTACATAGTACTTTAAGATTTATAAGGTACTCCCCGAACAACCACCTTGTGGAAGTAGGGAGGGAAAATATCTCCATTTTAAAAGTTGGGCAGCTGAAACTCAGAGAATTTAGGTATTTCTTGCTGCCTCAATTTAGAGATGCAAAAGAAGAAATTAAAAGCTTTTGTCTTTTCAACTTCTCATATCATGAATTCCTGCCTTTATGATGCCATCCTCCCAAATATTTCAGGGAGAT
>CM053769.1:523863907-523887411 GCA_028658325.1 Potorous gilbertii | reverse complement strand
GGCAATTCACTTAACTTCTATCTGTCTCAGTTTTTCATCTGCAAAATGAGAACTAATAGGACCTACCTGCAATGCTGTTACAAAGATCAAATGAGATAATATTTGTAAAGCACTTAGCAAAGTGTCTGGCATATAATTAGTGCTTAATAAATGCTTTCTTCCTTCCTTCTTTCCTTCCTTCCTTTTTCCTTGAGCTGAATTTTGGAAGCATCATATCAAATAACTACTGATTATTAACAGTTTATCATTGTTTACTTTTCTCCATTACCAGATATTGCTTATGTTTACTATGTCAAGCAATTAAATCAGATACCATTTTTTTCATATTATATTGGCATAAGCAATGTCTCCCCTGTCCCAAGATAAGCACAAGTCAATGCTATTTAAGAGATACACAATTAAAGTTTCATTAGGAGACTCTTACCTGAAACATAATCTCTTTGAGGCACACTAGGTGGTGCTTTGTTTTTTAACCTGGGGACAACAATTATTACATAATTAATAGACAATTTCTGAGGCCCATTATAAATGTTGGTAAAAAATAAAAATATTCACACCTCAAGACAGGTGTTAGTCACATATTTACAAGTCACCTTTATAAGACTAGTCACACATTTATTTAGACCAGAAGTTTTTAATCTGGCATTCAAAGACATTTCAGGGGGGCCGTGAATATATATATATAAAAACCTTGATAATTGTATTTAATTATAATTGATTTCCTTGGTAAGCTAGAAATAAATGTCAAAACTTTTTAGACTATACAAGAAGCCCCATGCTAATACATCATAAATTTTTATTGATATTTATTATGGTTATATCTGAATGCATCCTTTCCTTTCTTTTCCCCAGGACTCCAATTTTTGTTAATAAAAACATAAAAAGAAAGAAAAAAGGCAGTTTGGCAAAACTAAGCAACATATCAACCAAGTCTGACAGTATATGACATGTTCCATACCCACAGTCCCCACCTCTGCAAAGAAGGGAGTTAGATAAGTTTTATCATCTCTCTTTTTAGGGTCAAACTGGGTCATTATAATCACATAGTATTCAATCAAAGATTTATTTTATTGTGTCCTTCCAATTTACATTGTCTTTAGTTATTACTTATATTGTTTTACTGGTTTTACTTACTTTACTATGTATCAATTCATAGAAATCTTCCCATTCTTCTCTTTTCTTCATAGTCACTATTTCTGATGGTATATTCATGTACATTATTTTGTTTATCCATCACTCACTTAATGGGGATCCACTTAACTTATATTCCTTTGCTAATACAAAAAAATGTGGCTATGAATATTTTGGTGACTATGAGACTTTTCAGTTCTTAAATATCTTGGGATCTCTGGGTCAAAGACATGAACCTTTTAAAAAGTATGATTGTAAATTGCTTTCCATAATGGTTGGATCCCTTCACAGCTCAACTGACAGTGTATTCCCATCCATTTATTTTCTAAGTCCCTCCTACACGGAATACTTTTATCTTTTGCCAATTTTGCCAGTTTGCTGAGTATGAAGTGAACTCATAAAGTTATATTTTGATGTGCATTTCTCTATTTTTAGTGATTTGGAGCAATATTTCAAAGGATTGTTAATAGTTTTCATTTCTTTTTAGAACTCCTTAATGTTCTTTGACTTTGGTCTTAATACATCTGTGTTAGTTCTCTATCAGACTCTTGTTGACAGCTTCCCTTCTTATTGAAGTTGAGTGGATTTTATTTGTGCAAAAGTTTTTCAAATTTGTGTGATTGAAATGATCTATTTTATCTTTTGTGATCACCTCTGTTCCCTGTCTGGTTAAGAATTTACCTTCACCTCATAGATATAGATAGCTATGGAAGGTATTTGTCCTTATTCGCTTCTAATTTTTTCAGTGTTTAGAGCTGTTGAACTTCAAAATAACACCACAAAAATGAAATTAAGTCTTAACAAATAAGAAATTAATTTTAAGGAGTGAGTTTCCTCTCCAGAGGTTTAAGTGTAGACTGGATTACCATTTGTTGGGTATGTCAGAGCAGAGTTTCCTTGGGCTAAATGGTACTGAGGTCCCTTCCAGATTTCAAATCCCATGATTCTTTGAATGGTTAATAATGTGAGAGTCTTTTAAAAATTAATTTTAAGTGTAGAGTAACATCATAACTGGCTGGGCCAATCATAAAAAACAAGCAAAAATTCAAAGAATAAAAATGAGATGTAGCATGCAATTAAGACTTTGCCTATTCAAATGAACTATTTATAATGGGAAATGGATAAATAGACAATGACACAAAAGTAGCATCATTTTCTAGGGAAGTTTCACTGTTACAAATTAATCACCTAAAATGAGGAAATCCAGCGAACCTAGAAATTGCATGTCAGCAAATACTTGATGTCTTTCCAAGAGGAGCTAGGTGCTATGTAAATCGAATCAGTCTAGAATGTGAATCTATTTGTAAAATCTTACAGAGAGGGATGGTGAGAGCTGATAAGCAGTTATTTCATAAAAGAGTAAGAAACAGTAGAAGGACAAAAAAGGGCAAAGACATTATCAGCTGCTATCTGCAAGTGTATATCCTCTTTTTGCCTTTTTTCTACATACTATGTCCTTTCTCTTCTCTTTAAAAGAAAAAACTTTGAAGATTATCTCATTCCAAAAAAGTTGCTTTCCCTTTCCAACTTCTGTGGCTGAAACATGACAGCCCTGCTGCAGTGTGTTTTGTTTTTTAAAAATGTGCCTTTTCCCTATAACTAACCAACTATCCAAATGCTACTTACTTTTTTGGTCCTGAAATCAATCAAATACATTAATTATTTAAAAAATATGTCAAACCTATCTGGCTTTTTTGTTCTTCTCTACCACACAGTCTAAGATAGAGAGTTACTTCCTCCTAAAAGTTCCTGTCATTTTCATTCAAGCAACCAGTTCCTCCTTAGCGGGTAAAAGTCTGGTCCAAAATAGAAGTTCCCCTCATTGGTGCCTCCTCATTTTGAAGGATGACATTATCATCAAGACAAATCAAGAAATTGATTCTCTAACTGCTCTGCTAGAGATGGAGCTACAGCAGATATCTGGATAATTAAGGTCCTCAACACTATATCATGCCCCTGTGCCAAACTTGACACCTCTCTCTTTTCTGAAAGTTTTATCTATTTTATCTTTTGGTCCACAGAGTGCATAGTATACCCAGGAAACATAATTTGTTTCTCTTGATCTTAGCCCAAATGCCTCCTGCCATACATCCCCCTCCCTCACATGAGGATATTTTCTTAACGTACAATGTTATTTTGTCCATCTTCCTTTTAACTTACTCCCTTCCTTTTGAATAATACCCTTTCAGAGACATTTTTCAGGCATGAGTCTCATCTAATCAAGCGTCAGTGTTGTCAGTAACACCAGAGGTCAAATTTGCCTCTCTGTGTTAGAATCTCTAGTCTCCTTTGCTTTGTGCCCATGTTTGTGCCTTGTGTATTGGCATCTGAGGAGCCATCAGTTCTATTTTTATTCTTATTTGGTAGGTTTTTGGATAGATGTAGGCAGCCTGTTTCTTTCTTTTTTAGTAGAGGAATCATGGAACAATAAAAAAGACATTGGGTTTGTAGTCCAAAGACCTGGGTTCAAGTCCTGGCTCTTCTACTTCCAACATGTGTGACCTTGGACAAGACACTTAACCAATCTAAGCCTGTTACCTCATGTCAAAAATAAAGAGATTAGAATATATGACTATATATATAAAGAAAAAGTTCGGCTACTGTGACAAAACAGAAAACTCTTTGTAATCTTTCTCAGAATGTCTCCTTCCCTTTGGGATTTGTACTCTATTCCCAGGCAATGTTCTAACTTGTTGAAATGAAATCTCAGATTGCAGCTCAGATGACAACTTTGTCCAGAACACCTATCTAAGTCCAACCCCAATCACCTAGGAGCATTCAGGGAAGAAAGACAAGCCTTTCCTTTTTGGTCATTTAGGAATGGGACACTTTGAGGCTAGGGGGATAGGGATAGCAATAGGGACTTCTCTTGGGTAGATGTTAGCTTAGAAGGTTACTTTTGGATTCTTGGGAGGCATCTTGTCTCTGTTGGGTAGAATCCTTTTAGATATACTTTCAATTTTCTGAATTTTATTATTAATATTCTCTCGTGAATAAACTCTATAGAAAGCCTCCTTTTAGTCTGGAAAGTATGGGGTCAGTGAAGAAGGTAAAGGGAGAGGGTGGCATTAGAATCAGGCATTAAGATATATTAGCACACTGTTGGTGGAGCTGTGAGCTGATCCAACCATTCTGGAGAGCAATTTGCAGCTATGCCCAAAGAGCTACAAAAATATGCATACCCTTTGACCCAGCAATAGTACTTCTAGGATTGTATCCTCAAGAGATCATAAAAATCGGAAAGGGTCCCACATGTTCAAAAATATTTATAGCAGCACTCTTTGTGGTGACCAAAAATTGGAAATCAAAGGGATGCCCATCAATTGGGGAATGGTTGAACAAGTTGTAGTATATGAATGTAATGGAATACTATTGTGCTATAAGAAATGATGAACAGGAAGACTTCAGAGAGACCTGGTCAGACTTATATGACTTGATGCTGAGTGAAAGGAGCAGAACTAGGAGAACTTTGTGCGCAGCAACGACCACAGTGTGTGAGAATTTTTTCTGGTAGACTAGGAACTTCATTGCAATGCAAGGACTTAAAAAAAAATTCCAATGGTCTTCTAAGGCAAAATGTCTTCCACATCCAAAGAAAGAACTATAGAATTCAATCGCATATTGTAGCAGATCATTGTGTGTGTGTGTGTGTGTGTGTGTGTGTGTGTGTGTGTATTGCATTTTGGCTTATTAGATGATTTCTCCTACTCATTTTAATTCTTCAACACAATATGACTATAGTGAAAATATATTTAATAGGAATGTATGTATAGACCCGATGCAAAATTATATGCCATCTCGGGGAGGGAAGGAGGATGTAGTGGGGAGGGAGGGGAAAATAATAATCTAAGTTATATGGTAGTTATTATAGAACACTGAAAATAAATCAAATTAATTAATTATTTTTAAAAAGATGTATTAGCCACTACAACAACACAAAGGGATCGAATATCACATGCTGCTGATCCCAGGAATCCAACAAGGTTCAGAGAGCAAGAAGATCAGGAAATTTGATGCATCTGGTTGGGGTTTAAAGATCAACCAAGTTTAGAGTAAGGACAGACATAGCTTAGTATTCCTACACCACAAAAGGGCAAAGGTTCCCTGGATCAGTTCCCAGAGGAAGCTGAGTCTATGGGGTAGATAATATGAGCTACAAAGCCAAGACCTTGCATGTCACCCTTCACAGAACCAGAGGTATACTAAGAATCTAAGAACAGGCTCCCAACACTGTGCAAAATTCACCATGACAAAGTTATTTTATGATCAAAGTTCATAATAAAATGTATCCAGTAAGTTTTCTGGCATTTCTAGCTCTTCCTCCTCTCCCTCCCATTAAAAAATGGAAACAAGCCCATACATTTAATCTAGGGAAAAAAACATTAATACAGTTACAAAATGGAGAAAAATTTTAAAACCTCTAAACAGAAGGTTTGTTGGTTTTAGGCTATAATTAAGAAGGAAAATCAAAATCTGGAAAGTGGACATGAACCCTTATGGCTGTGGGAACTAAGCCTGAGATCTGTTGTTATCTTTCCTCACCTGTTTTCCAGCTCGGTCCCTGTCTTTTATTTGAGTTTGCGCAAAGATACCCTGAATTAAGAAGGATGGCCACTGGCTAAATGACTATGGCGACTCATTTTCTGATTTTTAGAATGTGAGTAGATCCAGTTACTGCATCATGTTCCCTTCTCTTCAGTGGGAAGGAAAAAACAGAATTGTGTGATTTTTGACTTCACCCTTTATCTCTTCACTTGACAGTAAACAGCTTCAATTATCCAGAGATCTCTGCCTGTCAACAACAAAACTGATAGTGAATGCTCTGATTTGTCTTAATGATAATGTCATACTTCAAAAGAGAGAAGAGTAACAAGGGACAATTCTATTGTGGATCTGATTCTCATAATCATCATGACCAACACTGAGCACTAAGGTAATGTTGACACAAAAGCCCTATAGTTTTAGATTTTACATCATCCCTTCCTTCAGGATGTTTATAATCAATTAACTTAGTGAGAGGTTAGATGCACAGAATTTGGAGGAAAGGAAAGTCACAAATAGGCTCCCTCAATATGGAAGAGCAGATTTCAAAGGGTATGGAGAAAAGAAAAATATGAAACTCATAAATTTAAATTCTACAGGGGATCTCGGACCAGGAGAAATGGGAAGCAAACAAGAATGAAATTATATGAGCACAAAGAACAATTCCCATGAAGAATGGTGCTTAATACACAGTAGACAATAAACGTTGATTGATTGAAATTATATTAAGAGGCTTATTTGAATATATGGGAAAGATCAACATACTTTTTTTTGGGTCTGGATCTATGACTTCATTGCTGAAAAAATTGCCAGGGAGGAAACTCTTTTCTCATTCAGATTAGCAACTTCTATGTAGTTTAAATGTCAGTAGATGTCAGAGGAAGGATTTGAGCCCAGGCCTTCTAATTCTGGTAGTGTTCTATCCACTGCCTTTCACTATCTTAGATTTTTTAAGAAGATGAAAACAAGGGTATGTAGATGAGGATGGATGCAAACATATATCACACTTCTTTAAAAATTGTGTCAGGAGTACAAAAGCTCAGAATGAGCCAAGATTCTCAAAAAAAGAAATCCAAGAGTAACAAAAATGATTGAAAAAATACTATATTCAGATAAAGATGAGGAGGGCATTGTCGCTCAGGGTGAATGAAATAGAAAGAAGAAATTGCTCAATTCTTGGATTACTTCTGTTTTCTTTGATAGGAAGAAAGATTTTTGGACTAAAAAAGATAGAACAAAAATAGTTAATATGGAGTTGATACTCAAGATAAATAAGAAAGCCTTTAACTGCCTTTGATACAATACAGTGCAAAAAGAGCTTCTAAGCACTTGTTTTATGGACAAAACTGATAAGTTCAGACACACCAGGCTTTGATATTCTTCATCTTAGATTACAAATAAGACTGGTAGATGTTATTGCTAAATCACGGCCAGTAATCTTTAAAGATGATGAAAACTAGAGAGTGATTGAAGGCCTGGGACAAAGGGGCCAACTGTCCCAGTTTTCAAAAAAAAAGAGAAAAGAAGAAAATTTATAAATTATAAATCAATGAGCTTGATTTTTGGTTCCTTGCAAAATTCTGAAATATAATTAAAAGATAGTTAGTGAAAAGGAAGTGCTGACAACAGAAACTGAGCATAGCTTCATTTAAGGTCATATTATTTCCTTTTCAAACAGGTAACTAAATTGGAAGATCTGGGGAGTGGAATAAACCTAATTCATGTAAATTTATGTAAAATTGTCTCAAAACATTTGATAAAGTCTCTCATGCTATTTTTATGGAAAAGATGGAGAGACATAGGTCAGACTATAGTATAAGGTGTTGAATTTAGAAATGATTCAAGGAACAGTCATTAATGGTTCTACAACTCCAAGTATCATGTCTTTGAGATTAATGTTTTCTTTCAGCACTATTTACATTTTCCTACTTTTCTTCCAGAATCTCTTTTACTTCTGTATATTTAAATCCCCAATCATTTATTCTATCTTTTGTCTTTTTTTGGTGGGGTGTGCCACTGTGGATTAAAGTTTTTATTCTTCTAATTATTTTTGTCATGTTTTTCATAAATGTTGCTTTCATAACTTTTATTTCTGTCTGAAATCATACATTCTGCTGTGGTCCCATCCTCTCTTGGGAATCCATGGGATTCTTTGCCTTGTTGGGTTTTGAAACATTTTTTTTTATCTTGTAATATTTATTTAGAGATATCTGGAGTCATTTAGATGATCTAGAGGCCATTTCCTCTTCTTTTATTAATATCATCCCTTTTAGTTTATCTGCTTGCATTCAAAGTCTTTAATGGAGTTTTCTTCTTTCTATTTGGTAATTTCAGCTTTCCCCCCTTATATTCCCCTATCACTCATATTATGACTCCATCTGTAATGGTGGTTTCTTCAGGTATTGGGCTGTCAAAGTCCCCTCCTGTGCTGGGCAATTCATGTTGCACCAGCCTTGTCTTCTTCCCCAAGGAAGGGGAAGTTTCTGGGAGGGCACAGCTGATCACAATGAGGTGTTCTAACTCTTTTTGGTTGGTAGCTCTCTTCCATGCATTCTGGCATCCTGCCCCAGTTCCCTCTTTTACTCATTTCTCTGGATGAGCACTGTGGGAGCACAATGAGCTGCCACCCTTTAGTCCCACTCAGAGCAAGCTTCTGGCCTTTGGCCTTCTACATTACCCAGAAAGATGGGAAGAGAGTTGAATTCTACTGCAAGTCCATGGATTGTCTTGCACAGCCCTGCCAAAAGGAAGTGCATCAGGCATTGGGGATTAGCCTTCCTTACTATTGGGGCATTAGGTTGTTACCTTAATAGGGTTCTTGATGTCTTAGACCATGGAGACAACTGAAATTACTTATCTGTTGTGCGTCATTCCTATTTTGGAGAGGTCTGAGAGGTTATGAAGAGCTGAGGATCATAGAAAGTTGTCTAGTCCTCCATCTTGTTGGTTATATGACCTGGAAAACTAATGGTGCAAATATCAACTTGGAAAGAGGTCTCCAGTGGAATGACCCAGGGATATGTTCTTGGTCCTGTTCTATCTAACATTTTAATTAATTATTTGAATGAAGATATAAATGACATGTTCATCAAATTTGCAAATGACACATAGCTGGGAGGGATGGCCAACATGTTTTGATGATAGAATCCAAAAAAGTCTTGGAACACTGGCCAAATTAAGATGAAATTCAATAGGGATAAATGTAGAATCTCATACTTGGGCTCAAAAATATGTTTCAGATGTATAAGGTAGAGGAAGTGTGAGTAAGAAGAAATTTACCTGAAAAAAAAATCTAAGAACTTTAATGGATTTCAAGCCAAATATGAAACAACTCTGACAGCCAAGAAATCTTGCATAATCCTCAGTCGCATTAATTCAATTCAATTCTCAAGCATTTCTTGAGTACTTACTATGTGCTCACAGTGCCTACACTGTGTTTTGTAATAGGGAAATAAATACAAAGATCAAACAGTTCTCATCCATAAAGCACTTGCATTCTACTGGTGAAAATTAATATCCACACAGATTAAGATATATAAAATACAGGATGTTCCAAAAGTCTTGGTGTAGTTTTAAACTTTAATATCTTAATATCAATGAGACTTTGGGGAAATAGAAAATAGAAAAGATACAAAAGTGAGTGAGAAGAATATTGTAGGTATGGGAGAAGAGTCTTTGAAAAGTTACAGAGGTAGGATACATATGGGAAAGTGCATAACTTGAAGGGGAGTCTGTCTGGGCAAAGATGGAACAGACTGTGAAGGGCCATAAAGCCAAAAAGGAGTTTTTATTTCATCCTAGGAGCACTGGGGATTCATCCAGGATAACACTTAAGAGTCCATAGGAGAGATGATGAGGACCTAAATTAGGGTGGTGGCTATGGGAGTGGAGAGAAGGGGATAGGGAGTGGCTGTAGAAACAAAGGAACTTTGCAATTGATTGGATATAGGGAGAAAGGAGGGGAGGCTGGCCTTTGGGAAGGGTGATGAGTTGAAGGCCCAGAATTTAAGAAGACCTCAAAGACACAAACTGTGTCAATTAATGCAGTTCATTAAAAAAAATCCCTAAGCTAAAGAAAATAGAGCTAGAAGAATGAAGCTTTTTAAAGTAAAATGATAGTATTTGCTTACTATGATTTGTATCTAAAGTACGCTTGCACAGATGGAAACTAAAATAAATGAAAATAAAATTACTTTTGAAACTTTGCATCAATTAACAGAATCTGATACTTGTAAAGAGGATAGTATTCAGAACTAGAAAGTCTTCTTGTACTCTGCCTTGATCAGCCCATATTTGTCACATATGCTTATTGTGGGGCATCACATTTTAGGACGGACATTAAACACCTGGAGATCATATATATATATGTAGAAGGGCATCTAAGATGATCAAAGAGCCTTGAGTTCATGTTGTTTTTGTTCAGTTTTTTTCAGTCATGTCTGACTCTTCATGACCCCATCTGAGGTTTTCTTGGCAAAGAAACTAGAGTAGTTTGCCATTTCCTTTTCCAGCTCATTTGACAGATGTGGAAAGTGAGGCAAACAGGGTTAAGTGACTTGCCCAGGGTCACACAGCTAGTAAGTGGGTGAGGTCAGATTTGAACTCAGGATGATGAATCTTTCCGATTCCAGGCCCAGCACTCTATCCATTGTGCCATATGATAATGGACTGAAATAAATGGGAACGTTGATTATACAAAAGGGATTTTAGATTGAAATGCCAGCTGTCATTTGAAGGGTGACAAAGATTAGACTGATACTCTTTGGCTCGAGGGGATAAAATTAGGAGCAATAGTGGAGTAGGATGGGAGTGGGGTGGGGTAGTGTAGAAAAAAACTTAGGCTTGATGTCACAAAAACTTCCTCCCAACTAAAGCTATCCCAAAGTGGAGCTGTCTTTGGAGGTAGTTTGGTTCCCTCAATGGGTGTCTTCCAGCAAAGGTAGGATGACCACTTTCCAGGTATGTTGTAGAGTGGATTCAATCAAACTCCTAGATGTTCCTCCCAACTCCAAGGTTTTGTCATCCATCCCTAGGAAGGAAGAGATGAGGAAGGGGCACCTTCCAAAGAAGACTTAGAACCATTCTGGTAACACTCATCTTTCCCTTCCCATTGCATGTTTTTCAGGAAGTAAACCACACCCCTTCCCACTCATTATCTGTGAGTACAATAAAATTGGTGAAGATTCTACTTACTTTTTGAATTTGTTCATTATTCCACCTTCATTGTTTGTAATACCATGGAAGACTTTTTGAAGTTGCCTATAAGAAAACCAACCATAAAATAAAATTATCAGTTATCATAAAATAACAACTTTATAGTTTGAAGCTCATTTTTTTTAAAAAAATTCTTTCTTCAGGAGTCCCAATCTCACCTGTGACTGAAAATAGGAGAAACCAAACCCCACTTTAGGCTAAACTTTGTTTAAACAATGTTTGTTGGAACCTACATGTTTCTTTGGTCTATTAAATGGGTTTAGAAATTAGGTGCTTTGGTGTATGGCTCTATAAAGAATGTGGCCTTTTAGAATGAACCATTAGCCTTTATAAGGAAAGGGAAGGGCTACCTGAAACTGTGAGGAGGAAGGGATGCTAGAGGCTGTGGAGGCTAATGATCTCTCCTAAAACATCATCCTACAAATGCTAACCTGACCTAGGCAGAGAACACCCTGAGAGAGAGATGGGAGTTGGCTTATGTCAGGTCACTTCTGCCATCTTGACTATTCTCTCCCCATTCAACTCTGACAGACAGTTCAAACCCTGGGCCCAAGAATCTTGAGAATAGCAGACCACCAGACCTAATAAATGTTTCATTCATTCATTCACTCATTCATGTCACATTGCAGATGTGCTCATAATCCTTGGCAAGTGGTGATCACCACCATGTATAAGCTTCTAATCTACTGCCTCCTTCTCCCTCAGCCTTCACATTCCATAATAAATATGAGCAATGTTACGTTATTTAAAAAATCATCTTATTCCCCTGCACAGAAGCCCTTCACTGTCTATCATCAGTCTAAAGTTCAAACTCCTCTGCTTAATACTCCTGGTCTTAGACAACCTGACTTCTTGCTCTTGTCTCTGGCCTCATATTCCCTCATTTCTATCAAGTTTCCTATTCACCGTCTCCCTTACATGACTTGCATGCTAGCTGATGGCTCACAGGTTCATAGATGTAGATCTGGAAGACAGTTTGGAGGCCATCAAACCTGACTCCCTCATTTTACAGATGAGGGAACTGACTCACAGGAAGATTAAGTCAGTCAGTCAACAAGCATGTTATTAAGTTGTTATGATATGCCAGGCACCATACTATGTGCCTCCCCCCAAGAAAGGCAAAAGTTGCCTGTGCCCTCAAGGAGTTCACATTTTCATAGGGGAGACAATATGTAAATAAGGATATGAGAATTTCCTGTTGGAGAAAAAAATGCTTTAGTTTAAGGGGATTCTTGAAACTGTTGTCTGGATGTTCTTCCCCTCTGTTATCATCTGCTCATATGGTGGGGCAGCTGTGGCCAAGTCACTTAACTCTGTTTGCCTCAGTTTCCCCATCAGTAAAATGATCTGCAAAAAGGCATGGTGAACCACTCCAGTACCTTTGCTAAGAAAACCCCAAAGGGAACAGTTTGTCATAAAGAGTTGGACATGACTGAGAAATGACTCAGCAACAACTGATATGGTACATAACATATTACTTTGAATTTTGGTACATGTGGGCTTTTTGACTCATTTAAATTCAGTTTTACGAAGTTCTTAAGCACCTACTACAGCCAGTTACTATGCCAGGCAATCAGGCTATGGAGACAATATTGTAAATAGTCCCTAGGCTAAGGAGCTTTCATTCTCCCTATAAGAAGTAACATATGCCTAGGTAAGGAAAAACAAACTGTAGGAACAAGGACTGACTCTGTGATTTCATTGACATAGGCAACTCCTGGATGAAGAAGTTCCCTCTACCAAGGTAGAATACTGTCACATACCAAGTCTTTTCTGATCCCTCAACCCTTGTATAGTTTTCAGTCTCCTACCTTGCTTTGACTTCTGGAAATCATGTGTTTTGCAATGGTCTCAAAGATTTCAGGGCCCAAAGTCTATCCCAGCTGATGGCTTCCAAACACCTACCAGACTTGGCCCATACCCAAGCTTGACCCCTACTTTGTGTTCCCAATCTCACCTTGCCTTACATGGTCTCAGGCTATCCTATCTCTGCAGCCACAGATCTGATATTATGGTCCTTGACTTCTCCTACTTTTTACTCACATGGATAATATACTCTGGCCACCAGGAAGCATTCTCACCTAAAGATAGATACCTTGTACATTGCTGGCCCAATGCCTTTGTTCAAGCTCTAACTCCTTGCCCAGAATGCTCTGCCCCTTTGCTCTATTTCATCTTTCCAAAACCCACTTATTCTTTAAAGCCAAGCTCAAATTCCAGCTCCTCTAGCTTGCTTGCCCTAAGCACACAGCCTAAAATGAACCCTCCTACCTCCACACTCTTGTTGTGGGTGTTGTTGAGACATTTTTCAGTTGTGTCAGATTCTTCATGACTCCATTTGGGTTTTTCTTGGCAGATATTGGAGTGGTCTGCCATTTTTTCCCCAGCTCATTTTACACATGAGGAAACTAAGGCAAACAGGGTTAAGTGATTTCCCAAGGGTCACACAGCTAGGAAGTGTTGAGGCCAGATTTGACCTCAGGAAGAGGAGTCTTCCTGACTCCAGGCCCAGCACTCTATCCATTGTACCCCCTAGCTGCCCTACCTCCATACTCTGATAGCCTTTGATTCCTATGTAATTTATTTGACCCAGATTCCACACTCTCCCATATTGTTTTATTTTCCATATAAATGCATCTTTCTGTTGTGAACTGATCCAACCACTTTAGAGAGAAATTTGGAACTCCTCAAAAGGCTATAAAACTGTACATTTCCTTACTACTATTAAGTCTGTATCCAAGATTTAAAAAAAAGAAAAAAGACCGACGTGTACAAAAATATGTATAGCAGATGTTTTTGTGATGGTGAAGAATTGAAAATTGAGAGAATGCACATCAATTGGGGAATTGCTGAACAAGTTCTGGTATATGATTGTGATGGAGTACTATTGTGCTATAAGAAATGATAAGCAGGCAGATTTCAGAAAAACCTGGAAAGACTTATGAACTTACAAAGTGAAATGAGCAGAACCAGGAGAACACTGCACAGAGTAGCAGCAATACTGTGCAATATTCAACTGTAAATGACTCAACTATTCTCTGCAATGCCACAATCTAAGACGATTCCACATTGTCTTAAGACTGTCATCCAGAGAAGGAAATGATGGAGTCTGAATGCAGATCAAAGCATACTTTAAAAAAATACAACACAACTTTCCTTATTTTTCTTGAGTTTTTTTGGTCTGTGTGTTCTTTCAAAACATGACTAATATGGAAATGTTTTGCATGACTACTCATGTATATCCTGTATCAAATTGCTTGCTTTCTCAATTAAGGGGGTGGGAAGGGAAGAAGGGAAAACATTTGGAACTCAAAAAGTTTTTAAAATGAATATTACAAATTCTTTACATGTAATAGAGAAAAAATAAAATATTCTAAATATGAGGAAAAAATATATCTTTCTCAAATATTAAGTTCCTTAGAGAATAGAGCCCTTGTTTTATATTTATTTGCATCCCTTCAAAGTGTCTAGCACATATAGATGTTCCATGAATGCAGCTGGCTGATTCTCTTTAGATCACAAATTTTATAATTAGAAGAAACTTTTGAAATCATAAAACTATAAGGTCAAAGACCTGGAAAAGCTCTCAGAGGTCATTTAATCCAACCCCCTTCTTTTACAAATAAAGAAACAGAGGTCATAGGAGGTGAAATTTCTTGCTTGAGGTCACACAGGTGGGTAGCATCAGAAGTCATCTGACTTGATGTAGTGCACTTTCCACTATACCATACTTCCCTCCTTCAAAAAACATCTGAGGTGGGATTCAACCTTTTGTTTCCATGGCTCCAAATCTAGGATTTCTACCACTAATCCATCATTTAAGAGAGGAAGTAGCTGAGCACCAGAAAGGTAAATTCTGAGATCACAAGTCAGGAAGTAGATTAGAACCATACTGCCAACTATGGTTCCCAGCATCCCCCCAAGGTCCCTTTCCTAGGCCACAGTTTAAAGATGGAAATCTGTCACCCTTTAAAAAGGAGACCCTTGCTCTTACCCTGTTGACCACTTGATCAGCCTATCAAAATTTTTCCTCATCACAGGAGAATGTCACTATTCAGAAGAAGGCACTCACTTCCAGCTCCATACAGGAAGATTTCACTATACAATCCACACATCATTTATAAAAACCTCACCAAGATTATTTCCTGCTCAGATTCCTGGGGAATACCATCATCCCTTCCCCCATTCCAGCCACAGACATGCCAACTTAGCCCTCTCTATTTCCCATATCTGATTTCCTATCCATGACAAGGCAGTAGAATTCAGTTTATTTTTCAAAACTTTTATGTGGACCTCTATCAAAGCCTTAAAAAAATCTAAACATAATATGTCCAATGATTTACTTTTATCTCTGTGGATACTTACCTCCCTCAAATGAACATTCATGCCTCAGTCAGAAATCCTTTTAGCTTTTTCTTTATAGAAAGTTACAATTTGTAACTTTTCCCCCCTTTGGACAATGGCTGTAATTTCACTGATACAGAAACCTCCCCACAAGTAAACTTCCTCTGCCAATAAAGATCTGCAACTGTTTTGCAACCAGTACTTTTAGAAAGTTACCCAAGGACACTGAGTGGTTGTGACTTGTCTAGGGTCACGCAGTCAATATATCAGAGATAGGATTTTAACCCAGGTGTTTCTGACTCAGAGGCTGGTTTTTTTGTGATGCCCCATGGCTTTTCTTTTCTTATAAATTATACATGCAAATAATCTTCTACCATGGATTGCTTGGACATGAGAATCATTTGTCTGTTGTTATCTAGGTCCTAGAGTCCTCTAGGGATGACACGGGCCGTCAGCCAAGCACTTGGCACAGTAACTGATAAAGTCAGATGAGAAACTTTGATCAGCTTTGATAAATTTCATCCTTGCATTCCTTGAGAATGCTCTTCTGGACCCTGCTGCCCCAGCACTGTGCTTTATCTACGTCATTTTGTCTATTAAGTCTAGAACAACCTGTGTATTTACTTCTCTCTGATCTGGTGCCTCCAAAATATCCATTTTTAAGAACTTATGCAAAGCAATTGAATTTCAGCATGTTCTTTATCTCTGAGTACTCACTCACCCACTAATTAAGAATAATTCCCACACTGTACTTTGCTTCTCTTTAATCTCTTTGCGTCCTATAATTTATTTTTTATTTTCCTCAGGCTATGTAATGTATAGTAAACTCACAAAAAACCCACATACAATATACACAAAATGAAAAAATAATAATCTTATAAAAGTTCCCATAAATAGTCCTTTACTCCCCTCTTTTTCCCATTCCCCTCCCCCCCAAAAAAGATGGGGTCAGGATAGGATTTGTGGCTTTTTTTAAACAGTGAAGTAGAACTATTGGGTCCTAATTTAGCACAGACTCAATGAAACTGTTGTAAATTTATAAGTAATATTTTGAATTTTCTTCATCTTATTGCTAACCCAAGAAAAACAAAGCCTATAATGTTAACAAGTTTCAATCTTTGTCCTCCAGAAATTGCCTTGTGTATTGGGTCGGTAGCCTTACATCTTTTGGTTTTGGTATGCTTATTAATATATACTATATTAATATGCAATACTAATATATTATGACATATACAATATATTAAAATATATCATACTACTTTCTAACTGGATTCTAACCTAGGTTGAAAAGTTTTCTTGTGATTATTAGTGTAGTTTCAAACATGAAAAATCTTTTTTGCTTTCATGAAAAATAAATGGCAAAAGGGAAGGAGTAGATCTCTTTGAAATGTTCTTCTTTGGTTATTACAAGGGCAAGGAATTCACCCAACCTTTCTAAAAACCTCTTTTATCATCCTTTTGCACAATGATCATTAAGAGATGCCACTGATTCTGTGTTTAAAGAATCTGTTCTTGACTTTGAGAGCAGTTGCAAGATGAATATCCAAGTCCATTCTGCAGCTGAATTTCTGGTTTGTGTTTGACCAGCCAGAATTTGGGGGCTTCCCTGGGCTCCTAGGTTGAGTCATCTTTCTAGTGTTTGTGAAGATGCCCTTGCTATAAACTTTGCTCCATGGGCTATGCAGAGTAATTTTGTTACTGTTCTGTGAGCCTTTCTTTTATACTCCCCACCCCCCACCCCAAAGCACTTGGTAACGGATCTTGAGGACACATTTATCCTTGGTTCCTAAAACTTGAGCAGATCTGTGTTTTCATTCTTCCCTGACATAGATTGCAACATAAACTCCATTTCTTAAGGAGATAGTTTCCTAGGCTCTGGCCAGGAAATTGAAAGATCTAAGGGTTTTTTCTCAATCCCACATGGGGGAAGGGAGGGAGACCTTGTTGTTCCCAGGAGCCCCTCCTTCCCATGATCATTCACAAGCTCTTTCCTGAGCTCCTCCTGTGTGCCATGCCCAACCGTACTACAAGAGACTACCAGGAAGATGGAGGACTCAGACCCAGCCTTGTGAGCTCATGTTCCAGCTGCTGGGGTGGAGCTGGACAATGGTGGAGATCTTGCTTCTAATGAAGTTTGCAGGTTGTCCCTACTGGATAATTAGATGCGGCCTGAGAGAGCTAGCAAGAGCTAGGTGGTGGGGAGATACCTTTCTGGGAGGGGGCGGTGCTTGAAGAAGTGTTCATCCCGGGTCACCCCATTCTTGTATGTACCTAGTAATTTACCTGTTATCTTCCCCAATCAGATGTGAGCTCCTTGAGAGCAAGAACTGCCTAGCATATAGTAAATACTTAAATGTTTTCTGATGGATAACTTAGCTAGTAGTCTCTTACTGATGAATAAATCCACATTTAATTAGGTTAGTCCTTAGACAACCAACTTGTTGTCTTGCCAACCAAGATGTCTTGCCATCTATGTAGGACCTGGCAGACATTGAGTCTTCCTGGTATAGCCTTTGAGAGGCTAGAATCACCTGCACACTATATTGAGAACTCTTGTAGTTGAAGTTGGTGGTAGTAATGTGATTTGACAATTACCAGAGAAAAAAATATAGTCTATTTGTCTAAAAGTAAGTTTTTATTGGACCCATCATTCCTTCTAACCAACCACCATGGCATAGAGGAGTTCAGTGGGGTGGGTTCTTAGGCGATCTTTGGCTACTTTAACATATATACAGTCTAGCATGGAGGATGTACTCCCATTCCACTTTACTCTGTTCCCTCGGTCAACAGACAAACATTTAGTAAGCCCTTAACTATGTGCCAGGAATTGCGCTGTGATAGGGATACAAAGGCAAAAAACCTTATCCTTGACCTCAAGGAGCTTACATTTTAATGGGAGAAGACAATATGTAAATAACTAGGTAACATGCAAAATATATACTGTGTAAATGGAAGGGGATCATACCACATCTAGGGTGGGATTGTGTTCATATTTTAGGAAGATCATTGACAAATGGTGGAGCATCAGACGAGGGTGACCAGGATGGTGGAAAGTCCTGAGATCATTCCTCATGAGTATCAATGAAAGGGAGGGAAGGGAGGGAATAAACATTTACATACCACCTACTTTATGCTAAGTGCTTTTTTACAAATATTATCTAGTAGGGAAGAAGACACTTAACAGAGACTTGATAGGTAAGTATTTAAAAGTCTGTTCTGTAGGAGGCAGATTAAACTTGCTCTGTTTGACTCCTAAAAAGCAGAACTAAGAGCAATGAGTAAAAGACATAGAGGCAGATCCATGTAAAGAGGAAAACCCTTCTCAATTCTGTTGAAAGATGGGAAAATGTAGCAGCTACCTCAGGAGGTAAAGTTTTCTCTCATTAGAGGTTTTCAAGAGAAGGCAATCATCCATTCTAGACAGGGTTCTGGTCGAACCAGATAATTGTCCTTTAAAGTCTATTCTGACTCTAAATGTAAGAGCCTCTGAGACTTTCCCATTCTGAGAATCTGTAATTATGGGGAGGATTTTCTTTTATTTATTTTTCTCCTAGGAATTCAGAAAGTTTCTAAGTATGTTTGTGGATGGTGAAATTTCCTTGTGCCTTCTATAGAAGATTTAACAGTTAGGGGAGTAAAAAGAACATGAGTTCTGGAGTCTCAGGACCCAGGTCCTAATTCTAGTTCTGCTACTTTATAGCTGTGCGATCTCAGCCAAATTTATTTAATTCTCTGGTCCTCAGTTTTCTAATGTGTAGAGAGAGAGGATTGAACTAGATGATCTCTGAAGTTATTTCTAGCTTTAAATCTTATGGTCCCTGTAGAAGGGGAGGGTCAGGGTTACTCTAGCACAGGGGTGGGGAGCCTAGGACTTCAGACTCAAGGATAGGTCCTCAAGTGCGGTCCTTTGACTGAATCCAAACTTCAAAGAACAAATCCCCTTAATAAAAGGATTTGTTCTGTAAAACTTGGACTCAGTCAAAAGACCACACCCAAGGACCTAGCATGTCTCACAAACCTAGAGGCAGCAGGTTCCCTACCCCTACTCTAGGAGATACCTACTGGATGATCCCGTTATTTAAACCCATTTTCTTGGCATTGATGGCTTTCATCCTGGAACTATGGAGATGGTCTTGATAATGACCATGTCTTCAGCCACATGGTCAGGCTGAGTTTCAGGGCAAGTAACACACACACACAAGACCATTTCAGGAAGCCCCCAGTGGCACCCTAAATTTGATGAGATTGTCGCCTTAGGTAAGCCACTCCACTGGATGTCCTGGGTTCATGTATTGCTTGGGACTGAGAGGTCCAGGAATCTGCTCATTGACTAGCTAGCCACTGAGAGGCCATGCATTCCTCCTTACTTTAATTATATACACTTGCTTAAGTAACTCCTGTCGTGAGAAGACAATGTCTAGCTCATCATTTCAGCATTCTAAAAATAAACTATACAGAATCATAAGTTTTCCAACTACAGGAATTCCAGGACACTGTGAAATAGACCCATAAGTAATAATATTTCTGACACTATACTTTAGGAAAATTCTGATTAGAGGGAAATTGCTTTTTCTTCTATAATATGAATTTCTCTCATACATTTTGATCTGTAAAGGTATGGCAAATGACATAAGCACAGGTCCAGAGTCTAAAAAAAAATTTGGCTTCCTTTAAAAGAAAAATCAGGTTACAAATAGGTGTACAAAGTATTTAGCTTGAAAGTTAGGAAACATGCTACAGAACCTTGGACAAGTCAATTCCTCTTCTGTAAAATGTTAGGCTTAGACTAGATGATTGCTACAGCTCCTTCCAGCTTTCACATTCCCATGTGTAAATCATTTAATAAAATTGTAAATTATTACCATTGCTCATGACTTAATTATCACAGTTGAGGATTGCTTCTCTTCCCATCACATGTTTCATATGAAGGAAGGATTAAAGATTGTTCTACTCGGTGACATAGATCAGAAGTAGGACCTGTGGATAGAACTTTCAGAAAAGATTTTAATCATTTGCTACTCAGTTGCTTTTAGTCATATCTGACCCTTCATGACTCCATATGGGGTTTTCTTGGCAAAAATAATGGAGTAGTTTGCCTTTTCCTTCTCCAGATCATTTTACAGTTGAGGAAACTGAGGCAAACAGGGTTAAGTGACTTGCCCACAGTCACACAGCCAGTAAGTATCTGAGGCCAGATTTAAACTCAGGAAGATGAGTCTTCCTGACTCCAGGCCTGGCATTCTATCTACTGCACCACTTATCTGCCTGACTTCTAATAATTAAAGTTATACAAAAATAGAATGAGTACCTGGTAAGTAATAGGTGGTCCATCAATGGAGGTGTTTAAAGAAAGCCTAGGTGATGTCTTGTTAAGCACCTTATAGACCTGATTCTTGCTTTGAGATGGGCTCAATAACTTGAAATCCTTACCAACTCTGCAGTCCTGTGACGTAAATAACAGTAATGTTCCTATAAGGTATTTTTGTATGATCCACAGACTTTCTGTAAGTTGACTTTTTTGTTGGTTTTTAAACTTGATACTTTTCCATTGTTTTCTTTCTCAATACTTTATCCTAGCCAGAGTTGCCAGAAGCTGAAAGGCTTTGGTTTCCCCTCCCCCACCAACATGCTCAAACTAACTGTGCTGTGATCCCAACTACAGAATGGCACACCCTGAAACAGTTCCTGTTCACTCCTGAGGGCTGTGTCCAAAGTCGCAGAACCTCCAACACTTTCTCCCATCTGGTCTTGAGTCCCTCCCTCCGCATTTTGTCCCTGTCACATTCTGTCCATCTCTGCTTACTTACAGAATTTGATTTCACTAAACCAGAAATTCCACTCTAATATCACAATCTCTCAGGTTCAATGAACATTTCTGGAGTCATTTATTTTATTATCTCAGCATATGCTATCTTTGTTCTTATGACACAAGCCTAGAGAAGTCTAAGAGGTTTTTTTCAGACATTACTGTTTTGCAGGTAAGAGTGGGAAATGGATGTGATGATGAAGAGGGAGAGAGAGATGGGTCAGAGTTGGGATTTCATCAGTATAATGAACTTCTGATATGGAAATTCTCTTCATCAATGAAGATCAGCAACTTTTTATAACTCATTCTTTGAGTGTTGCCTGGGATGCTGAGGTTAAATGGTTTCCCAGTTCTCACAGGGCTAGTATGAGTCAGAGGCAGAACTTAGCCCCATATCCTTCTAACTCGGAGGCTGTCCTTTGATCCACTGTACTCTGCTTCCTCTCTGTTACTTAAAAAAGGAACCTGCTTAAGATTTTCATTCTACTATTGCTTGTTGCCCCTACACACATATATTCTACCAATGTCACCCAAACCAAATCTCTGTTCACATTTGATATTCTGGAAGCACAATGTCCGTCCTGGTACCCTCTTCCACAAAAATCTTTCAAATACTAGTTATGTAAAGGTCAAATAAAATTCCAAAACCCAATTATCATGAAGGAGCATCATTTATATGATAATTAAGAGATTTCATTGATTCTTCAGCTATATTCCTTCTTTTAAGACATTTGAACTTTTTCTTCTCATTGGCCTTGAATGTTTTCACCCAATTAATTTTTATTTAGTTAGTATGCACCATATACATTGGCTCTTTGGGTGATGGGATGAGTAAGGAAAACAAGTATAAGACGTGGTCCCTGTTCTTAAGGACTTCTAAGCTATGAACAGCCAAAATGCCTCTCAAAGCACAACATGAGTGATATAATGATGAGGAGTAAAACTAGTCACCCTGAATTCAGAGGATGGAGAGATTGCTCGACTGGAGTGAGCAGAGAAGATTTCATGGAGAGAAAAACTTGGCAAACCTCGGAAAATGATGCCAATATGAGCTCTGTGAGCTGGGAGTGACTTGAGTTGGTCTCTTGATGGATGATTAAAATTCAAATAGGTTGTGGATAAAGCACTGACCCTGGAGTCAGGAGGACCTGAGTTAAAATCTGGTTTCAGATACCTACTAGCTGTGGGACCCTGGGCAAGTCACTTAACCCTGATTGCTGCCCTCCCCCCCAATTCAAAGAGTTTAAAAGGAGAGCAGGATAATGTCGCAAACCGCAGCACTGAACTTGAAGAATGCAAGATATCTTGAAGGGCAATAAATGAACCAGTTTGGCTGGAGTAGACCATTTGTATACAGGAATAACAGGAGAAAAACCAGAAAAATAGATTGTAGAATGTTTTGAATACCCGATTAAACAGAATAGACTTCAACCTGTAGGCAAGGTAGCACCACTGAGGGCTTTTAAGCAAGGTAATATATGACAAAAATGAGATATTTTAGGAACCTTAACCTGGCAGGAATATATGAGAAGATTGAAAGCAAGGAGTTAGGAATTAGGAGGCCACTTAAGAAATTAAGACCATAAGAAAATATCTGTAGGAAAGAGGAAGTATTTATATTGAGAAGTACTGACAATGATGGGAGACATTACAAAATCCAAGGACAAGATCATGGGATTTGGAGATGAAAAGCATGGTTGCAACCCAAAAATCCTATCTTCATATGAGAAAATAGACCCAGAGATTTGAAATGACTTGCTTACATTCACATAAGCAATATGAATTTGGTCACTGATTGGATGTGAGAGATGAAAGTGGAACACTAAGGGAAAAAGTCAAACCAAAGAAATCACCATTCAAACCTAGGTGCCTGGAGGAACTAGAATTCATGCCATAAGACTTGAAACTAGAGGGGTTTAGCCTGAAGAAAAAAAGATTGAGATGTTAATAATGGTTGTCTTCAATTATTTAAAAAGTTGTAAGATATAAAATGGACCAGGAATTTTCTATTTGTCCCCAGGGGCAGAAGCAGGGAAGGAAGTTGTAAAAATGCAAATTTAGACAGTGTAAAGGAAAAGAAAAAACTTCCTAACAATTGGAGCTATCCAAAATTGTAGAGGACCACAAGATGTATGGGGTTGCCTGACCCTTACTGGGTGGAAGTCTTCAAATAAAGTCAAATTCTCCAACTAAACCAGAAGCTCCTAGGGGACAAGAGCATTTTTTTCTGGTATCTACCCTAGACCCTAGAACAAAGTGCTTTGTTTATAGTGGCAGTCAATAAAAGCTTCTTGAATTATGTCAGAGGAACACTTTTTTCACCCAAAAGACAAGTGAATCCACAAGTTGATGTGTTCTGACTTTCTTCATTCATAAGCAATGTGGGAAGATCATTTGCAAGTTTTCCAGACATCTTTAAACTTCAATAATCTGAGTGATGCATAAATTCATAACATGGGTAATCAGG
>CM053769.1:523808368-523863407 GCA_028658325.1 Potorous gilbertii | reverse complement strand
TCCAACTTTCCTCCAACCACCTTCCTCTCTCCCCACAACCTTCTTCATCCTGGGCAAGTCATGTCTAGGATTTTGCTGAAATTCTCCAGAGAGGATTTAATTAACACAGTAAATACTTTCCTCCTGCCCTTTGTCATTGAAAGTATAGCTCTTTACCACTCAGCTTGTCCATTTGTTGTTTCATTCCTGTTATACGACTGGCTCACCTTCCTTTCCAGTTACACATAACCTCAATAATGTCTTTCACTAGCATTCAAGTAGTCATTAGTGACATGTTGTGACCTGCTAACCCCTATCAATATACAAAACATCATTTTTAAGATAAAGTATTTGAGGAATTAATACAATGACAGGAACAACTGATTTACATACTACTTCTTTCACTTAACAAATACTTATATTTCTACTATATGCAGGGTTAAGGAAAATAGAAACATTTAGAGAAGATATGATTCCTGGCCTCCCAGAACTTACCATCTAGAAGAAGGTTAAGACAAAAAGAGGCACACTGAAACACATATATTTACATAATAAATGCATATGTGAGGTACAAAACAAAGAACTAAGGTCCAGAGGGGAAGGCCATTACGGATTAAGAAAAAGAGGAGTGATATCATGAAAGTGGCATTTGAGTTGATACTTTAAAGGATGAGTAGCATCTTTACCGTTATAAAGTTCTTTACCTTACGTCATTTGATCCATCTCACCAATCCTATGCAAGCAGCTAGAAGTATTATCTCTTTTCTACAGACAAGGAAACAGACTAAAACTTGCTCAGGTATTTTGTCTTTAAAATGGAGTCCGTTATCTGATAAACCTTCACTATCTTGTAACATCCAAAAGAAAAAAAAGAAAGTCAACATCATCCCCACCTGCTGGAAGAAAGTAGAAGTTATTAATTGCATGTATTAGAACCCAAACATGGTGGTGGAAGTGGAGGAGAAGGCTCTGAGCTGTGTCCCTTAGGAATTTAGCCTCTTTCCTCCCCCTCAACACAAAGAAACTGTCTCTCATTCTTTTTTCTTCTTTCTACTCTTCCTTCACATACCATTTATATGAGAAGGGATGGAGAGAAACATTATAATGACTTATCTAGAACATTATGTTTAAAAATGCTGTAGAAAGCGCATAAAGACCCCACAAACACAGCCTGTCTCAGCTTGCTTTCTTCCTCATAGAGACAATTGTGCTACGGTCATGAATCTGACTGGTTGGTAGCAATAGACAGCTTGAATGGGTGGTAGTTACCTCTCCCAGAGGACGGCAGGGCCCACCTCTTCTATAATTCTATGTGGAAGACTCTGCTTACTATAGGTACCCAAGTTAAATTTTTGTTAGTTTTTAAGGTGAACAACAGAAAGTTAAAGATAGACTCGATAAAGGTTAAAAAAAAGGAAAAAAATCTAAATTTACAGATTGATTTGGCAATTGGCTCAGAATAGATGAGAGGGAAGAACTATCGAACAGAGACAACCTGGCATTTCTAGACAAAATACAAGCTTCTTAAAGGCAGAGGCTACTTGGAATTCCCATTGCTTGGTATAGGACTTGTCTTATTGAAGGAATGAAAGTAGGGTCATAGAAATTAAACTGAATTTGTCAGAAGATCCAGATCTACTGAACTCAAGACCTAACACTAGGGCATCTACTCACTGGGACTATGGGCAAATCATCACCTAAACATGTTAAACTTTTGTGTTCTCATCTGTAAAATGAACACAATATTTGCACTTTCAGATAGGGCTCTTTGACTACCTACCTCCACAGGACTGTTTGGAAGACCAAATGAGATTATGTAAGGGACTTCATAAAAGTAATATGAGAATGGACAACGTGAACACAATGCCTGCTAATTTTTTAAAACCCACAACATAAAAATTAAAATGAAAAAATAGGCTTGCTTAAAAACAGAAGCTATTAATATATTTCTCCTTACTAGACAGTTAACATATTTGCCATATCTCATATCCTACTGGCCTCATACTCAGGACAGCCCAGAAAAGAGTCAAACAGCCATGGTTCTGATCCTGCTTCTGACACTAACAAATGTGACTTGGGTATATCATTCATGTGGTTGGAGATCTACAAGGTGAGGGCACTGAATTAGAGGATCTCTTAAGTTGCCACAATTTTATCTAGATAATACATACAACTACTAAGTGCTATATGAATGTGAGTGATGGTTATTATTGAGTTCTATAACAGGAGCATTGTAAGAGCAAGGCTACAAAAGCCGTTTCTGAGCTAGCTGTTGGATTGGGAAATTAATTTGTTTATGTCATGAAGCTTCATAGACTGCTCCTTGCCTCCCCCCATGTAAATTTTAATCCAGAATCTTTGGAGAGAAATGAATCACAGGTGATTCAGGAGAATTACAGGTGTTATAACAACCTCGAAGCAAAAAATGGTTTGGGGCTGGTAGTTGTCTACTCTGTCTACTCATAAGATCAGTTACTGAGCTAATCTATAATTACCATCCTCTCCAATTACATAAACTCTTGTGGGTATGGTTTCTGAAAAATACAGAGTAGTATGATACCAAATGCTTTCTAAGTCAGCACACAATGCAAGTTTGAACTTAAAAATGCCCAAATAGTCTGGGATGCTGATTGAGGCTTGGGATCCAGGACTCCATTAGGACTCCAAGCTGGTCAGCTGACTAGATTTGCCTTTTGAAAAGTGTGGGCCCTTGCATGCATACATGTGTGCATGTGTGCGTGTGCATGTGTGTGTGTATTTGTCTAGAGAAAGAGAGCAGCATTAAATAAAATTTTGAAATTGTCAACTATAATGCTACATGGACTAGGATGAGAAAGAAGAGAGAGACTGTGCCCTCCCTTTTGTCCTTCCACTCTCCCTCCATGTTCTTCTCTTCTCATGTGGCTATACAGGATGAGTAATTCTCCCCCACAGAACTGTGGTCACAATGGCCCACATAGTCTGTTAAAGAAAAGGGTAAGAAATCTGATATTTCAAAGGCATACACATCACTGGTAGCTTCAAGATCCTCTTGCTTAAGGAAAGAATGGAGAGATGAGAATAGAGCCTGAGTTTCCTTCTCCCTGAGCAAGGTAGGATTCCTTAGAACACTTCTCTCTTTTTTACACATGTAGGAGAGAATTAGATGAACTAATTCTAATGCTTCAGCAAAATTTGCATAGTTTAAACCAGCAATTCTCATTCTTTTTGTGTCATTCATCCCTTTGACCATCGGATGAAACTTATAGGCCTTTTCTCAGAAGAATATTTTTAAATATCAAAATACCTAGGATCCAATTATATTGAAATAAAGATGAATTTTTTCCTATCCAAGTTAACAGACTCTCTGAAATCTATTGACTCTATGGTGATTCTTGGACTGCAAGTTAAGAAACCTTTATTTAAGTTGTTTTATCCTTTTAATCTATGATCATTAAGTAACAGACTTGGAATAGATCATTTTAAAAAAATCAATTTGCACCCCTAATCCCAACCATCAGTATCAAAAAGGAATGTCACTGTTCTTGAAGGGATCCAGATAAAAGAGTACATAAACCATATACATTTAAATGGAAAAAAAATTCAAAGTACATGTCCTGCTATGGAAGGTAATGCAACATTGCCTTGATATATATGAAGGCTAGTAAATTAGAATTAATGAAAATCATATGATTTGTTTTTCCCATTTTGTTTATTATCTGAATTCCCCAACCCTCATATTACATGCAAAAACCAGTTTTAGTTTTTTATTATGAGGCATTTCTACCTCAAACTAGAATTTCGTCACTGGCTGATGTGTCTTTTGTATTCTTCAAGAATCTTAAAGAATTATTTGAGGTAACCCACCTCCCCCCACCCCCCACATACATAGACATACACCATCTGCTTTTCATCATAACAATGAATTTTATTTGCTACCTGCCTTGGAAATTTCAAAGATGCTTAAACTAAAAAGAATGGCAGAGAGAAAATTGCCAATGTATATCAGCAAGTTAAAGACCATCCTGAGTAGCTTCATTGAAGGGAGAACAGCTGAAACACCCAGAAATTTACAGGAGCCAAAATATAAGGAAGGAGCCAGGGGCAAAACCCATCAGTTCAAAAATCTATACACAGAAGCCGAAAACTTAGGCGATAATAATGCGTTACCATTGATATAGCATTACATGTTGCAAGGTGCTTAATGGAAATGATTTATGAGATCATTATAGCAACCTTGTGTAGCAGGTGTTATTTTTTTCCTCATTTTACAAATGAGGAAACTGAGTCTGAGAGAGGTTAAGTGATTTGCCCATGGTCATAAAAGTTTGCAAATATCTGAGAAATAAGAAAGAGGAATGAGAAGTTCCAATGCAAAGAGGCAAATCTGACCTCATAGGTAACACCAAGATCTGATGGGATGAAACCTGTAATTGGAATATGGTTCAGAATTTGAATACATAATTCAAAAGAATCACAACAGGGGTATTCATAGGAGGAAATCAAAGAATGGGAAATGGGAAAAGATGATGGAGAACATTTGGGTGAAAGTGAATGGAGGGAGAAAGAGAAGTGACCTTGTTGTCCATGTACACTACAAATCCCTGAGACAGAAAGAGGAAATAGATGAAGACCTGGCATGGAGGAATGACGCAGTTGTGATGGAAGATTTCAACTACCTAGACATGTGCTGGAACTCTCTGACAAAAGCAGAGCAAATAATAATTCTTGATTTGCCTTAATTGTTCCATTATTCAAAAAGTGGAGAAATAAACAGGAGGAAATTGTATACTTAGTAATGAAAGAACTAGTTTCTATGGTTGAAATAATGAGAAGGTATTGACCACTCTCTTCCAGAATTTGTGATAGAAAAGAAAAAGTAAATCAGTCTAACATGACCTCTAGATATTGTTTAAAAACAGCAACTTATTTCAAAGTAGATGGATAGGTAGGTCCCTTGGAATAACATGTTTCAGGGGAGGTTAATCTCAAGAATGAAATTCTGAAGATAGAAGGGAAAAAATTCCAGTGGGGAGAAAAAACAGGAAGTGCCTGATGAGACCAATGTGGATGCACAGGGAACTCAGTAACCAACAAATTTTTTTAAAGAAATGTAAAGGGGAAGGAAGCAAGAACAAGAAACAAAAAAGATGGATATAAAAATAGTGACAGGAGCGTTGAAGTTCTTGAACTGAGGCTGGCTTGGTCAGTTATCAAGTTTGTTGTTTGTTTATTCTATTTTTAGTTATAGAAGGATCAAATGTAAGAAATGAAAGAAAAGATAGGACTCACTGTTTGGGTTGTAGGGGATGAAATTAACTGACAAGAGTGAAAAAAAAGAGCTGTTCAATACTCATTTTGTCCCTATTTTCTTTGCCAAAGAGAATCCATATGATATAAATGTTAGAGCAAAAATGGCTCACAGAAAATTGAATATCCAACATGAAGAACTCTAGAGAGATAACAAGAAAATCAATATAAATCAATAAATTGGAAGGAATAGCCAGTTGCACATGGTAGAATTGCAGTTTTATTTGCAATCATCTTTTTTTTATTGTACTATTTTATGGAAATACTTGTTTTGTTCTGTGAATTCAAAATAAAATAAAATTTTAAAAAGATAAAAAAGAAATATAAATGCAAGAAATATCAATAAAAACTTATTTTAAAAAATAAAAGAAAATCAATGTAAGTAATCAATAACCAAGAGACTGAGTGATTTTGAGAGGCATGGTTCTACCCCAGTCTTGAGTTTCTTACATATTTCATTTAAGAACAGAAACCCATCTCAAGGCATGAACTCCAAAATAAAATACATAAAAGACTCGTAGCTGGGCTGTAACCATGCCTTATACTGATTTTATGGCTGTCTTTCTAGATTTCTGATTCATTCTACTTTAACTTCTAGTAACAGTGAAATTCTTATTTCTCCCTGGGGAGAGGGCCAGGAGCCCCCAGGCCAACTCAGGGCCCCTCAGCTTTGGTTTTTCTAGTCTCTATATCCTGCCTCCATGCCATTCTCTGCTACCATTGGAGTAATCCCTCGAGTATAACAAATCAAGTCATTCTCCTCAAGTCTAATGATTGGGAGTAGTTCTAGAGCCATTGTTAGAACCAGTGGTAGAAGCAGCATATGGTAGAAGGGAAGGAAAGGGACCTGTCTGCTATTGCTAAAAGAGAAAAGAAGTACACACACACACACACACACATACCCCTCTTTTCCCTGGAAATAATACTCTACTCTCCCCTTTTCCACATATCCTTCAAGTTGCATGACATCCATCTATATAACATTACTTTTCTCCTTTAAGGCTGCACATGATATTAATCTTAACCAAGTTTAAAAACAAAAAACCAAAAAAAAAAAACTTTTCTGGTAGGGGCCCAAGCAATACAATTTGCTCTGCTCTCTGAATTCCTATAGGGACAGATGAGTACTGCTTGTGAAGAGTAAAGATTCTCTTAAATCAAAGTGGCAGTAGGACTTCTGGAGAACAGATTGGCAGGAGAAGGCCAGCAAACCTTTAGTGAGGCTACTACACATTCAGACAGCCAAAGTGCTAGTACTTAGAAAGAAGAAGGCTGGGGCAGGGAGAAAGGGAGCCTAGATCAGAGGGAAGAAAGATCTGACGGCATAAATAGGCCCAGGGACTCCCTCTGCATGTCACTGAACATCTCTTTCACTCCCTGCTTCTCTCCCATAGGAGAGAGATGTCACTGAACATCTCTTTCACTCCCGTAGCCATGTGATTACAGGAGCCACTAGAAGAAGCAAATTCTCCTCTGGAGATCTAGTGATCAAGTCTCCCTAGGTTTTCCATACTAGCAACAGCTAGCATGTGAGTCACCTACATTTGGTCATTTTGACTTTTGTTGTGGGCTCAACAACTGAGGGACTTCTCCTATGTAAGAGTTTGAGGGCTCTCTTCCTCATCTGTGTCTCCTTGGGTTCCTGGACCACACACACTGGTCTCAAGGCAGAATCTTGCATGAGGTGGATTCTTTTAGGAGAGGCCCTCTCAGTCCATGCTAGTGGGGAAGAGAAGGGGCAAACCAAGACATTGACTGGAGCTATTAAGATTACAGTGGTCATGAGGTTGTGATCAAGGCCTGCAGGAGACTCTATAAATAGAACATAAATCTGATGCCACAGGAGTCTTCCTTCTTCTGGGAGGAATCCACACTTAAGGAAGTGAGCAATTGCCCTCTACTTCTTGTGATCCTGATAGGACAATTTCTAAAAAAAAATTATGATGTGAAAGGAAAATAAAACTTAAGAAATGCCATAATTGTTTAGACCAATGGTCTACAATAACCACTCTGACAGTAGTATCAAGGAAAATTTTGCAAAAATTTGTTCTTTGTCCTATTTATCCCCAAGTATTCCTCCCTTTCCTTAGCATCAGAAGTAAAATAGAAAGCCTTGTAAAGCATAAATCCATGGATATATTCAGAACATTACATACTTCTCTGGCCTCCAAGAGAAAGACAACTCAAATGATCGGGGTGATCCAGGGATTTCTGTATGTGAACAGACCAAGGGCAATCAGAGTTTTAGGTTGAAGAGTATGGAAAGCTACAGTCTTAAGGTTTGTAAGAGTATGTGGTAGATATAGCAGGAGAAGCACCAAGAAAGTAAATTTAAATTTGTTTTCTCAATAGTAAAATATAGAATGAAGAGAATCCCTGAAGAGTTTGAAAGTGCCAGCCTGAAGGCAAAAGAGGACAGTATTGTTGCAAAGGACATTTATGGAATTTGTTGGCCCCAAGAGGTTGTACAGGGGAAACTAATAATAGCTTCATAAATATTTGTCTGATTTACCCATAAATATTATACTTGTTGAGTGATTAAATAAATTATGGTTTATTAATCTTGAGAAGCATTTGCATGCTGGATTGAAAAGAAGGATTCCGAGCCCAGAAGATCTGGATTGAAGTCCCGTCTCTCTCTCACAGACTAGATATATGACCCTGGGCAAGTCACTTAATTTTTCCAAACCTCAGACAATTCTCTAAAGCCCCCAATAGGGAAGAGCAGAAGGAGTTTCTAGCTACACCAGTGTAATCATGGAGCTGGTTTTAAAAAAGAGTTAACATGCTAATTCAATGAGCTATCATACCATTAAAAGTGATGAATATAAGAAATCTGGAAGACTTTCATGAAAGAAGGCAAAGACAAAAAAGTGTAACTAACAATGTAATTTATGCCTCCGTAGACTGCATTCTGGACTTTCTCTACCTTGCCCCAGAAACCTCTTCAACCTGGAAACTAATTCTAACCCTGCAATTCACACGTTGGCAGTGCCCACCAGTTCCAATGGCCCCTTCCTCTGATTGGATACCTCCTCACAGAACCTCCTTCCAAGGAAAGTATCCAAGTCATCTTCGTTATCATTCCTCTCCTCCCTTGTGAGATTCCCACCCCCAGTCTTATGTATTGTCCTCCTCTATCAGAGTGTAAGCTTCGAAGGGGCATCTCTCTCTCTCTTTCTCTCTCTCTTTCTTTCTTCTTTTATTTGTATTCCCAGCACTTAGCACAGTGCCCTGCACACAGTAAGTACTAAAAAATCTGTTTGTGGATCACAAAAATGGAGGGCACATAAACTTCCCCATCCATGGACAGGAAAAGGGAATGAGAATAAATAGAATTCTGATGGGAATATTTTGAGGAAGTGAATGAAAAGTCATACTTTCGGTTGAAATTAACTTAAATGACAATAGTTACCAAGCAAGTTGAATGGGATGTTTAACATTCAACTTTTAAACAAGAGGTTTAATAACAAAAATTATTTTACAGAATGATTCCTTTCCTTTGAGGAGTCTGATGCTGCTGGAGTGATGACTTCACTTTAGGCAGCAATCTGCAGGGACTCCTGCCTTAAACACTTTCTCTCTAAACTCGTGACCTTGCATTTGCCCAAGAGCAGGATCCTCTGCCATTTTCTGCTCTAGGCCCAGTCTGGTGGTAGCTTCCCCAAGTTTGTCCTTTGTCAGCATATTCACTTTCATTACCTGAGAGCCTTATCTGCAGAGTTAGGGGCCATTAAACTCTCTCTTCTGGATCACTTTTGCCAAAGTGGAAGAAGTTAGACCATACTGTTGGCTCTGGGGCAATTACACGAGTTGTATTTCATCGATACTTACTGATCCCTAACATACCTGTTTCTAGGTTTCACTAGTTCCTAACCAGGACAAAATATTTCCCCAAACCTACATAATACTTTCAGTTTTCTTTTCTTCTTAAGTCACACTTTGATGTAGATCCTTGTCAAAGTTTTTTTTTTTTAAATATGGACATTCTTTTTGATGAATTTTTCTTTATCTGTGTATATTTCCTTCAAGTAACTCTCAATAATTACATTAGACTTCTTTTTATTTTTATGGGGTAAAAAGATCAAGAAAAATCCAGTTGAGCCTTGAATGCTGCTCATATGAGTTTTTAACTAAATATATCTACGATAATGCATATTTCATACAAAAGTCTCCAAATTTATTCATTATAAATTACACTGAATATGAGTTCTATACTTTTTGGATATATTGAATTAATCTGGAAGGCAAATACTTGTCTATTGGTTCAACAACTAGGCCTTCTCTGTGCCTGTGTATTGACTTTTGTAGTATGTATAAATACCTTTGTTTTGTATCCATGGATAAATACGTCCTTGAGGGGTGAAACCATCAGTGTGGATCCGCCCATGCACCTGTCACCATGTGTCCTTGGAGGTGATGTCATGGCCCCAGATTTTTTCCATGAAGAAGTTTTGTTCATGGTACAAAACCTGCCCAGAAAAGCTCCAAAGCTCTCTTCACTTTAAAGTCCTCTCATCCACACTGGAGCTTTCTGGGAGACCCAGTTCCATTCTCATTCTGTGCCTTTTTCCCTATGTCCTTCCCATCTTTTCAGTTCTGCTAAATATACACCATGAGTGGCATTCACCGCTACTCTTCATTGCTAAGGTCTAGAAGAATATCTTATGTAGGCTAGCACTTTGCTAATGATTATTCATTTTTATTGCCACCATGTGCTAGCAGGGGAATTTTTACGGAACAAACTGGTACACTTGAGACTTGTATGAACATAGAGAAAACATGCCAGTGATTCAATGGTTCATATCCCTAAGCAAAAAAATAAGTTATTTATTAACCAATAACAAATTTTAAAACTGCCAATTTTTATGCATAGATGTATGTATAGACAAACTATGCAACATGATGTTTAAAGCTATTGGCTTCATTTTCATTTACTGTAGTCATTTTATTATAATTGAAATCCATATAATACTTTTAAAGTTGCAATTTTTACACCCACCCCCAAAATTAACCTCCTGTGAACCTCATAGCAGCCCTGTGAATTATGCTAGGTACTTCAGAAACTATTTTTTCTCATTTCAATGACAAAAATGAGGCTCCGAGAAATGAGAATCATCCCTCTGCCCAAAGGACTCTTTTCATTGTCTGGTCTGGGAATAAAACAACAAACTGTTCTGTCTCAGCACTGTCTGTCAGAAAGATTCAGAAATGTTTTCCTCAACAAATCTGAATTACTTAAGGAATATACTCACTGCTAACTTAAAAGTTAGCATGCTCACTTCAGGGATATCCATATCTTCTGCTTGCACTGATGTACTTCTCTCTCCCAGGGCAATATGGTATGTGACAAAAACTCTGAGGATAGACTCGGAAGACCTGGTTTCAAAATGTACCTTTGCTACTGGCTATCTGGGCTTTTGTGTCCTCATCTATGAAATGAAGGATTTAGGCTAACCAGTCTCCAAAATTCTCCTGGTTCTACATCCAGGGACTCACCGTATCTCTCTTTTAGCCCCCTGTAGAATTCTCCTTTGTCTTTTCACACATTCACACCTCTTTTTACACATTTAATATCTGGCATTATCTAATTTAAAATGGACTCATTCATCTAAGCAAATATAATAAAATGTCTACAATATTAAGTTTCTTCAGTTGTCTCATCTTGTTTAACTGCTTAGCCAAGCTTTTTGTTTGTTTGTTTGTTTTTTGTTTCCTCCATGACAGAGACATATATTGCCAAACATGCTCTATCCCTCCTCTCATATCTCAGAGTCAACCTCAGAAAGAACTCTCAGCTATACTTTCTTTAATTCATTAACTTCTTCTATCCTAGGAGTCTGGGCAAGTTCTCAGGTGCCCAGTAGGGGCTTGACCCTGCACACAGTTCCATCTCCCAATTCTGGGCATTTTCACTCACTATTCTCTATGCCTAGAATACTCCCCCTCTTCATGTCCACCTCCTGGCTTCCTTTAAGTCCCAGCCAAAATGCCACCTTCTACAGAAAGTCTTTCTTGACCCGCACTCCCCCTTAATTCTAGCATACTTCCCTCTGTTGATTATTTCCAATTTATCCTGGATAGAGCATATTTGTACTTATTTCTTTGTATGTTGTCTCCTCCATTAGACTGTGGGTTACTTGAGAGGAGAGACAGCCTTCTGCCTTTTTGTGTATCCCCAGATCTTAGCCCAGTGCCTGGCACATAGTAGGCACTTAATAAATGTAGATTGACTGACTGTGGCAGGGGAGCAGAGAACTGTAATTATGTCTTCAGTATAATGGAGGAGAAGAGAGCCACTCCTTCACTGCCATTTCTCCTCTATGACTGCAAAATTCTCTCTCTTTATTTCAGTTTTCTCATCTTCAAATTAGGGGCACTTAGATCATTTACCTACAAGGTAGATGTAAGAGTGAAGTGAGATCATATATAAAAACATCCTAAATGTCTGCTATTAGTATTGGCATTCTCCCACTCTACTTCCTTAATGGCGCCAAGAAAATCATGATGGATGCAGAAAGGAGAAAAACAAATTTAATTTCTCTCTAGGTTGATTTTTCCTCTGTCTGATCTTGGAATAGTCATGAATGCCATCTCCCTGTTCGGGAAATGCCCCTCCACTTTCCAACAGATGATTTCACTTTGTGGCCAGATCTACTAAGTTATCATGGAGATGACTCCTATTTTGTGAATTTGGTCTAATAATACTAGTCCCTGTACCCCAAAATTCTTGCATTATTTACATTAAATGAATGATATACTAGATCCTATGTAGATTGGACAAGCCTCTTAATGTCACCATGCTTTAATTCTCCTATTTATAAAATTGGTAGACCACCAGTTTTCCCTAATTCACAATGACACTGAAAACTAACTCTTCAAAGCTGCTCCCAGAAGCCTCCAAAAGTAGGAATATCATTTAGTAGGCTCAGAATTTTATCTGCACCATTTCCTTACTTGGCAAGTTATGTGGAAATGAATGGATATGATAAACATAATGAAATATAAAATGGATGGAAATAGGTAGACATGTCCCAAGACTTCATTTCAAATGAACAACCAACTCTCATAGGGTTCTTAATTCAGCAAAAATATTAAAAATCACTGGTGAGAACAGATAAAGCACATTAAATAGCATGTTTATTCAATCACAAGTGATCATATTTCTATCATATACAACATCTATCTATTTAGCCATTCATCATCAAACTATGAAGGCCCATAATGTCTACAGTGGTCTCCTAAGTGAAAAATTCAGGTCAAATCCAGCTTATGTATTATTCACAATAGAACTACAATTTACTACACAGGGCAGCTAAGTGGTGCAATGGATAGATTTCTGGGCCTGGAATCAAGAAGACCTGAGTTCAAATCCAGCACTAGGTACTCACTAGCTGTATAACCCTGGGCAAGTCATTTGGGGCAGCTAAGTGGTGCAGTGGATAGAACACCAGTACAGGAGTCACGAGGACCTGAGTTCAAATCTCACCTCAGACACTTGACACTCACTAGCTGTGTGACCTTGGGCAAGTCACTTAACCATAATTGCCTCATCCTGGGTCATCTCCAGTCATCCTGATGAATATCTGGTCACTGGATTCAGATGGCTCTGGAGGAGAAGTGAGGCTGGTGACTTGCACAGCCCTCCCTCACTAAAAAAAGCCCCCCCTCAAAAAAAGCCAAGTGCAAGTCATGTCATCATTTCTCTGATGGCATGGTCTTCTTCAGCAATGAAGGACGAACACACACACACACACACACACACATACACACACCATGTATACCCTGTGATCTACAATAACATATCTTCCCTTTTCCGCTCTTTAATCAGGCTAGACCTTGTACTTGAAAGGGAGGGCAGGGCACAAAATGGTAGCGACTTAATATCTTTTACTTAGTCTCTTGTCTGAATTCACTGAAAAAAACACCCACCAATGATTGCTTAAGGTAGCGCTTGAAAGACCTCATTCATTTCAGAGACATCATTAAAGATGATTTCTTTATATTCATCAGGGCTTATCTAATCTCACTGGGAAATATCTCTCACGTCAATGCTTTTCTTTTTATTCTCTCTGCTACTATTTAATCCAGGACATCAAAATCTCATGGCTAGATGACTATGATTGGCCACCCAACTAGGTTTTCAGAAGTTATCACCCAGGCTAAAGCCCACATGCTGCCAGATTAATCTTCTCTCTATTGTTCAACAGCCTTCAGGGATACCCTTTTGTATACAGTAATTGTGGCCCAACCTTATAGTAAGAGAACCCCTTTTTAATATTAAAACATTTTCATGGATCCATACAACATTACTATTAGCACCCACTGACTAATTATATACACAATGATGTAATATTAGTGCTTAGTACACACAGATGGGGGTCTGATAATTAATAACTTCCCAGTGTTATGTAGTCCACACAGCCTGGGAACCACTGGCCTAAAGGTTAAGTCTAGGTTCTCCATTGTTTTTCAAGACTCTGTAATTTATCCTTACCCATCTAATCAACCTTGTCTCCTACTGTTCTCTAACTTGAACCCTCTGGAAAGGTCATAAGGTCTTATTGTCCAGCAAATACTTCATGTCCATGCCTCTGATCATTTTGTTTCAGCTTCCCAGCATTCTCTCTCCTTCTTCTTTTCCATCTAAATCCTCCTTGTCCCTTAATGTTCAACTCAAGTGCCACCTTCAGGAAGTTTTTCTTAAACTTCTTCAGTCCATTTCACATTGATGTCTACTTTCTCTGAAGTCTGACAAGATTCACCATCTGTAACATTCACATTTGCATCTAATCCTCCCTTGTGTGAATTAATCACTTCATGTATGACTTGTCCTTTTAGTGAGAGAGTAGGTACTATAGAGACTTATGTTTATTCCCTCTTCCCTTCCCTTCTCCCTCCCTTACTTTAGGAGTCTGTCAGCCTATAGAAGCTTTTCTGTAATTACTATTGGACTGAATCACTGTCATTACTGAGTCAGTATTTAAGAGACACAAAGGCCCTCCATAGTCCTAAGAACTTCAGAGCGGTGCTAGTTTTATTGAATTGCCATCATCAGTAGTGATGACTGTTTCTGTTGTGTACATCAGAGCATCCCTAAGATGGGAGGAGGAGGATTTCTAATATGTAATTTCATCCTAAAAGCTCATGTGAAATTTGATAGAATATACCCCTCTTCCCTCTTTACAATGCCTTTCTCTCGAGCTAAACTGTAAGCAATAATTAGTGAATTACATTGATGTTAAAATATCCTTATATAAAAGTCTTTAAAACCAAAGCTTGGAATTGTCTTTTCCATAGTCCAGAAAAATTTTATATCTTTCAAGAAACCCATTTTTACTACATCAATTGATGATATTTGAACTTTAAAAAAAATCAAACACTACAATAGGATTTTGCCTCCCTGATTTTACTTAGAATGGTGTGATGTAAGGAAAACTACATCTAATCCTAAAATATATGAATATGTAAAGTGTCCTTAATTAAAAGATGTCAATCTATCTATGATTTAGTACTATGTTGCTGCATGAAACACATGGAAGATAAGTGACTTGCACAGGGTCATGAGGTCGGAAAGTATTATAATTAGAATTTAATTCCAGATTTTGATGATGCCAGGCCCATTTGGCCACATGATCTCTATCATCCTAATGCATGTGTCAAATGTATCCATATCTGGACTTGTCCAACATAGCCCACAATCTAGCCACAGAATTAGAATCATCATTATTAAAAAAAAAACCAAACCAGAACCAGTGAGTGAACCTCTAGGAGAATTTCTTGGGATCAAAGAGTGTGAAAACCAGCTCTTAAAAAGCACCTAAGTATCTTTAGCTTTCACTTTGTGCTCTGTCTACCTTTGCTTTTAAAGTGGCCATGGACTTGAAGACAACTTAGCAGATTCACTTGGACAAAGATGAAAAGAAACCAATATCAATAAAGAAGATAGGTAGGAAAAAGGCAACATGATAGCTAGAATTAAAAAAAATAAGAAGAAAATAATGTAGATAAACTTTTAAAAAGATAGGCAGGAAGAAAACAGCAAAGAAACTTTTTAAAAAGGTAGGTAGGAAGAAAATAACAGACATGTAGAATGAAAAACCATATGAAGAAAACAACATAGATACAATAGAAAAAGATGAAAACAACATAGAAAGAAAAAATAGATAAGGAAGAAAAAAACTGCCAGGATAAAAGAAAAAAGTTAGAAGGGGAGAAAGAAAAGAGAAAAAGAAAAATGGAAAAAAAGCAAAAAAGAAAAGTAAAAAAAAAATAGGTAGACAGATAGGAAACTTTTTTCTCTATGGAATTTGTCACTTTCTTTAGGTGACAGGATTTTAGTATCAAAAACGAAGGATGGGACGAGAGAAAACTTACCTCAACTTCTGCCCAGCTGGCACAGCTATCCTATTAAGTCTCTCCATTTTTCCTTTTCTTTTCCCAATCACAAGGTAGACCAAAAGCCCTCCAGGGGCAACATCAGTCTGTCTTGACACTAACAGACAATGTGGTGGAGAGCCTCTGGTTAAAAAGAGCGAAGGATGAGCCCGGGGAGTCTAGCCCGGGACGGTGACTGCGAGTTCCTCCGGGAGCGCTCCGACTCTAGGAGAAGTAAAACTCGCCGGAGCACACAGGCAAGTTTCATGTTTCTACACAGTCATGTGATCTCATCAGCCTTGCCCACTCACTTGGCATTGTGTAAACTTTAATTCTGAAACTGATTGGGCATGCAAATTTTCCTCCAGTTGTCTTCCTCCCTCCCTCCCTCCTTCTCTCTCTCTCTCATACACACTGAGATTTGTGACCGGGGCTGGGATCTGTCTGTCCGCTGGTCATCCCTTCCAGGCACTGAGGCTCCGCTGCGGGAAATTTTGGAGGAGAATGCAGGAGGGGCTCTTCTGGTGGAATGACAGGAAAGTCTTGAGCGGGCGGGGACCTCTGGTTCAACTCCCCCCTTTTACAGTGTTAAGGTTCAGAATCAAATGATGCCAGAGCTCGCCAAGGTACTAAGTAGCAAAGCTGGAATCACGCTAGCTAGTTTTTTAAATACATCTATATAAATCGATACTCCTTTATTGCAGATGGTCTGTTTACACAACTCTGGTTTTCCCGGAAACCAAATAAAACGTTCTAAAAACAATACACAAAAAGATAGCGGTGATAGGAATTATTAACATAAGTAGCTTATTGAGCAATGCCCTTGAGAGGTATTTGAATTGAATTGCCCTCCTTGTGTTCAAGATAATTTAGGGGTTTTCCTCCTAGGCTGAAGCAATGAGATGAATACAATGATATGATTATGTTTTTCCCTCATATCTGGATGGAAGTAGGTTGAAACTACCAGCTGCTAGCTGTACTTTTCAAAAACAAAATTCCACTACATGACCCCAAAGAAAACACTGAGCTCCCCCAAGCACAGGCATTTTTATCCGAGGATATTTTTATGTCTCTGTGCAAGGGTGGACACCTGTTCACCAGAAATGAATGGATGGCACTTTTCCAATCTACCTGACCCTAAGCACCTGGGCACAGATAATAGTCAGGGCTCACTTCTGCCTACATTTGATTTTAGTTTCTACCACCTGTACCAACTGCTCCACTGAGGGCTGGGCTGAAAAGAGAGAGGAAGGGATTGGGGTGATGCTAACTTCCTTCCCTGGAAACAGAAATGGGGAACCTCATATAGCAGAATCTCAGTAGGATTGAGTCAGTCCTCCCTGGCTCTAAATCAGGGCTGGTGGTGGAAGGGGATGGGTGAAAAGGGATGAGAGACTGAAAATTCCACTTCATTTTACTCCTTTAGAAGGAGTGAAAAAGTCTTTTGGGTCCCTACCCCCAATTTTTTTCCAGAGGTGTGATGATAGTTTGGCTTCAAAAAATTATGGGGAGAAGAAAGGGGGAACAACCATCTTTTTTTCCATCTGGGGGCTTCAGATTTGAGATCACAGATTAAGAGCTAGATGAAATCTTAGAGGCCCGTAGGTCCAACCCCCTCATTTTACAGATGAGGAAATCTCTTATTAAATTTTTTTTCTCCACATCTGCTTTGCATACATACAACTAAGAACATCTTACACTTACTATTAAGAGAGAGAGGGCACTCCTAGTGATGAGGGTATTATTTTAATATTCGTTTTCTTCCCTCAGGACTTGTTTCTGGAATTAAAGGGTGGGTAGGGAAGGAACAGTATTAAATTGAATTACAGAGAGGAGGTTAAATGGAAAGCTTCTCTCTCTAAGAGTTTCTAATTCTCTTCAAGGAAACTTGGAAACTTGGGCAGCCTTGCTTAGTCACATCCAAACTCTGCCTCATTTCTTGTTCAACCAGAAGTTCAGGAGCACATTAGAGTTTCTGAGGGGTGGATCCCCTGTTTCCTACCTAGGTTACCAGCAATAGAGATGATTGACAACTCAAAGTTGCTCTGAACAGTCTTGCCTTCTGTTCCATTCTCCTCCAAAAAAAAAAAAGATTCCTTTCATGTACTTTTGAGGGAATACTAAGTCCTAAATTGTGTTCAAAATTTGTCAAGATGTTCTTTCAATGAAAAAGCCAAAAAAAAAAAAACCCAGAAAAATGTTAAAGAAAAGTAGGTAAGTTCCTTTAGGGCAGGGACATTTTGCCAATAATTTGCTACTATGCAATTCACCAACTACTTGGAGCCTCTGTTTTCTCATCTGTGAAATGGTTCACAGGGTTAGATGTATCTACAACACATATAATGGAATTCTTGCTAGACTCTTTGAAATGAATTGTTGACAAGAGGCATTATTAACTGACTACCAGAATTTGTTGTTATATTGCATAACTTTTCTGAACAGCTTCTCCTCCCTCCTCTCTTTTTTTTTGATTCTTTGCTTTGAGATATGACTCTCTGGCAGGGCAGGATGGTGGGATTTATTGGAAATGAAGTTTCATAAAAAGAAAATATATCAATACACATTATTTTTAAAGAAATAAGAGGTAAGAAAGAACTTGCTCATCTGAATTCCACTACCAGGTTTAGAGAGGCAGAAAGCTAAATTTCAACTGAATCACTTTGAGAAAGAGTCAGCCAGCCTCCTTAAACCAAGTCCCCTGTTGAGCACCTGTAGAGGCAGCCTTCATTTCCCCAGAGAATGAAACCTGATGTTGAAGGTCACACTTCTGCTTTTTATTTTTTGCCTTCATTTGTCTTTCTTATTTTTACTGTTATAAGTCCTGCTTGATGAAAATGAAAGTCTGAGTTTTCAAATCTCCAGTTAAGCATGGAATGGACTTTGTCAGAACATGAATGAGCATTACAGTGGACTATTGTCCATTGCAGCCATCTTTAATGATCAATCGGCAAATCATGAAAATGAAAACTGAAGACACCAGAAAATATACTTGGCAATCACAAAGCAGTAGATTCAATATATACAGGTAATCAGGTCATGTTTCCATCTGAAGAGGGTAAGAGGCATACAAATCAACTCAATATTCATTAAACACCTTATAAATATGCAAAACACTGTGCTAGACCTCTCCCAAAGATAGGAAGTGACACTTTGTCCCTGCCCTCAAGGAATTTTTGATCTAAGAAATGAACTTTGTTTGAGGCTATGTCTTCATCATCTTCACAGATTACGAATAGGAAATGTATAATTGAGTGAATTGGATCCATGGAAGTAAGCTATAATTTTGGCCTCAAAAATGGCTTGATCAAAATGTTTGGGGATTTTCCCACAATGCTATGCTGCTGTATACTGTTGTTCAGTTCCTTGAAACTAGTAAGAGATCCAGGAGGAGCTAAAATGAGGTCAATTTGCATCTGAGTATGCTTCTAAGGCCCTGTCTCTCTACACTGCTAAGCAGTGAGTGCTAAGTGTGAGGAGTACCTCACATAAAAATAAACCAGGCCAGAAAAGAAAAGGGCCCAAACTAGACTCATATCCCAGTTCTGCCACCAACTTGCTATCACGTAGTTCACTAACTACTTGGAGCCTCTGTTTCCTCATCTGTGACATGAAGGGGCAGGGTTAGATGAGCTCCCAGTCCCCTGACAGTTCTAGTATCCTGTGGCTGTGTTTGGTGACCCAGTTCCAGCTGTGTAGAGAGTTTTACGGCCAAACAAGAGCACACGTTTTCAGAATTGGGGTCACTGCCTTCATAGAGATGGGGCATAGCTCCCAGAAGACAATCTCACTCTTTTTTTTTCTTCTACTCTCCATATGTCAAGAGCACTGAAGAGCCTTGCTTCAAAGCTGTTCTTGGAAGCTGGGTCTTAAGAGCCTGAGTCCAGCTAGTTTTGGCTGAGGCAGAAGGAGAAGGGGTCATCTGGAACTTCCTGCTTGGAAGGTCGGCAGAAGTATGACCTCTCCCACTCCTGCCAGCCACAGCCTAGAGGAAAATGAGGAAGTAGGCCACATTTGTCTCCTGGGTTCTCCCTGCCCTTTGCCTTACTCCACCCTTCCTATCCTCATACTCAAACTTTATTACAGTCTTTATGGAAAAGTTCATGTAAAAAAGGTTTTTTTTTTGGTCTCACTTTTCAGGATGTACTTGCTATTAATTGGGAGTATTTGGTGTAACACACACATTATATTCTCCTGCCTCCTCTTACCCCTTCATTTTCTCTTCCCCTCTCTCCTTCCTCTGCTCCCATGCTTCATTTTCCAGTCCTCCTTCACTGGCTCCCCTTCTCCTTCTCTTTATTCCCCCTTTGCTTTTATCTTCTGAGAAGGAAACTCTCACAAGGCTTTTTAGCTATAGCATCCAAGATGGTATTTCTTGGTGCTGGCTGCTGGAAATAGGTGTACACCAGATCAAAGGTCTATCTGGATGGAGAGAAGCAAGAGGCAGGAAGAAGAGGAGGAGACTGCCAGGGAAAGAGGGAGGGAGAAGGGAAGGAGAAGGAAATGGAGTAGACAGCAAGCATTTTCACTCTCCTGTTTTAAGGGGAACAATTAAAGAAAAAATAAAAGACCCACTGTCATTTTAGTAAAGGGAAGAGAGAAGAGGTATGGCTTTTAAATGACCAAAATGAGAGAGTATATGGGATGGAAGCTATCCAAGCAAAGGACTCAGTATATGTGAAGAAAAGTAAAGTAATTCCTACTTTATCCATTCTAGTGATTTAAAATTCTGTGGCTTAAGTTAATATCAGTCTTAATTCACTATGACAGCCAAAGAAAGTCCCATTGACCAAAGTCCCATTGACAATACAGTAACTCATTGATGGAATAGAAATCTGTCAGTGACTTGACAAATATTCAGAACAGAGATTTTTAAACTTCTTGGGTGGTCTGGTAAAGTCTATGGACTCCATCTCAGAGTAATGTTTTAAATAATTGAAGGAAATGCTCAATTTCAGTTGGTAGTTAGTGAAAATAAATTCCTTCCATCCATGTTTAGAGACCTCCGGTAGAGGGACTTTCATAATCCAATTCTACAAGCATTTATTAAAGATCTAAGGATCACATGACCCTATGCTGGTTGCAGTATATACAAGGTAAGAACTGACTTCAATGATGATAAATTTCTGACTTTTGTCATGGGACAAAGATTAAAAATTGGAAGGACCTCAAATTCAGAGCCCAATTCCCTCACAGTACAGATGAGGAAACTTAAATCTAGGTAGATTAAGTGATTCTCCCAAAGACCCAGAGCTAGGAAGGATATGAGGCAGGATTCAAACTCAGGCCCTCTGACTCCAGAACAAGAAAAAATTTTAGATTTGGAAAGGAAGTGGCATCATCCAATTCACTCCCCTCATTATATAAAGGAGGGAAACTGAGACCAATTGAGTAGAAGTGACTTGGTCAAAGTGGTTGAATCTCTTTTATGGTGTGAGTCAGGCATCAACAAAGATAATGAGACCTCCTCATACTCTGGCAGAAGTGCTCTATCACTACTCAATATCCTGCCTATATGTCTATCTATGGATTGGTCGATTGATCAATCAATCTGTTGACCCATCTATATCTTGTATGTACGTTGTTTTTTGTTTATTATCTTCTATTAGACTATAAGCTCCTTAAGGGCAAGAATGTATTTTGCCTTTCTTTGTATCCCCAGCACTTGGAACAGTACCTGGCACATAATAAGTGCTTAATCAGTGTTTGTTGATTGACTAACTTAGCAGAAAGAGAGAAGAAATCTCAGTCTCCCAAAGACTTGATAAGATAAAGTTCATGTGTCCACAGCAATATGAGTTCTTTGTCCCTTTTTTTCTCTTTCCAAATGCTCCTTTCAGAAATTCCGTACTTTTTCATTCAGAGCCCAAGTCCTCTCTGTACTAAGCATCTTGGGAGGAAAGAGCAAGAAAAAGTTTATCAAGCCTCAATGTCAGTCAGTTAATAATCATTTTTTAAGCGCTTACTGCATGCCAGACACTGTGCTAAATTCTGGGGATATAAAGAAAGACAAAAGACAATCCTTACCCACAAGTAATTTGTGCTCTAATTGGTGGGGGGAGAGAAGGAAGGGAGAAGCACACACAAACAATTATGTACAAACAAGATAATAAAAAATAAGAATGCACACACATACACATAGATGATATGTTAGAGGTAATAAATAGAGGGGAGACACTAGCATTAAGAGAGATGAGGAAAGGCTTCCTATAGAAGATGAGATTTTATCCAGGACTTGAAAGGAGCCAGGAGAAACAGGAGATAAAGAAGAAAGGGAGAGGAGAGGGGGAGGGGGAAAGGAGAGAGAGAGAGAGAGAGAGAGAGAGAGAGAGAGAGAGAGAGAGAGAGAGAGAAAGAGAGAGAGAGAGAGAGACTTAGTTCTAGGCATGAAGAATAGCATGTGGAAATGCTGAGAGTTTAGAGATGGAGGGTCTTGTGAAAGGAACCAGAGGGAGGTCAGAGTCACTGGATCACAGAGTACATAGGACAGGGAAGATGAAGTCTGGAAAAGTAGGAGGCTCCCAGGAGGTGAAAGGCTTTGAAGACTCCAAGCAGAAGGTTTCATATTTGATTCTATAGGTGACAGGGAGCTGCTGGTATTTGCAAAACAAGCAAGTAACATGGTCAGATCAGCAGGCAGCACAGTAATAGTCCAGGAGTGTCTGAGGAAGGTGGAAGAAGTGTTAGAGGAGAAAAGGTAAGGCACCACAATTTCTGCTTTACAATTAGAAGTAACAAGGAAACAGATTTCAGCTCACTATAATTAATAATTGCCTATTCAAATAATTAAAAGCATTTATTAAATGTTAAGCACTGCTAAGTTGGAGAGAGGAGGGATACAAAAGCAAAAATGAGAAAATCCCATCTCTCAAAGATCCTACAGTCTAATGGGGAGACATGAATACACACACACACACACACACACACACACACACACACACACAATGTATAGAAAACAAATGGAAGGTAGTTTGGAAAACCAGTATATTAGCAGCTAGTGGGGCAAGAGAGCAGATGAGGAAAGACTCTAAGTAGAAATCTGCCATTGAACTGGTGCTGAAGAAACCTAGGACCTCCAAGAGGACATTGGAAGAACAGAGGAAAACCAGTTCAAAGGCCTATATGTGGATCCTATGTGCAGAAGGGCTAGTTGTACAATATGGCTTAATCACATAGTGTGAGGAAAGAATAGAAGGGTAGAAAGGGACCAGGCTATGAAGAGATTTAACTGTTTATATTGGATCCCAACAGAGCTCTCTGAAGATGGGACAGGTGGTTAGGAGGTAGTGAGTTCCCCATCACTGGAGGAGTCTGAGCATACATGCTCTGCATGGCTATCTTTTGAGGATCTCACCAGAGATTCCTGCTCCGGCACAGATCTGACTAGACTGAGGCCCTTTCTGCTCTGAAATTCTTTGATTCTTAAAGCAAAAGTATCTTCATATATTTTGTTTTTAATCTCTCTTATTTCTCAATATTTCCTCTCTCCCAGTTAGAAAGGTACCACTTTCTTAGTTAACTGGGTTTTATATATGCCCAGATCACTTAAGATGGAAGCCCCCATGGCAAAGGTGGCAGAGATAGAGATAGTATAAGAAGGGAAGTATTATATCCCCCAGATATGGGGGAGGGTATTTTTTTCTCTTGTTATACCTTTGAAATAAATATTCTTTTGTAAATGTTATTTTGATTAAGCTCTTAAATGGGCCTGGGGTGGAGGGGACCCCTAAAATTGAGTGAACATACTTGGTGTGGTCTTGAACTACTGGCAGAGACTAGGCACCCCAAAGTCTCCTTTCTTGGGGGAAAGGTGAAATGTAACATATTTGGCCTTCAGGAAGCAGAGGCCAGGGGCCAGGAGAATAACTGATATGCTTAGAACAACGAATAAAAAAGAAAGAGGGAGAAAAACCAGTTTAGACAAACTAATCAATATATCAACCAAAGCCAACAGAATGTGCCGTGTTCCATGTCTGTAATTCTGACTTCCACAAAGAAGGGAGGGGAGTACATACTTGTACTTTGGGGCTGAGCTCGATTATTTTCATTAAACAATAATCCATGCCAAGATTTGTTGCCATAGTTCTGTCTGGTTTCGTTTTTAGAGTTATTGTATATAATTTTCTTGAATCTGCTTACTTTGCTTTGTGTCAGTCCATATATGCTTCCATATTGGTCTGTATTTTTCATATTAAAAATTATTTTAATGATGCAGCAATACCTCATCTCTGTAACTCTTTAAAAGTAAACAGAGGTCCAGATCCTCTGTCACTCCCAAAGTTGCCAGGAACATAACCCATTGCCCTTGACAGTAGTATTACCTACTGTGGATATAGGGGATGATGTTCACAAGGAAACCTTGCAAGAGACCTGACAAGACGTGGGTTGGATAAAGTCCTACAGGGATCTTTGAGAATCCACCATAGTGGTGTCTTCTTCCCCTTTCTTAGGAAGATGAAGGAAACTGGATGCTTCTCATGCCAACTACCTATCCTAGTGCAGTGAAAAGAGACATCAGTGCGATGTAGTCAGAATTCCAGTTCTGCTATTTGTAAGTTACTTCTAAGACCTTGGAAAAAGCACTTCGTCTTGTGGTTTTCAGTTTTGTCATCTATAAAATGTGTGCATCAATCATCCCTAAAGTTTCTTCTAGCTCTAAAGTTATAGCTCTATGTTTTAACAATCTCTTCAAAATAGCCATCACCTCATTTTTTTATACAGCTTTTTTTCCATTGGTCTTATGAAATTAAATGTTTACCAATTATGTCCCCAGCCCTAGGATGAATTCAGGGATGGGGGAGTACAAATAGAGCTGGAATGAATTATTAGGCATAGTCCCTTTCCTAAACAACTTCTGCTCTCACTAGAGAAAAAGACCTAATACACAGCAAATAATGAAAACAGACAAGTGACAAGTACCTACTGTGTATAAAGGGAAAGAGCTGGCCTTGGGATCATGAAGGCCTGGCTCCATATCCTGCCTCTGAAAAATTATATGGTCATGGACAAGACACTTAACCCATCAATTTATTGTAGTCATTATATAGTTGTGTCCAGCTCTTCATGACCTCATTTGGGGTTTTCATGGCAGAGATAATAGAGTGGTTTGCTGTTTCCTTCTCCAAATCATTTTTTACATATGAGGAAAATGAGGCAAACAATATTGAATGACTTGTCCAGGGTCACACAGTTAGTAGGTGTCTGAGGCTGGATTTGAACTCAGGAAGATCCAGGCCTAGTACTCTATCCGCTGTACCACTTCTCAAAGATCCAAGCAGTTCTCTAGCATAGCTTACAGAGGAATTACTGATCTGAATTGGCAGAGGAGATTCTCAGACCAAAAGTTCTCTATATAATTGGTTCAAGTTCAAATAGAAATGGGGCTATTAAACAACAGATTAGGATCTCAGAGGACCACATGTTGACCTAGAAAACCACTTATTAACATTATCTATGTTCAGTTATATTTTTTATTTATTTTGTTAAACTTTTCCCCATTACATTTTAATCTAGTTTTGACCATACTTGGAAATGTTGCAGTGCACATTTGATCTGCTAACTTAACGTTTGACATCTACTTTATCCCAGCAAAACCACGGGTCTAGATTTACTCTGGGTGATATAAACTCTGTATCCACTTTGTATTTCCAGGATGGATGAAGCGTTTGATTTCTTTTCTGGGATCCTAGAACTCAAGGAAATTCAATCAACTCCAAAAAGTTCTTCTCTTATATACGCTTTTCTTTTCTTTGTTTCATTTGTGACCACCAAATTTTCCTTAACTGTGGCTGACAGGGAATGACTTGGCTATTCTCAGTAATTCAGCGATCTAAGACAATCCCAAAAACTATTGATGAAGCATCCTATCTGTCTCCAGAGAAAGAACTATTATTGTCTGACGACAGACTGAAGCATACTATTTTTCACTTTCTTTTTTTCATTCTTTTCCTTTTATTTGAGTCTTCTTGTACAAAATAACTAATATGGATATGTTTTACATAATGTCACATGTATAACCTCTATATGATTGCTTACTCTCTCAGGGAGAGGGGAGGAGGCAGAGGGAGAGAGAGAGAATTTGGAGCTCAAAACTTAAAAAAAATGCAAAAGTAGTTTTAATTGGGGGAAAAATAAAATATATATTTAAAAAAAAAAACTATGGTTAATAGGCACAGGAATTATGCCACATCTGCATCAAGAAGAAAACAAAAGACAGAAGGGTTTTTTTGTTTGCTTATTTTTTGCTTAATTGATAGCTTTTGGTATAATATCAGACATTTCTAGACATTTCTCTCTACTTGGATCCTCCTGCCTTCCCATGTTACCAAGAAAACACTGAAGTGAAATTCAGCAAAACCAACCAACAGAGCTGTTGCTGCCCACTAAGTTAACCTTCAGCCATATGGTCCCTGCCTCAAGGTTCCCACACCCATAGTCCCTAACAGGAGGGAGACACATATCCTCATCAGTTTTCTGCAAGTGAAATTGACCATTATGATGGATGATACAAACTTCGGCTCCATTTGATGTTCCTGTCATTTACTTTTCCTTGTTTTGTTTCCTTTATTATGCATTAATTCTTACAGGTCTTCTCATATCTCCCTGAAATTTTCATATTAATTGCTTTTTATAGTCCAATAATATTTCATTCCATTTACATAGCATTTTTTTGGACTATCACAATGGCCTGCTTATGGATCTGCCTGCCTCAAGTCCTCTCCCCTCCAACCCTTCCTCCATTCAGCAAGCAAAGTAATTTTCCTAAAGTGTCATTCCAATGATGTCTCCTACCTTCCTACTTAATAAACTCTAGTTATTCCCTTTTGCCTCCAGATGCAAATACAAACCTAGCCTCCTCCTACTTTTCCAGTTGTGTTTTTTTACACTTTACTTCCCAACACAAACGCTTTAATTTAGTGATACTGACCTCTTGGTTGTTTCATGAACAAGACTCTAATCTCTTGGATTTAAGTATTTTCTGTAGCTATTTTTTGCACATACTGTCATCCCTGGCTTTCTTTAAGTCCCAATCGATCTCTTATCTTTTACAAGAAGTCTTTCACAACCCCTCTTAATGCCTTCCCTGTTTTAATTGCTTCCTATTTAGCTTGTTTGTACATAATTTGTTTGCTTTTCTCCCCCATTAGATTGTGAGTTCCTCAAGGGAAAGAATGTCTTTTGCCTCTTTTCATGTTCTCAATGCTTAGTACTGTGCCTAGAATACATAGGAGTTTAATTTTATTCAACCATTCTCCATTCAGTGAACCCGACTTTATTTCTGTTTCTTTGTTTCCACAGAAGCCTCTACTATGAACATTTTGGGAATATATTTTGAAAGTCTTTGGGATCTTCTTTTCTTTGGCCTCCTTGGGGGAGTGAGATCGCTGGCTCAAAGGTTATGAACCATTTAGCTACTTTTGTCACCCAATCTCAAATTTGTTTCTTCTTTCATTGAACTAACTCACAGTTCTGCCAATAGTATTTCAATGTATCTATCTTCCTACCCTCCCTCTAATATTTGCAAGTTTTGTCTTTGTTAACTCTGCCAACTTGATATGAGTGAGGTAAAACTTTAGAGTTGTTTTTATTTGAATTTCTCTATTAGTGATTTGAAGCATGGTTTTATGTGGTTGCGATTAGTTTTTGTTCCTTTTTTGAAAATTTCATATTCTTTAAAAGTTATGTTCCTAAATGAAATTAGACAAAATAAAGAACTTGGGTTTTCAACCTTGAAAGTCTTCGAAGGAACCCAGAATTTCTAAATTTCCTTCAGTCTTTTCATTTCCTTCAAATTAAATCTGTTTGCCAGAATTTTGGATCTACTCAAATTATTTTATTCAATATTATGACTTTTATTTTGTTGAATGCCATTTTCATCCACTCTGTTCAGTCTCTCAGCTACATTGTCAATGAAATAGCCATCCGCTGTCCTAGGATTCTCCCTACATTGGGAGTTGGCATGAATTTTCCCACAGAAACAAGCAAACAGTGAACAAATGAACTTTTTGAAGCACAACATGTCTGTAAGTTGGGGTTTTCCTGTATAGCTTTGCACACTTCAATGCTAAAGGTTTGCCTTATTTTTTAAGACAAATTTCTAAATTTGGGCACCAGGTGCAGCCTTTACAGATTGACCAAGTGTTAACTTTTTTTTCCCCTTTTAAAGCAGCAGTGCCTTTTATTTAGCCAATGAAAGCTTAGTTAAGAGGAAAGGAAGGGAAGCAAAATGAGAGGATAGTTAAGAGTACTCCATGGCCACAAAGTGTACTGTAAAGTGTTGTCAAAGTGAAGGTTCTGAGACTGAGAAACTACAATAGGGATGGAAAGCATAACATCACCTGAGTTTTTATGATGTGAAGACATGGGTCAAGTTATTTTGTGTCCCCTTCATTATAGATTTATGACATCTCAGAGAAAGGGAGAGATAGCTAAGTCCATGAGTCCATAATGGTCTGGATTGGATTAAGTTCAGACATTCAAATATTGGACTTAGAGTTAGGAAGATCTGTGTTCAAGTCCTGTCCCATACATGGGATATGTGACCATTGACAAGCCCCTCAATGTCTGCACTTCCCAGGCAACTCTCTGTGTCTAGAAATAATGGGCAAGTTATCCACCTGTATTGGTGGAGGGAGATGAAATCCTGTATGTATCTTGTTTGTACGTATTGGTTTACATTTTGTTTCCCCCTTGGTAAGCTCCACAATAGCAGGTACTGGCTTTTGCCTTTCTTTGCATCCCTAGTGCCTAGCTCAGAGTCTAACATATTGTAGGCACTTAGTAAATGCTTATTGATTTGACTGGACTGGACTTGACTTAGTCTCCCCACAAAATTCTTAAAACACTAGAGGATCAAGAATTTCATAGGCTGGTTCAAATCCCTGCCCTCCTCACTCCCCAACCCCCTACAGATACAGAAAGACATGACAGCTTCCAAAATGATCATCTGAAACTGTGGGCTTCCTGCCAATCAAGGTAGCCAGGTTTGACAAAAGAAGGGAAAGATCAAGTTCAGTTAAATTAGGCAATCAATGCTATAGCTGCTTCTGATTATTGACATAGAATGTGGCAAGCCATTGAATGAAGTACAGGAACCATTAAAAAACTTCAGTTTAACTCTCATTTGCTAGTTTTCCCCATGCCATGGGTCTGGAAGAGAGAAGGCACCATTTTTTGACCTTTTGACACAGTGGGCCAGGAGAAGAAATAATTGTACACTTCAGTCATCAGTGCCACTTTCAGAAAATCCCTTTGTTCTCATCACTTAGTATCTTCTTCTCCTTTGAATTTCAATCTACCCATCCAAGGTACCTGGGCCAGATCTTTGTTACAGTCACCTATTGGTCTCTGGGTTACTCTTTCTTTCTTAGAGGATTCCACACCTGCCTTAGTGTCTTCTCCATCCTCACTTATGATCTCATTCTTGGGATTTCAATATACATGTTGATGTCCCCTAACATACAGTCCTATTGTCTCATCAGCTGCCACCTCCAGCTCCCATCATCTGCATCTTTATTCTATCTCACTTACAGGGATATATGAGGTCCCACCATAACTTGTAACTGTGCTGATTCCTTGATCCTGAACTCTGAAAGTTTTTTGTTCTGACCATGAAATCCTATACTTCTGTCTTTCCTTTGGTCTCACTCTTTCTTAATCTATTTTTCTCACTTTGACCTCTAGTTCCCCTACCCTTTTCTATTGCTCTAGTCTATAACCTCTGTCTGGCCTCATTGTCTTCCCTTCATATTTTCACTCTGTAGTAAATCCAGTCAGCTAAATACTTTCTCCTGCTTTTAAATCCCTTGTTACCTTGTCTAATTGCTACCCTTAACTTGTCAAACCCCAGGCCTGAGTTACCTCATTCATCCCTACTCATGTGCTACTAGAGGAATGTCACAAAATAGTATTTTATGAGTCTCTATAAATTTGTGCTACCCAGTGTCAACTGGGCCCTGAGTCCATGATGATCTTTTATTCTTCCCTTCTTGACACATTTCCCAAAGAACCTACTCTAAACCTTTTCTAATCAAGGCCTGTATGTTACCCTGATCCCCTCACTCTCAGCAGAGGACACTACCTCTTCTTTTACTCAGGGAACACAGGTATTTATGTTCATAAATACCATCTTATTGGAAGAAAGATTCCCTCTGTATCATCTTCAGTCTCTCCATATCTACTGCTCCATGCTGCCTACAAATATGTTCTAATCTCTCCTGTTCTTAAAAAAAAACTTCACTTTGCCCTATCATCTCTTCAAATTGATATTCTTATGTCTTTTCTCTCTTTTATTCCTGGAAAAAAGTATAGTACCCAATTTACCTCACTAATCAACACTTACAATTTGGCTTCCAATTCCACCATGAAATTGAAACTACTGTCTCCAAGATTGCCAACCATCAAGTGGTGACTGAATCATAGTCACAGAATTTTAGAGATGGATATACTTCAGTGACCATCTAATCCAACCTGTGTCTTAGAATGAATCCCAACTGTACTATCCTTAACAGGTATGTTGTCCATCCTGTATCTGCTTGAAGACCTCCAGTGAGGATGATCTCGTTACCTTCAATGACAACCTCTGTCAACTTTTGGACAGCTCCGATTGTTAGGATGTTTTCACTGAATCAAACCTGTGTGTCTTGTTATATTTTCTATGCATTTGTCTTAGTTATGCCTACTGGGATCAAACAGACTATGTTTAATTCCTCTTCCATACTATAGCTCTTTAAATACCTGGAGATAGTTGTCATGTTCCTTCTTACTATCTTTGGCTGTATTATCATCTAATTCCTGATTGCTTAGCATGGATATTACTCAACACTCTATGATAAGCCCACTTTCCTTTCTCTTGGTGAAGCCATGTACTCTTAGGAGTTCAATCATCTCCAGGCAGGACTCTCCTCTTTCCATCAATGACTCTACTTAGTTTGACTCCACAGAACACTTTCTATGCTTTCTCTTGGTGAAGCCATGTACTCTTAGGAGTTCAATCATCTCCAGGCAGGACTCTCCTCTTTCCATCAATGACTCTACTTAGTTTGACTCCACAGAACACCATGCCTCCCCCAAGTCAAGTTGATCACCTAACATTTCATCAATAGCCATATTAACTGAACTTTTCATATTCAACACCTCAAGTCCCTCAGTTTCCTCTCCCCTCTGATTGGTTGGAAGGAGGCTGGAACAATAAACTCCTCTTAAGTTTTTTTTTAAATAGAGGGCTCAGAACCTCCCATGTTATTCTCCATTTCCATCAGTGGCTGTTTGGTTTCAACATCATGGAACATCATGCCTTCTTGTGGTCCCCTACCTCTGCTCTTCAGTTTCCTTTATGTCTTTCCCCATTATATTGTAAGTTTCTTGAGGGCAGGGATTGGTTTTTTTTCCTTATCCTATCCCTTGTACTTAGTCCAGTGCCAAGCACATAGCACTTAATAAATACTTATTGAATTAAATTGAAGGTGACTTCCAAATCTACCTATCTAGTCTTAATCTGTTTCCTGAACTTAAGTACCTTTGGGCTGAATTACCAGCTGGACATCTCACTTGGATGACTCACAAGTATCTCAAACTTGACATATCCCAAAGAGATATCATTATTTTCCTCTAAACCCACTCACTCCAGAATTCCCTTTTTCCAGAGAAGTTTCCAACATTTTTCTAGTAATTCGAGTTTATAACCTTAGTTATCCTTGAAATTTCCTTCTCCTTCAATCACCATATCCAGTCAGTTGCCAAGTCTTGTCAAGCTTACCTCATTTATTGTCTCTCACTTCCTTTGCTCACTCACCACCTCTTTCCTGCCCTCTTGCAAAAGCCTCCAGATCAATCTGTCTGTTTTCAGTATTTCCTCTCCATTTCATCATCTACATAGCCACCAAATTAATATTCCTAAAGTGCACATTACTCCTCTGCTAAAAAAAAAAATTCAGCAGTTCTACATTGCCTCTAGAATAAAGTACAGATGTAGCCTGACATATAAATACCTCCACACCCTGGATGCCTCCAACTTTTACAGACTTTTACAATATTATTCATCTTCACACACTTCAGTCAAACTTGAATAGACTGTCCCCTGTGCACAAGGTTACCCCCACCATCTACTTTCTCTACTCCTATTCATGTGGTGCTGGAGAAAAATCACATCATATTTTCTGGGTCCACTCTAAATCTGCACTGTCCATTGTTAGCTGGACCCTTACCGCTGCATGAAAATCCTTTTGTTGTTCTCTGGTTGTGCTCACTTTCCCTAACGTGCCTATTCCAAACATTTTCTTATAAAGACTTGAATGTTAGCCCTGATCCCTTCCCTTTCAATAAGGGACTTCTCCCTTCTCCACCCTTCTGAGTCCCCAGATTGCTTCAGAGCTTATCTCAGGTGCCACTTGAACTATTTCTGCTCCTTCACTTAATGCCCAGGGTATCTTATCCTTATCTATCTCTGCACATGTTATATTTCCTCCCTATGGGAGCTTCTTGAGCATAGGGGCCATTTTCTTCAATCACCAACTACCATAGTGCCTTGTATAGAGTAGGAACTTGATAAGTGTTTTTGAGTTGAAAGTATGCTCCCGATCCCATGGAAAAATGATTCTACCATGTTTTCCTCTTGGTATAATAAAGACATGACCTAAGACAGTTCTAATAATAGCACAATAAAACCTCTATAGTTTCCAACACAAATGGGAGAACATCTACACATATACAGTATATCTATATCATTTTTCTCTCTGTCTCTCTCTCTCTTCGTCTCTCTCTCTCTCTCTCTCTCTCTCTCTCTCTCTCTCTCTCTCTCTCACACACACACACACACAGATCTTCTTCTTCTTCCCAAACAGTGATTTGTACTATTTTTAAAAAATGAATTATTTTTGTACCAATTATTGTTATGAATTATTTTGTACCATTACTTGGCAGGCACTGTCCCAGATCCTCAAGAAACAAAGACAGAGAATGAAATTCTCTACCTTTGAGGAATTTACATTCTATAGGAGGAGTAAATATGTACAACATATCCCTTTAGCACCCTTTTATGTGAAGGTGGAAGGTATATTGAATTAATCAATTAATCACCCAAACTTAATTACTTTAAGCAGAATGAGAACACTGCTATTGAATCAATCAAACAAAGGTATTTTTAGTGGGGGGAGGCAATTGACTTGCCCAGGATGATACAACCAATCAAAGGTATTTCAATCAAAGGCAGCAATAGACATATATACATATATATGTCTATTGTTGTATATATATATATATATATATATATATATATATATATATATGTCTATTGTTGTGTGTGTGTGTGTATATATATATATATTATATATATATGTATGTATGTATGTATGTATATATATGTTGGTTGTGTGTCCTGTGGGCACTTGAAACCAGAAAGTTACTTCACATTCAAGGATTTGAGTGTATGGCAGGATAGAGGAGATTAGTTGTGGTCAAGCCCTTGAGAGAATCATTTGGTGGAGAAAGTAGAGCCTCTGTGTCTCCTTACCCCTTGACCACAAACTTTGTGAAGTTCAAAGGGTCAGAGGACTTACACTTTTCACTGGCATATTGGCAGTGTCTCCAGAACAATAGTCATTTGTAGTATCTGTATAGGGAGCAAGGACAAACTAGATACAATTGAGGAACAGTAATTTTAAGACTCTAAAAGGAACCCAGAAGAAGGTTACATAGTACCTAAGGGGGAATATCTTGAAGTCATCATCAAAAGGACTTCCAGGAGCTAATTATCCTATCCCTCTTTTGCCACATGTTATTTCTATGTTTGAATCCATTTCCCCTCTGTACCTAATGGTGGGACAGTGTGGCATAGGCCTTAGGGGAGATTTTTTGCACTAACTATCCACACTAATAAACACCTCTTTTGAAAAGCTAATGGAATCAAGATAATTAGTATAAGCTGATAATTACATATAGAAGCACACTTGTAGGGGCTCATGGTCTCTATCATTAGAAAAACACTCTAAAGTTCCTTTTGAACTTTAAAGGAACAAGCAGGTAACCTTGCTCTGGGGATGCAGTTTATCATTTGAAGAGGGAGTTGGGAGAATAGTGCCAGAATATATGATACATTACAAAGTAAAGTAAGAATTTTTTCTCTGCTCTCTATTGCTAGACCAGCCAAAAAGTTGCTTTTGAAATGTCAAACAATGTGGTTAAAAACCACATTTTTCTATTTGTTTTAGATTTTTTTCCTGTTTTGTTAGAAACATAGTAATAATGTACAACACCACAGTAATTTCAACTGTATTTTGAAAATACCATCGTGAACTTTGTTCCATCTGGGAATGGTTAGAACAAGAGTGTTTTGCTTTATGAAATATTTTGATTCAGATATTTGCTATCTGCTATGTGAGTGCATGTGTACTCTTCCAGCATAGGTCAGTAGTTCTCAGATAATTAGAACAGGAAATACACTTCATATCAAAATTATGCAGAACTAAATTTAATCTTTCTAATAATCATAATCTATTGTGGAATCTAATAGTGTCAATCAACATGCATTTATTAAGCACCTAAGGCATACGCTGTGCTCTTAGAATAAAATAGCAAAAATTAAATAGTTCCTGGTCTCAAGCTAATATTCTTCAGAGAAAGGCAAAATGTATGTGTGCTTAAGTATAGGTCATCCCATTATAGACATGCAGAAATATAAAATCATAGAGTTAGAACTGGAAGGAACCTTAAAAGTTCAATGCACAAATTTTTATAGGAAAGGAAACTGAGGCACAGAGAGGCTAGTGATGTTTGAGGTAATCTAGGTAGCAAATAGCTGATGTGGAATTCAAAGCAAGGTCCTCTAACTCTTTTTAAGTTGTAGAACTTTGGATAAGTTGTTTTACCTCAATCAAACTGATAGCTGATATATTTCCCTTCACTCCATGCTCTAGGCAATACCAGAGATGCAAACATTCTGGTGGTGGTTTCTATACTGTCATAATAAACTATACAGGTGTCCCAAAAGTCTTAGTGGAGTTTTAAGCTTTAATAACTTCAAAAGTATAAATGCTACAAATAAAATATTCGTAAATTTCTCATTAAAATTCAACATAAGCACCATGTTGTGTTGTAAATCACGTAAGTGATTGCATTTGTAGTCCTAGCCTTAAGATCATCCAAAGAATGAGGTTTTGATGCAATTGCGAGTTTCCATGTGATTCCACAAGAAAAAGTCTAATAGAAGATAGATCAGATAACTGAGATGACCAAACAAGAGGACCTCCTCTACCAATCCAATGTATGACAGGGTGCCTCATCTTTTGAAAATGAAAATAAATATGTATTACCTAAAATTCACAAAACTAAATAAGTGTAAAATGTTTAAATTGTTAAACTGTCAAATCATGTTTTGTAAATTTGTAGCATTTATACCTCTGAAGTCATTAAAGGCTTAAAAATGCACTAAGACTTTTAGGACATCTACATTATTTGAAAAAAAAAATGCGCAAGGAACTTTGTCTGGAATGCCTGGAACTTAGAGAGTAGGCGACTTTCCTTGGGGAACTCAGTCTTTGAGTACTAAGGCAGGTTTGGGAATTAGCCTCAGAGATGGTGTCAGACTGTAAAAGCTACATATTTGGATGCCCTTTGTATTTGCTGGGACCCACAGGAGAAATTCTCTATCTGGGACCCTTGTTCTTGGAAACTCTAGTTTTTCAGGGATCTGCTGGAGAAACATGACTCTCTATTCCCCCTTCTTTTATTTTAGATGAGAACTGGACAATTATTTTTCTGTATTTTCTCTACAAGTCAGACCATAACTTTTGCTTGCTTGAATGCTTTATGTATTGAGAACAATAGTATATTGTATATTGCATGAGTACTGAAGCTAATAGAAACACCATGTAAAATGGAAATTTTCCAAGAGCACACTATGATAACCTTTAAATGTTCATTTCTAATTTTTATCTAAACAAACCTAGATTGTATTCATTTCACAAGGCAAATAGACATCTTTTCTGAGACTCTTATGAGCTGCAGATTCAAATGTTAAGGCTTACCGTCCTAGAGACCCTGAGTAAACAACACCAAGTGCTTAACCACTTTTAGGAATGCCATGCATCTGCAGGGCTTTTCTGAGATTACTTTCTTGAGGCAGCTAAGTGGCTCAGAGAGGATAGAGCAGTGGACCTGAACTGGAGTTCGAATCCAGTCTCAGGTACTTATTAACTATATGACACTGAGCATGTCACTTAACCTCCATTAAGTGTAGTTGGCAAGCAGTTCTCTTCTGTAAAATGGGGTCAAAAATAGCTGCTACTTCTCAGGATTGTCACAAGGACCAAATGAAACAATATTTGTGAAATGCTTTACAAACTTTAAAGTATTTTATCAATGCTAGCTACTATAATTTCTTTTTAGTTTTGTCTTCACATTCTACTGAGGGTTGTACCTGCAGATGGATACCCAAGGATATTAATGATCCTTAAAGAAATTTCAGTGGTGCAGGCATCCAGAGGAAGTCTTTTTGTGAACTTCCTTATTTATGGGATCACCTTTTTTATGAAAAGATGCCTGGAAAGGTTTTGATGTATCCCTCATGTGAAAGTGACACCTAGAGATATTTTTGAGGATGCCTGATTTAGGGGATTCCCTCTAGAGAAATTCTGAATTCACTGTGTTGATGAGAGGCCCAGGAATTCTTATTGATGCAAGAAAACTTTTTTTCCAGTATTAAAGCTGGTCTGTAGAGGCTCTTTAGTGGGAGAGATACTCAGAGATCATACATCAGTAGGTTGCTACCCCAGTACATAATCCCCTGTCTTCTGTACTCAAAGGAGAAAAGTCTGATTATCTTTTCCATTGGACTATCATTAGTTTTTTCAGCTATTTAGACTTCCTTTTAGTGATGTTTTCATTGACATGAGCATAACTCTTTTGTGCATTATTTTTCTTCTGCTTATTTCCATTTTAAGATTTTTGTTTATTTATTTTTAGTGTTCAACATTAGCTTTTGTAGGATTTTTTAAAGAGTTTTAATTTTTTTGCCTTCTCCCTCCACTCCCTCCTCCTCAAGATGGCATGCAATCTGATATAGGCTATACATATGAGGACTTTGGAAATAGAGATTTGTTAACTTGTATAGTCGAGTATTTGGAAGTATGGAAAAATTTTGCTCATCTCCCAACTCTTTTCTCAGCTGTGGTACTCTGACTTTTCTGGGCCTCTTTAGAATAAGAGACTGGGCAAGGTATTAGAAATGTACCTTTCTAGAGCCTCTCTATTACAGAGCTACCCAGAATTTGAGGTAATGGACAAGTAAAACAAGATTCAGAGTTAGAGGAATCTTGGAGATTTTAGAATCCAATCCTTACCTTCCCCTGCCCCTTTTAGAAGAGAAGGAAACTGAGGCCCAGTGAGGTGGGAGAGGGACATAGCACCTTGTAGAGGAAAGAGCACCCAGGATTTGGGTTCAGATCTTTATCTCTGCTACTTACTGGGCAAAGATCAGATCTCCTCTTCAGTTCCTCATCTGTAAATGAGGGGGTTTGAAGACATAACTGCTAAGTTTCCTTCAGGCTCTAGATCATAAGCATATATATATTTATATTAGAAGTAACTTGCCAAAGGTTACATGTTAAGCTAGTGGCAGAGCCAGGCTTAGAACCTAGGCATGCTGACTCATATCATGCCTTCAAAAAAGTCTTTCATTCACAGCCATTTCTGGAAATACCCCCTCCCCTTCCCCATCTCAAAATAGAACCCTCCCTTCTAAAAGAGAAACATAGTGAAGTAAAAACATCCCACTCTGACTGCATCTGATAACGCGTATAATATTCTACCATAGTCCAATAGTCCCCACTCACTCTGCCAAGAGAAGAGAGGTAAGGTTTATTATCTAGCCTCTGGGATGATTACTGATTTTTCAGGTTCTCAGAATTCATCTTCCTTTTTCTAATCTTTTAATTTGTATGGTTGTAGTCATTGTTTTTTATTGTTCTGCTTAATTCATATATTAATAGTGTATTATATTTATTCATATATTTAATTCATTGTTCTGTGATTTAAAAATCACAGTTTATATCAAATTTCCCATCTTTCTTTGAATTTTTCACATTTGTCATTCCATGACATTTTATTATATTTCTATGCTATAGCTTATCAGTCATTCTCCAATCCAGTTTGTTTCAAGTTCTTTGGTTCTGCAAAAAGTGTTTCTGTGAAAATATTGGCATATATTTAACCTTTGACCAGGTTACAGCTTTGAACACCTTGGTTACTTTTCTTGCATAATTCCAAATTTGTATCTAGAATAGTTGGATCAACTCATATCAATTTAATAACTCAAACTTTCCATAGTCCCTTCAGCGCTGTTTGTTCTTGGTTTTTATCTTTTCCAATTCAAAGGACATGAGATGATACTTTTGAGTTTTGTGAATTTGCATTCATCTTACTGATTTTTGCAGTGTTCATTTCGTAAGTGATCTACTTTAAAAGTAGTTATGGTTTGACCTGTTTGTACTTGACCTCTATGTTAAGCATGTTTCTCCTATGTCTTCTAAGGGACTAGCATAAGGCACAGGGATTCCATAAAATCATTTATTAGTTAATTGTTCATTGACTCTCAATTCACAGTTTTTCTCTTGGAAATAACCTACAACAATACTGTCACAGACAATGCTTCACTGCTCATTTTATCACATGTTATTATTTCCATAGTTCAAATATTCAGAGAGGAATTTATAGTTATAGATGAAACCTGCTGACTAATAGCCTTATATTTATATTTAAGAGTCTCAATTACACAAACAAAAAAAAGGAAATGAAAAAGCACAAGTACCAGAATAAGGTAGCTCACTAGAATTTTATTCTGACCTAAATTACTCAGTAGAATCAACTTGAAATGAGTTATTGGTTAAATTATTATGTATGGAACTTTAATATTGGTCTTCCATTCATTCAACATTCAATAAGCATTTTGTAAGCACATATCATTACATGCTAGACACTGTGTTAGGCACTTCAAAGACAAAAAAATGAAACAGTCCTTATCTTCAAAGAACTTCTTTCCCTATATTCTCATGGCTGTTTAATTGAGTGGAAGACCTGACTCTGACAATGATGCCTCCTAAAACAATCAGGTTAGACTAGGTTCTTTCTAGCTCTAAAAACAATCCTAGTCTTTCGAGACTCTCCTGGTCTTTGGATAATCTCCTTGGACTCCCAATTTTCATTTTCTTATTTCTCCCTGTCCTCTTTCTTTCATGCTTTAAATTATGAGAAACCAAATAGTCACCCTAAGTCAACAACTGATAAGAATCTGCCTGCCTCCAAAGGGCTACCCCTTAAAATTTTATGGTACAAAACTTTTACCCACCCCATCCTGCTCTTCTGTAATCGTTTTATTCTATTTTGATGCCCTCTTTCATTACTACCAAATATTATTTAGAAATTTTTCACCTTTCCTCAAGACTTCTATTGTAGCATTTCTCTGGTTCCTTCCTCTCACCATGCCTTACAGTAGATGATTTCAATCCCACATACATATGAACCCACATCCTTCACACACACATACACACATGCACACACATGCACAATCTGTGTGTGCGCATGTATGTGTGTGTGTAAAATGGATCAACGGATCCATAAATCTTCCAGAGAGTATTGATCTAACATCCTGAAGGGCTTCCTCTTTAAATGTTATGAACATCTTAGGTAACTTGGGTCATCCACCTGTCATTCCCCATTCTCCCGCCATGATAATCTCACCTCCTTTTTTCTTTTATCAAACATCTTATGAATGATTTCTTTTAAAAGGCCATTTCCCACCTCATAGTCATGATAGCCATCTGCTTTAGCCTTCTTACATTCATCTTTCATTCATTGTTTTGGGGATCATTTGTACTTTTGATGCCTTAGACATTATGCTCTTTGTTATAAATCATATAACATCACCCAAATAATAATGGTGCTGAAAAAAATGGGTTTGTTTACTTGGGAGCCATTTGGGATCATTAAAAGTAAAGTGGAATATGATTTTCTAGATGTAATCTAATCATCTGTCTTTTCCTTATTTAGTTTTGGGTCTGACTCCATCGCTGTAAATGAAATGAGAAAACATAACAGAAATTACAGTTAAATGGAAAGATATCTCTCAGATTTAAGTTCTCTGAAGTGCAGACTGTTTTAGTTCAGTCTAGCATGGCAGTAGGCACTTAAGAAATTCTTGTTGACTGATTGATTTGATTTCTGAAGAGTTCATTTTATAATGAACTACACTATTTAATGGCTAGAAAAACTCACATAAGTGTTTTTTCTGCATTGTGACTGCAAATTCCTATCAAATATGTCAGAGAGGTACAAAATAAATTTTTTCTGAAATATGGTGAGGAAAGGTAATTGTCAGTGGGACAATTGGGGCACAGTGAAGGAGAAATCAGGGAAGGATTCACAGAGGACATAATAGCTAATATTTATGTAACATTTTTGAGTTTTCAATGTGCTTTCCACACAATTCTGTATCACCTTTACAGGCATGAAAATGTTCAGAGGAGGACTTTCCTGTTACACAATTAGTTGCATAGATAGGCTGGGACACAAGTCCTTTGACTATTGGTCCATTGTGTTCCCTTATACCTTACTATCCCCATATTGATATGCTGGGGATGATGTAGCTGAGTGCACGGGGAATCTTCAACCCTCAGAGAGTTGACTTCATACTTAGATCACTGAGTACTTCATTCCTTGTCAGGGATAGTATAGACTAGACCTGGTAGGAGGTCAGGATCCCTCAGTTCCCCATGACCTTTACCTGGACTATCCAAGTTTAAAATATCTTCCAGACAGCATTAGAGCCATGTTTCCCTTTGGATGCCCATTTCAGAATAGCTGGTATCATAGAGTTCATGCCCTTGGGGCAGAGTCAGCATTCTGCCCACATCTGCCTGCAGGATGATCAAGCAGCTTAGGCCACCAAGGCCACAGGGTGGCACCAAAGTGCATTTAAAAAAATTACTTAGCACCCCACTTTCATTTTCTTCAAATTGCCTTTTTCCTTCCCTTCATACTCTACCTGCCAATGATGACAAAAGTTATACTTCATCCTGCTGAAAACCCTGATAGACTCCAATAATGCTGATGAGAGCTGGTGACAATATAGCACTTTAAAATTTCAAAATACACATCTTATTTGAGCCTACAACAATATTGTAAGGTAGATAATTATCCCAACTATAGAGATGAGGAAACAGTCTCAGAGAAGTGAAGTGATTTGTCCATGGTTACACTGTTAGAAAGTAGAAAAGGAAGAATTCAAACCTAGGTCTTCCTGACTTCAAGCCCAATTAGTTACTATCCACTATGTTAATATCCAAGAAGTGGACCTGGAATATCATCTGGTCCAATCTCTTCATTTAGCAGATGAGAAAATAGGTCAATATGGTTGTAGGATGACCTACCCAAAGTCATTTACATAGTCAATAGCACCATTGGGATTGCAGACCAGATCTTCTCCCTTAAAACAGTTGATTACAAAAAAAAGCCAAGGGGAAAATGAGAGGGAAATTAAAAAGAAAGCAAAACAGGGTTTCTATCATTCAAGATCAAGATATTTTTTTTGCCAAAAAGAAAAAGAAAAAAATTTAGATTATAAAAGCAAAAATTATTTTCAGAACCAAAACATCAACACTTAATGGTAGCAAAAATAAACTGAGATAATGAGCTCTCTCTTTTTCTTTCTCTACACACACATGCACACATGTACACATAGATATATACATATATTACTTATATGACCTGAAAACCAATGGAAACATACATTCTGATTCCTATTTTAGGAAGTCTCATGCCTTCCTGACAAGTGGAGATCATTTTAGTCTGTGTGGATTCAGCACTATGAAAATGTCAGATGCTAATATCATGTAGGACTTCTCATCTTTTATGATGGAGTTCAGATAGGAATGGTCTTAGGACAACTTGATATCTGCAATTTGTGGGATAGCAGAATTGAAGAAGTTCAAATGAAATACAAGATGCACAGATTTAGAAAAGCCACCCCAAATGTTCACATGGACTATTTGTGCCCAACCTGTGGTAGAACATTCCAAGCTCAAATAGATCTGGTCAGTCACAGTCTGACACACTGAAATTTGATTCTACCATAGTGATATTATTTTGTTCCTTTTTGGGAACGAAGGACAACAACCAACCAGACAATATGCAGTTCTGGACCAAATTTAACTAAGGCCAATCCAGTGTTTAGAACTCAATGAAACATTCAAGGATCATAAATTGTAATGAAAGCATCTTTACTTGACATTTAAGATTGAAAAGGATACATTGCTTAGTTACTGGTTCAAATAAAACATTACTTTTCTCCATCTTCACATTCACCAAGGCAATGGTAACTATGGATCAGAAATATATCCCTGCAGAGCAGTGGGAATTACACTAAACCATCAGATGGATAAAGCAACTGCTTTTTATAAGTAAATAAGTATATAAGCTCATGACCGTAGACTCACTGAAGTCTTTTCCAAGCAATACAAGTAGCAGGCTGGATGACAGGGACAACATGTACCTTGTCCTATTCCTTCAAAGCTTGTATTTCTTCCCCTAGGTCTTTATGTTTTGAATTTTTTTTTCTTTCAGTGGAGCATACAGATTTAGAATTATGTGTGACTTCTGGGGGTGGAAACGAGATGGCAGAGTAGAGGAAACACTATAGCCAAGATCTCCCAACATTCTCCTTCAAAAAAATTTAAAATAATGCCTCATATTGATTTCTGGAACAGAGTAGAGTCAATAAAATGTTGGGGGGAAACATTTTTCCAGCCAAGGACAATTTAGGGCATTGCAAAGAGAAGTCTTTGACACTGGGGTGAAGGCTGTCCTAGATCCCCATGTGGAGGCAACACCAGTTTTGGGCTTGGAGGCAGCAACAGTACCAGCAACTACTTTGATATCTCTCAAAACAGAGATAATATGCAGATTGGGCAACAGGTAAGAAAGAATTTATAGGGGATCCCTACACTTTTACTGGACACATGACTGGGTGCTATTTGGCAGCTCCTTTGCTTATACTCTGAGGTACTACTTCAAATCTATCAGAGCAGCGAACATGATAGAAAAGGAAAACAAAAAAATGCTAGAAGGGATGAGGAGAAACAAGTACACTTGGTAGAGTTGTGAACTGATCCAACCATTCTGAAGAGTCATTTATAGCCCAAAGGGCTATAAAACTGTGTATAGCCTTTGACCTAACAATACTGCTAGGTCTCTTCAGTCTTCCAAAGAGATCAAAAGAAAGGGAAAAGGACCTATAAGAACAAAAATATTTATAGCAGTTCTATTTGTGGTGGCAAACAATTAGAAATTGAAGGGATGCTCATCAATTGGGGAATGACTAATGTGGCATATGATTATAATGGAATTTTGCTATAAGAAATGAAAAGCCAGATGATTTCAGAGAAACTTGGAAAGACTTACATGAATTGATGCAAAGTGAAGTATACAGAACTTCCTAGTTCTAGAACATTCTACCCAGTAACAGCAATATTATTCATTGAAGAACTATGGATGACTTAGCTATTCTCAGCAGGATAATGACCCAAGGTCATCTCAAAGGATTAATAATGGAGCATATTATCTGCCTCCACAGAAAGAACTGATATTGCTTGAATATAGAATGAAGCATTCTCTTTTTCATTTTCTTTCTTTCACTTTTCTTTTGTTCACATCATCTTATACAAAATGACGAATATGGAAATGGTTTACATAACTGCACATGTATAATCTACATTTAATTGCTTACCATGTAAGAGAGGGTGGAGGGGAGGGAGGAATAGAATCTGGAACTGAAAACTTTAAATAAAAATGTAAAAAAAGAAAGGAAAATAATCAAGTGCATCACTAGTATTTGATGCATCACTGTGAAACACCTGAGTCCATAATTATAGCTCTTACTTAGATCCACTCTTTCAGTTTTGCAGAAAAGTTAGTTTCATTCACCTCCCTTGACCTACTCATTATACATTTCATGAATACTTCATAAGATTTTGGTTCCATACTTGATCCAAATTATTTACTTATTGAGATAAAGAGGTGACCCTGGAATTTTGAAGACAGTTGCAGAGTGATACAAACTTCCCAGGTAGGAAGATCTTTGAGCAGTGCCATCCTACTAATTCTGAAATGGCTTATCACTATAAATCAAACCAAAAGATATAAGGAGGTTACAGTTACATGAAAGGATTGCTCACAGATTTTAAGTTCCTTGAAAAAAAGGATTTTAAAAAAATCTAAAGCCTTGTACATAGTAGGCATATAATAAGGGCTTGTTTATTCATTGATTTCTGCATAGAGAGTGAAATAAAGAAGTTAACAGAGTTGGTTTCATTGTGCATCCAAGAGCTCCAAGAAATGTCATTTCTTGAAGTACTTAGTCATCTTAATTTGAAGGATCTGGATGAACGTTAGCAAAGAGAACCATGAAATAAATTATAGCTTATACATCAGCATTTGTAGCATAGGATACAAATACAACAGCTACCAAAGATACCTAGCAATTACTCAGTACTTTAAGGCTTGCAAAATGTGCCAAATTTATTATAGTAGTTAATCCTCACAAGAACCTTGTGTAATAGGTGCTCTTCATTTTACTAAAGTGGAAATTTAGGCTGAGTGACTTATCTAGGGTCTGTAGTAAGTGTCTGAGGTAAAATTTGAGTTCAAGTCTTCCTAAGTCCATGTCCCACACTCTATCCATTATACCACCAGAATGAAATCCTATCAAAATCTGACAAGATCCTCCAAACCAATTCAACCTAGACAGGTAGGATGGCAAAAAAATTTTAAAATGATGACTCACAACTAATAAAAGAAAGAAGTCAGATCTGTTTGACTACTCTGAAGCCTCATTGATATTAATATTTTTCTCCAATAAAGAGTTGGACATAGTGAGCACCAAATATAACTCACAATATTTGACTATATTTTAATAAGCAGGCACTGATAAGTTACTCACACTATTGGGTAGTGACAGCAAAGATCCAAACTAAACACCAATACTGGACTTTAAACTTTGGAATAAAAGTGAAAAGACACTATGCAAGTATCATAACTTGAACCTGACTCATTTGAATTAGCTTTGATATTGAAAAATGGGAAATAGATAAGACTACAGATATTGCTGCTAAATATAAATTCCTAAAGAACCTTAACCAACATAAAGCAGTGATAGCAATGAGGCTAACAGTACTTAGAAACTGCCCCCAGTCAGCAAATATTTGATCTACTTGCCATTAGGTAAAACATTGGAGCCAAGGGTTAAAATAAATTCATGTGCAAAGTATTGTAGAGGAGGAGGATGGAATATGCAAACAGTATCACCTTCTAAAACTGAAAAGTAGTAGAGAAAAAAGAGGCTGCAGAAAGCTTGGCATGAAACCTAACGAAGCCAAATTTCAACATTTATGGATTAATCTATCTCAAAGAACATAATCAAAGTCAGATTATTTTTATCAAATACTTCATGGAATGAGGTGAAACAATGGTTTCATCTTAAATGATACCTAAAAACAAGAATAAAAGAGAGTTGTGCCACCAACTTCCCTGAAGATGCTAGAAGATACATTTATCATATTGTTCAAGAATACTGACCAATGCTTGACTAAGTTGACCCTCAATTTATTAGGGGAGAGACATTTTTCCTTTCAAAAGCAAGTTTGCATATTGCTATGATAGAGCTCATGCAAATTGAAGGTTATGACATTCCTTATACTAAGAAACACAAATAGTAGGAACCTTAGAGCTGGTTCATCCTTTAATGAGTCTGGACCCTTCACTAATACCTTCACGGTGAAATTACTGTCCTTCAGGAACCTGAACAATACCTGATTGTAATGATTATGAGGCACAAAGTGCTCCCTTAGTTGTGCCTATTTCTTAGTGATTTTGCCTCGATGGAAATATTATGCTGTGATTACAAAGGTTAGATTCAGTAGTCTCATTGAAACTTTATAAATTTAGAATGGGCTCAAACCCCGAAACTACCTACAAGTCACAAAGACACAGAGACAAATATATCAAGGCATCAATAGGTTTTTTCTTTTGTCAACCTAGAGATCTGAAATCTCTCATTCTCCATTTGATTTTATCAAGTACCTGCACTTCCCTTTTATGCTTTGTGCTTTGTGGCTAATCATGCTACATCCTCAGCAATTCTACAATAGCCCTGGAATGATGAATTCCAGTTTCTGACAATTACCTGGAGTTCCTAGAAATTTACAATTAATTTTGACTAACAACTTGTTGTGTTTGTGTTCTTATACACACACCAATAGGATGCTGGAGTGAAGTTTTGGGGGAAAAAATCCTTTGAAAAGTGTATACAAAATCTGCTTCTGAAAGGCCAATCATGGGCTCAGCTTTTACTGGGCAACTGTAGTAAGGACTATTCCTTACTACACATGGGTGGTACCAAATGTTGCCAAGAGATACCAAAAATCTAGGGAGGAAATATGTAAACACATTTGCTTTCCCCTGGCTACTTTCTTGTCAGTTATTAATATGAAAGAAACAAAAAGACCCATCCACAATAAGGAAGCTTCCTTTTGTGAAACTCCATTGAGACAGTAGCACCCTTCCCATGTCTCAGAAGCTTACCTCAGTCTTATACTTACTCTGTGAACAATTTAAAGGCATGATGGCCATTTAGTCTGATTATATGTACCAGCACTAGTAGTAGAACTTAAATATCTCTCTGGTAATGCACCCTTCCTCACTTTTCGCATGCAATAGTAGGCAATAGTAGTAGTACAAGATGGTCCTATGGTGTGAAATCCTCTGCTATCCACTGAATCAGTGCTGATCAAGCCATCTATACTCAGTCTAATACACCCACAACTACTGACCCTATTAATGACTGTTTCTCTGATAGGCTTTATTTTTCATGAACAAGAATCTATTTTATTCTCTCATTATTTCCTCCTCTTTCATTGAAAGAAAAAAGAAGAGCAACAGAATTTTGGTAACATATATATCGAGCAAAACTAATTCTGGAATTGACTGTGTCAAAAAATCTGTCCCAAACTGCACCCTGAGTTCAACATCTCTCTATAAGGTGATAGGGAGCATACATCATCATGGGTCCTTTGGAATCATGGTTGGCTGCTTCCTTGATCAGCACTCTTAACTCTCTGAAAGTTGTTTATTTGTACAATATTGTTGCTATTACATTAATTATTCCCCTGTTTTTGCTCTCTTCACTCTGTATCTGGTAACAATTTTTATTTACCATTTGGATCATGGTTTCCACCTTCCTCAGTACTATCCAGGAAGCCCTGTATTCAAATAAGACCTTACAGTTGTCTGTAAAATTTCATTTCTAAAATGTGTGGTAGTGGAGGAATTGATCTACTACCTCTACTTTGGCTATAGCACTATCTAATACAACCCAGAATTCAATCTCTTTCAGATGAATTTACTTTTTACTCCTAAACTCACCAATATGAATGGTGAGAGATTACTTGTAAATTGTAAATTTCTAGGAACTCCAGGTAATTGTCAGAAACTGGAATTGGTCATTCCAGGGCTATTGTAGAATTGCTGAGGATGTAACATGATTAGCCACAAAGCACAAAGCATAAAAGGGAAGTGCAGGTACTTGATAAAATCAAATGGAGAATAAGAGATTTCCTTTTTCAAGAATCAGAAAGTGTAGAAAAACTTGGCAATACCAAAAGAACCAAAGGAGCATTCAGTAGAGAACCTGGACCGAAAGAGGAAATAGATGAGGAACTTGGGAAACAGATCACAAGCCTGGTAGAGACATAATTATAATAAGGCAAATATTTTGACATCTGTTTGAACTCTCCTTCTACTCAAAGCAGAGCAATAAGTCATTTCTTCATCTAGTTATTTTCATCCATTAAAATATAGATGAGCCAACAAGGAAAAATTCTGTTATGTTTCAGAAGGTTTTTAGGGTAGAAATATCCATCTTATGTTAGAATCTGTGATAGAAAAGGAGAGTAGTCAGATAGAATCTGGTATGTACTTTGGATTTTTCAAGAGAATATTCCAAAGGGTTCAAACAAAATATGAAGAAGACTCCAGAGACTAAAATTCTGCAGAAGTCAGCTCAGGATAGAAGCATGTCTGAAGACATAAAGAAATATTTCCACTTAGGAGGAAAAAAAGAGAATTGTCTGTAGAAACTAATCTTGATGCACAACTAATGAATTAACCAATTAAGTTGTTTTTTAAAGCCATTCTATGGAAGATAGAAACAAGGGTAGATAACAGGATGAATACAGAATTAGGCATGTTCCTTTAAGTAGAGTTTCATGACTACTTAAATCCAGAATAAACTGAAGTTGGTAAGGAAGGTTTTGATTTGCGATAGACCCAAACTAAGAGATAATCTACTGGGAAGGGAAGAGTGAAGGGACATATTAGGAAATAATGGTGATATAAAAGCAAAAGGTGTCAATAAATAACATGGGTACCCTTAAAACTGAGGGCTGTCCAAAACTGGAATGTCCTGCTTCAGGAAATAATGAGGCACCCCCACCCACTGGAGATTTTTGAAGTCAATATTTGATGATCACTTGTCTATTCTATTGGAAAGGGGATTCCTTTTCAAGTGTGTGTTGGTTTAGATGGCTTCTGGGATGTCTTCCAATTCATATTCTGCTATTCTAATTCTGAAAAGCATCCACTGAGGTTGTTTAGGCTGTATGGAGTCTCTCTCATTCCTATCTAATGGGGCAGGGCCATTCCCAAGCCCAGCCTTTAATTCATGTAGATATTTGGTGAAAGAAGAAGCTACTTTCAACATGAGTCCAAGACATGAATGAGACTCATACCTCATTATTTTGTGATGAAAAAACTTATTCTTCGCTATTGATTGCTGTGGAATATAAAATGTGCTAATCTGTTTGTTAAAGTATTTATCTGTGCTACTCTCACAATGACCATGGAGAACCTCTAAGCTACCCTCAAAGGACAAATTTTGATTGACTCTATAAGGTCTATAAGGTTGCGAAACTTACTTAAGGTTCTGTATAAATATGTTGTTGCCACTTCTATCCACATAATCCTTGTCATCCCTATGTAAAACAAAGATGATTTACCATAATGCATTTAGACTCACAGAGGAAAATGAGTTCATTTAAATTTTAGCTTTGAAAGGGACTACAGAATCCACCTTTTCCAATTGTACCTGACCAAAAATCTATTTTATATTGCAAATAGCCTGAGAAGGAAGGGACCAAAGAGGATAGTCTGTGGGAATGGTTTCATTTTATCATTCTGTGTGTCTCCCCAGCAAATCCAGCCTTTGTATCAAGTCCTCCAGTAATAAGGAGCCCACTAATTATCAATTCCAGCTATTCTAACTTCTTTCTTATTGGGTAGCTCTAATCATTAGAACGTTTTCCATTCCATTTAGCAACTTTTAACATCCTCTCCTAATTCTGCTCCCTGAGGTCATCAATCAGTCAATCAATAAACAATTTTTAAGTGCTTACTATATGCTAGGTATTGTACTAAGTGAAAGGCAAAAAAACCATGTCCTGCTCTTGAGGAGTTTAGATTTTAATGGAGGAGATAACATGCAAATAACTATAAGCAAACTATATATAAACAAACAAGGTGTATATCTGGAATTAATTAGATAATGAACAGAAGAAAGGTAGATTTTTGGTGATTTAGAAAATCCAGGCTTCTTTCAAATACTTGAAATTAAATCTGAAATATTTACTCAGATGATCTACTTAATGGAACAACATTTTATTTTCTGATATATTGGTCAGTTTTACCAAATTCTTTTTCTTCTTATTTATTTTTTATATAAGAGATCACTCCCTGGAAGGGAAGAGGGATTCTTCGAGAGATATAGGTATAAAAAACAAAGAGTATCCATTAAATTTATTTTTAAAGAAAATTATTTACTTGCTGAGAGGTTGATTCCATCTACTCTCAAAATTCCCTACAACAACAGTGTAAGGGGAGAGAAGGAAACAACTGAGGAAACTCAATGGATGAACTAACTTTTTTAAAAAATTCATCAGCAATTTCATCGGTATTTGTTGACAATAACGTTATGTGAAAATAATGTTGAAGGCTTTGATAATGATTAAATTGTCTTTGTAAGACCATGCAAACAATACTTTATTTTCTGCTTTGGCTATTGAAATACTTCCTCAGCAAGGAAAGTATTTTCCTTCAAGGTTATTGTGACATTCCCGTCACTGTTTGAAGGATGGAGCAAGTCCCCAAGAGACTGGTTAATTCCTCCTGTTGTCTTTTCTCTAGCCAAAGCCACAAGGGGATTGGATGCCATTTGTTTGCATAGCATAGCAGGCACAGCAGTTTAGGTTTGAAAAACTAAGAATGCCCCTACCACCCTCAGGCCCCTCTTGGGAAGTGCCAAGACAAGTGTTTATGTGTTTTAAAGAGATTTTTTTAATTTTTAGTAATCAAAAAGTCATTTGAGGAATACAAATAGGTAAACCAAGCACAACCAAGCAGAATAGGGAGAGCTTAGTACAGTAAAATGAAACTATTCCCCCAGAGAGTACAAAATTATACTCTTAATCACTAAATTTTGATTCTTTCTTTCTCGTCTATTTGCAATGAAAATCCCAACGTTCAAGCATCAGGCGAACTTTTTTTTGTCTACTCACTGTGTAACTCAGGAACATGATACCTAGAAGCCACTTGATGTTCTTTCTTGTTTCTCAGAATCACTGGCCCCTCTTGAATTCTTCTGAAACAACTTCCCTTTAGGACAGGCTGTTCCAAAACTTCTCTTCTGGACCAAATGGACAACCTCCACTTTCTGTAGTATTCCTCTGCCTTCGGTAGAGACAAATAGTATCATTAGCTCTGCCTCCACTGGTTCCTTTTAACACCCTGTTTCTTGAGTGACTCAGCAAGTGGACTTTTTAAAGGAGCCAAACTTTAAATCACTACACACTCGATTGCTTAAACCTATATTTGTATATAGTTACAACAACAATACACAACTCGGAGTTAAATAAATAAAATTAATTTCTTTGCTGTTTTATTATTTCATCTTTATTTTTTTCATATGTGTGTTTTTCCAGGAGATGGTCAGTAGCAGACAAACTCTTAGAAAAAAGAGTTTTGTATTGAAAATGTTTGTCAAATACCCATTTTTTCATGTCATGCTTTCATACCAAATACGTTTCTCAATTTTGCCACATTGAAAAGTCACTCTGGTACAATTCTTGCGTTCAACGTGAGACTGTTTCTGCCTATCATTGATGTTTTCCTTCCAGGTGGTTAAGAAAAGAATAGTTACTTCCTGGCAGGGAACAGAGGAGATTCTGTTTGAATATTCAGCCAACCAACTTTTTAGATTCTGGTTTTGGCAGACAAACACTTGGTGTACATTAACTTGTGTCTTGTGGCATTGGGTTTGTATCTTCTTAATATGTCAAAGTGACTTGTTCATGGGCACATACTTGGACCCAAATATTCTTGACTTTCTAATGATTTCCATCCCATAACCCATGTCAGTTCTATAAATGAATGATCAAATTATCAAATCAAATATAAGAATTCAAGATATAGGCAAATAAATTTGAAATAAAATTATCATCACCATCATGATTGAGCTGGTTACATCTAATGTATCACCCTTAAGATTTTAAGACAGAAAAATATGTTACATCAAGAAATGAACATCTGATGCATAATTTTGTAGGCAATTTTAATCTCATATGAGAATGTGGGCACAGGAGACAAAAAAATGGCCTTATAATCAAGAAGACCTGGGTTCAAGACCTGCCTCTGAAACCGACTGTGTGACTTTGGGCTTAACTCCCCAGTGCCCCTATCTAAGATTATTAAAAGCCACCTGGGTCTATCCAGAAGTTTCCTATGCCAGTGAAATCTTGGTTCCAGTCCATATCAGTTTCCACATATGTTTTCAAGATATTGCATTGTTAAAATATACCAAAGAAATTGTAGAAAGCCTGCTACCACTCTCCCCCACAACACCTGAGATTACCTAAACAGGTGAAGTCAAACTTTCACATCAAGAGGAACAGAAACGTCTATTCCTTGGAACTAAGGGGACAGGAATAAGGGGTGATTTGAGTTCTACATTCTAGAAAGAATAGCAATACTTCTTCTGGTCTAGCTCCTGTAGTCACCAACCTGAAAGTCAGCACCTATGGTGATGTAGCTTGGCAACTATGCTTGCTGGGGCTACCAAAGACCTTAAGGAAAAAGGCTTTGTCATTGCCAAATGAAGAAAAGGCATTAACATATGCTTTGCCATGGGACATTAAGGACCATAGGAACTTTCCATATGACTTACAATGAGAAAGCCTGGCTTCACCTAAGGAAAGTTGCCCCTTCTATCAGTTTGACCCCACTGAGATACACCCACACATACAGATATATGTGTATGTATGTATATATGTACATGTATTCATACAGACATATCCAAGGAGAAGCGGGGGGGGGGGGGAAGAATGAGCTATTTGGAGAGAACAATGTCTCCCTTTACCAGACTGTTGCTGAGAACATGAGTTTTCCTGTGGCTCTCCCAATCAGATCAACAGAGAGTTCCCAGAAGAATGAGAATGCTTCTCTGGCTCCACAGGGGCTATACTGCTGCAGAGACTCCTTTAACAACTGACTTGAATAGTCTAAGGAGAGTATTGAATGGACCTTGGATTCCAAAGTCTTTGGTGGCTGTCAAAGCAAAGTCTCTCACAGAGAGCTATCCGGAGTACTGGATATTTTCTCTCTGAAACTTGTTCTCTAGTTCTGATCTACTTATGGCCTTTGCCTGTTTTGAATCAAGTCCTCCTAATTTCATTTACTTTGAATATCAGCTGCCTGCTCCAAACCTATGTCCTGCTTGGTCTTTACTAACTCATAAATCAGATGCCTGCTTGAATCCATGTTCAATTTGACCTTTGCATCCACCAATGGGAGACATCTGCCCTGACTTGTGTCAAGTCTGGCTTTTATTTACAGACTGCTCTTGCTCCAGCTCTAGACTGGCAGTCTAGTTTTCCTGTTCCTGCTAGTAAGGTTCCTGACACTAAGGAATAATCAGTGACTATTATGAAGAAAACATTTAGGATTTAGGACTAGAATGCACTTTAGAGATCATCTAGTACACACACACACACACACACACCTTTTTGTAGATAAGGAAACCAAAGCCCACTAAAGGGAAATTATTTGTTTAATGTCATGTGGTTAGTAGCAGAGTCAAGTTTCAAATCCAGATTTTCTGAACCCAAATTTAGCACTCTTTCCCAGCGTATCATATTGCCTCTTTAATAAAGACAGATAAATGTGAAAGCACTAGGGAAAGATAAAGATGTGAGCTTGGTCAAGAACTAAAGTGAAACTAATATGATCTCCTAAGGGCAGGAATTGGAGAGAACTCTAGCAAAAGATAGGCAAGATACCTGGGCTCAGTTCAGAAGATGCAAATCAAAGGAATCTTTAGATTGGAAAATGGCCAAGACCAAGTCACCATTTTCTACCATGGACCTAAGTGGATCCCAAGAAATCAAAGAGATAGTTACAAAGTAAGTGCATGCTGGTCTGGAGGCTGTAGGAGAAATGTTCCACCATCAACTAATCAGGCAGCACATGATAATGAGAGTGAGGGAAAAATAAGGGGGAAAGATGTCACTGTTTATTTGGCTGAAAAATTGAAGATGAATATCACACGAAAGAAAATGGAGAGATGTGACTTTGATAGGTATGGGTAGACTTCAATACACAATAAATGAAGGACATGATCAAAGAAATATATAGATAGAAAAAGAATATGGGCTGGTTATGTGCAGAGGGTGACAAGTGGATAGTCTAAGTACTCCTATGATATCCTCGTAATATCAGAAGAGAGAAAGAAAGGCATGCAGCAAGTTGGAGAGATACCCCATGGTAATCTTCAGGGAGAACATGGATAAGAGTTGAATGTATCAATAGGTTGTAATGATCAAGATCACATGTCCATTTAATAGCAACATGAGAAACTTTGTGATTTGGTAAATAAGCTAGCATCTATTAAGCACCTACTATGTGCTAGGTACTGTCTTAACTATTGGGAGTGAAACTGATAGAGTCAATGAACTGTGGTCTGAAGTCTGAAAGACAATTAGCATTCCAGGGTCCCCACATTAATGTCCAATGATATAGATCTACCCATTTTCTTGTGTGTACTTTGAAAATATACAAATAAATTTGAACATGTATTTTATTAGGATACAAAAGAAAATAAGAGGTATTTTTCCTAGTTAGATCCTAAAGATTCCTTGTATTGCTGCCCTTGTCCTCTCGTCAACTTTTTGCTTGCATACTAAGGTGAGGGCTACCAAATGCAGTGTTCACATACAATTCAATTCAATTGATTGAAGTGATATTTTGCAAATTAACTTTCGACTCTGGACTTTTCTTCCACGTCTCCATAGTCTTCTCACTCTGAAAGATTCCTCTGTTTCTGCAGCCCTCTGTCCTAACTGGTGAATTACTCCTGAAAGCTCTATGTTGAGGAAGTATATAAGCCACCCACGCTCCCTCCTTTGTTGCTCTTCTGGCTCTGCTTCTGATTCCTCAGACTTCTTTCCCCTTACCTCCCTACCCCAACAATTTCCAGCTCCTTTTTATGTCTTTTTATGCCCAACTGGAATGTGAGTTCTTTGAGATCAGGGTCAAGTCTTTCTTTTTGTTTGTTTTCATATTTCCAGAACTTAGCACCTGTGCTTGGCATAGAGCAAGCATTTAATAAATATTTGTTAACTTGACTAGAATGAAATTCAACTTAATAAGAATTTCTTAAGCACCTACACTATGGAAGACATCATACTACTCAATAGATATAAAAAGTTAAACAATAAAAACAAAAATGAGAATGAAGAGCAGCCTTTAGCCTCAAACTTATATACAGGAGGGCAGAACACACATACAAGTCACATCTATAACTGCATATTAAAGCTATAAGGGTCACATATAAGTCTTTGATTTGATTGGAAACATGTTTCAGAATTCTTTATCATAGATCATAAAAAAGGGAAAAGGACTCAGATGTACAAAAATATTTATAGCAGCTCTTTTTGTGGTGGCAAAGGATTGAAAGTTGAGAGGATGCCCATCAATTAGGGAATGGCTGAACAAGTTGTGGTATATGAATATAATGGAATACTATTGTTCCATAAGAAATGATGAGCAGGCAGATTCCAGAAAAACCTGGAAAGACTTGAATGAACTGATGCTGAGTGAAGTGAGCAGAACCAGAAGAACATTGTACACAATAACAGTCACATTGTGTGATGAGCAACTTTGAAAGATTTGGCTCTTTTCAGCAAGGCAATGACCAAAGACATTTCCAAAAGATTTATGATGGAAAATGCTATCCATATCCAGAGAAAGAATT
>CM053769.1:523795982-523808268 GCA_028658325.1 Potorous gilbertii | reverse complement strand
GGTGTCTCAGAGCCTCCCCTTCAGAATTTGCTACTTATCCATGCTCAGTGACCTCTTGGAAGAAAATAATTTTTCTGATTTTTGAGTTAACCTCTACTTTATAAAGTGACAATGTCTGTCATCCACAATGGTAGTCAGGTACTGTGCTAGCTGCAGAAAAGGGGACATAGACAAGAGATGTTGCAGAGGCAGAAAGAATGAAATTTGGCAACTGATTGAATATGATGAGTAGAAATGAGAAGTCAAGAAGTACATCAGAATTTCAAACCTGGGTGATTGGAAGGATGGTGCTGTCCTTGATAGTAATAGGGAAACTCAGAAGAGGAGAAAAATAAGATAATGCTATTTGTGATACAGTTCACAACCCCTTCACGTCAGCTCATCTTCCACCACTCATTTTTTCCCACCCAAACATGAAAAGAAGATGGAAAAAGTCTTATTAGCTATTACTCCACAGTGTAAAGCCCTCAAGTTAAGGGATACCTATGGTAGCTAAGGAGAATGGGTATGGACTTTATCTTGACCTCCTTGACCTGTTGGGGATGGTGGGGAATTTAACTTATGTACCTTCCCAGGTCCCTGCTAGGTTATAACTTCTATAAGCAGCCAATGTCAATTTAGCCACACTGGAAGTAAAAGATAGGTGGATTCAGAGATGGGAAATGTGAGCTCTTATGGTTGAAGAAGTTAGTGCTGATGTCTTAGAGAGTCCATGATAAAATGTGACCCATATTCCCACCCTCTGATTAGTTGATCAGGGGTTGTTGAATCCTTCGGGATCATACCATACTCCTTACTTTTACGACCACTGTACCAGAGCAGTTAGGTGGTGCAGTGGATAGAGCACCAGTACAGGAGTCAGGAGGACCTGAGTTCAAATCTCACCTCAGACACTTGACACTCACTAGCTGTGGGACCTTGGGCAAGTCACTTAACCCCAATTGCCTGGGTCATATTCAGTCATCCTGATGAATAACTGGTCACTGGATTCAGAAGGCTCTGGAGGAGAAGTGAGGCTGGTGACCTGTATGGCCCTCCCTCACTCAGAAAACAGTCAAGTGCAAGTCATGTCATCATTTCTCTGATGGCATGGTCTTCTTCAGCAACAAAAGATGAACACACACGTGACCCCTGTATTAGAGAGGAGCAAAAACATGTATGGTAAGAATGGAGATTGTGACTGTGGGATCAAGGAAGTCTTCCTGGAAGAGATAATATCTGAAACTGGCATTAAAGCATGGGTTAGGGTTGAACTGGTAAAGATGGGAAAATTGGTGCACTCTGGGTAGGGTTAAGCAAAAGTACAACACAATATGAGTTTGTAGGTAGAGGGTGGTCCAAGTTGCTTAGAGTACCAAGTGCTATAAAGAGTAATTTTAGGTGAGCCTGGAAAGACAGGGCAGTAGCAGATTGTGGAAAGCATTCAAAGCCAGGAAGATGAATATAAACTTTAGGCAATGGGAATAACTGAAGATTTTTGAGCAGCAGAGTTACAGGTTTTATTTTTGTAAAAATAAAGATTATTTTGGAAGGGGCATGAAGGGTAGATTAGAGGGGGAAGGGAGGAGAAGCAAGAACGCCTCTAAAAGCAAGTAATCATGAAAACTAAGACCAGGGAGGTGGCAGTAGAAATGGAGAGAGGGGTATGAATGGGCTTCACCGATGGTTAGATGAGGGAATGAATGAATGGATGGCTGGGACTACCCCTTTCACTCTTCCTTTTTTCCTATTGTTCTGGGTACTTTCTGCTATATATAAGGTAAGAATCAGATTATGATTAAAGTTTGCACTTGACATTGAGAATCATTTATACATAGCTAAAGGTCATTACTAAAGACCAAGGGACAGATTCACTAGGCTTTTGTGATTTAAAAAGTAAAACAAACAAAAAATAAACCCCAAACTTTAAACTTGTTGTTATATGAAATTCTATGCTTGATCTACTCACCACAAGCACCAAGCACAGCTGTTTGAACAACAGAGGAAACTGGTAAACAGTAAAAAAAAAAAAAAGTCACTCAACCTACCCAACCATCCTGAACCTGCTGTGTGCATTGGGTGATGGCAAAGTTCCCAGACCTGAAGCTTGGAACACATAGTTTATAGATGACTATTTGATATAAAAAACATAAAACTGCAGGAAGTAGAAGTTTTAACTCCCAATGTCTGTTAAGTTTGTTTCTAACACAAACAGAAATGTTTTGTTCTTCTAGCAAATAACGGTTTAACATTTATCTAAGTGATAGTCTGTGTATTCCCAATTCTCCACTGACACCTGGGACTGTGTGAAGCAGCCACTTCTGTATTCTTTCTACCCCCTCTCCTTCACCCTATGTCAGGGAACTTAGAAAATATTATAAACTCCTGGGGAGATCATAAGATTTAGATCCGGGAGCGACCTTAGAGTTCATTTAGTTTAATCCCTTCATTTTGTAGGTGAGGAAAAGGAGAGCCAGGCCCAGTGGAGAATGATATCAGGGAAGCTGAGGTTTGTAGATATCCTGACCTCCTAGTGGGCTAATTCTATTGAATGTGTCTGCACTAAGTTAGGCAATTAATGCCAAACTTATGGTGAAACTCTGGGAATGGGAGGAGAGTAACACCAGGTTTTCTACTAAGGGGAAAACTGGTACAGGTTGGAAAATGAAGCAACTTAAAGCTTCTATGCTGATCATGTGGCCAAGCCTAAGGGACACCTCACTTGCCAGGGTGATATAAGGAGACTCCATTTAGGAAGGAAAGAAGAAAGGAAGGAAAAGGAAAAAAGAAAGATAAAAAATAAGATAAAAGAAAAATAAAAAGAAAGAAAGAAAAAGGAAAGAAGAAAGAAGGAAAGGAGAGAGGAAAGAAGAAGAAAAGAAAAAAAAGAGAGAGAGAGAAAGAGGGAAGGAAAGAAGAAAAAATGAAAAAGAAAGAAGGAAAGGAGAGGAGAGAGGGAGGAAGGAAGAAGGAAAGAATGAAAGAGAAAGAGAGAGGAAGAAAGGAAGGAGGGAGGGAGGGAGGAAGGAAGGAAGGAAGGAAGAAAGAATGTTGAGGTAATTTGTCAAAGGTTCTTAGCAAGTGAATTGAGAAAGTGGCAATTCTGGGCTTTAAGCCTATGTTTTCTGTCTCCAAGGCTTTTCCCACTGCTTTCTCCCTTCTTCTATCAGACTTGATTCTATCTAAAGTCAATCAAATCTCTTCCATAGAAATCAAGGGGCAAGGTAGGAATCAATCACCAGGGTCCACTAATCAAATATGGATTGAGTACACACTGTATGTGCACTTTGATAGATGTTGGTTGGGGGAAAAGGAAGCTATAAGATAACTATTGGAGCTTCTGTATTAAAAAGGATGCTGGATTTATAATCATATATATTTGGGTTCACTGTCTAAGACTTAAGGTTGCACACCTGCACTTCAAGTGAAGTTCCTAGGAGTTCTTTATGGCAATGTAATAAAAAGTTCCATCTCTATTCCTATCCTCATATGTTGATAATGAAAGATAAGAGGTGGACAGCTTTAGTATTATCCTTGCAATCCATAAAGTAGTGAGACATCCAGAGCAAGGTTACCAGAACATTGTATAGAAAGATATGGGCACATGTCTTGGCATAAAGAGAGTACAATCTGCACTGGTTGGGAGATTAGACATACCAATGAAATCGTAGATCTGTCAAGGTACCTAAATACATCCATAAGTCATGGATGCAATTATGACCACTAGACAGATGACTTTCAGACCTATGTATCCAGCCCTTTCTCTTAAGTTTCGGTCTCTCACTTGACAGCTGCCTGCTGGTTGACCTCACTTGAATGTCTCATTTAATTAAATATATTCAGAGAGTAATTTGTATGATTTCCCTTCCCCTCCTCAAAGCATCCTGGTTTTCATAAAGGACACTATCAGCCCTCCAGTTGAGAACCTTGGAGACATTCTTGGTTCTCCTCATTCATTAACCTTCCCTCTATGTTCAACAAATTGCCAAGTCTTGCATATTTTTTCTAACATCTTTTGGGTCCCATTATCTTACTTAAATGGCCACCACCATAGCCCACGCTCTAATTATCTTTGAACTGACCAGTTTCTAGGCTTTCCCTTCTCTAATCCATCTTCACAAATAAGACTGTCTAGTTGTAGATTTGACCACATCACTTCCCAGTTCAGCGGCTTTCAATAGCTCACTATTATCTTTGGGATAAAATTCAAACTCCTCAACACAACCTTTAAGGCCAATCAAAACCTAGCTCCAGTCTGCTTTTCTAGCCGTACCTTCCTTGTCATGAAACTGTTCTTCAGTCTCCGTCTTGAACCAAACACTCCAAGATCCGATCCTAAGACTTCTGATTGGTGAGCATTCACAATATTAAGAGTTCTTAACCTTTTTTTAAATTTATTTTTGGTCTCAAGGACCCCTTTGGTAGTCTGATGAAGCCTGTAGACTTTTCTCAGAAGATTTTTAAATGTGTAAATAAAATACATAGGATCATCAAGGAAACAAATTATATTGAAAAAGTCATCAAATATTTTAATGGATCCCATATTAAGAATCCCTGCACTGTATCTAGCCTAGACTCAGAAAAAACACTCTACTGCCCATCTATCCTCATGCCAAGCCACATTCCACAGACTCGTCACACCTTTCCACATAACCCCTTTCAAATTCTGATTCATGAAACGGTAATCAAATAAATACTTTCCAAACTATCCAAAGATAAAAAGAAAGAGAAAGAAAAAAGGAAAGAAGGAAAAGGAAAAGGAGAGTCACCATTTCCCAAATGTTCTATTTTCCCCTATTAGAATGTAAGTTACAAAAGGAAGAATGGTCTTATTTGCTTGTGTTTGTATCCCCAGCCTTTAGTATAGTGATTGGCACCTAGTAAGCACTTAACAAATTTTTTTTTCTTTCATTCATTTGCTCACTCATTCATTCATTCAATCCATGTCCCATACAACTGCACTATTGACTAATCTGCAAACTCAGCACTCCGTTATCACCTGTACTTAATCTTCCACATTCAGGTGTCACCTTCTCTATAAAATCTCTCCTGGTCCACTCCAATTCTCAATGTTCTCTCCCTCTTTAAATATACTATTTCTTTAAGCTTGCTCTCTCTCTTCCCCTCTCCCCATCTCCTTCCCCTTTCCCCTTTCTATCCCTTCCCCAAATTACGTTGTATTTATTTTGTACATATAACACACCTTTTGGATACCATCAAAAGACTTGGACATGGAACGAGAGGTGATAGAACATGCTGGCTGATGGTTAACAGTCCTCTTTACAGTGTTCCCTAAGCTAACAAATGGATTTTAAAGTTGACCTGAGGGTATTCTACTCAGCGTATCACTCACTATGACCTTTAGAGAGTTGGTTATGGGTAGGAGATGTAGAAGGTGTGCTAAAGAGACAAGCAGAAGGGAGCAAGAAATGGACACTAGTGTTAGTAGGAGGTACAAGTGTAAAGCCACTGAAATTTGACAGGAAGTTGTGAATAACTGTGAGAAATCCTAAGCCAGGGTGCTGAGGCTGATGCAACTTCAACTTATGTTTTAGGTAAATCCTGATGTGCTCATTTAGTTCAGGTGGACTAGTGACCTTTACTTCTTCCCAGAGATGATCATATGTATGTTAGTTCTTTACTTATTTTTAAATCACTTCCCTCTGGTCTAGTGTTAACACTTTTGTGTTAAATGTTTATTTCATTTCTAGAAGTAGTAAATGTGATAGTTTTTGGTCTGCAGAAATTCAGAGCTGTATATTATGTCTTAGTTAATTATTATAGCTATAGACTGGGAGAAATGAGATAGGACAGGGTGGAGGGGTGATGGTAAAGGAGGGAAAGGAGGGGAACTTTCTTCATTCTAGAGAGACTGAATATTTGATTCAGAATGAACCTGGGGGCTTAGAGCTAATTTAAAATAGTTGGGCAACCATAATTGTTTTGCAAACTGTTTTTTCTTTTACAATATCATTAATGTGAAAATAGGTTTTACATGATTGCATATGTATAACTCATACCAAATTGCTTGCCATTTTAGGAAGGAGTGATGGGGAAGAGGGAGGGAGGAAAATTGGAAGTCAACATTTTATAAAAAATCTAATGTAAAAATTGTCTTTACATGTAATTGGAAAAAATGAAGTATCTTTAAAAGAAAGGAAAAAAAAGAACAGTTGGACAAAGTACAAGATTAGTGTTAACTGTTATAGGCCTGGTCAAAAAAATTCTGAATTCATATACTTCTAGATGGAAAGAGAGTAAAGTACAGATATTTTCACTTTCCTTTTTGTTGGCAGCAACAGTCTGTGAAATGTATACCATATGCCCAAAGAGGAGAGGGCAGTGAGTCACTTTGAAAGGCAAAACCCCTCTCTTGACAGGATGTAATGGTCCATAGAAGCTCTGCCCTCAACCTGATTGATAGGTGCTCTGGTTCAGGGGATGACTGACAGTTCAGTCAGCCTACTTCCTAATGCCAGCAGCTGATTATTTTATCTATCCTTTATTTTTCGGTGTATAACTTGTATCCTTGCCCCCAGGACAATACAAAGCCCTGGAGAGTACAGTACAGACTATCTCACTTTTGTATTTGTATGTCCATAGTATAACATAGTATCTGGCATAAAGCAGGCATATTTAATAAATACTTTTCCATGAATTGATACCAGGGATATCCTTGACAAAATATAGAAGAGAACAGGCAGACTTTTGAAGATGATCCTCTACAACCAATTACATCTTTACATCCATACAAACTGTTGGAAAGAGAAAACGAATACAAGACTCTGTTGGATTTATTTTTGGTTGATTATAAGCACCATGTGACTTCAAAGAGCAAACTTTAACCCTAAGGGCTCTCCTTCATCAAGGACTTTCCAAAGTAATTAATTCTCCTTGGACAACTAAGAGACACATGAGTAGACATTTGGATTTGAGGTCAAGAAGACCCAAGTACAAATTCAGTCTCTAACACTTACTATCTGTGTGACCCTGGGTCCTCAACCATTTAATCATTTAATCTCAGCCTTCCTCGGTTTCCTCATCTGTAAAATGGGCATGAGTAATAGTGTCCACTTCGCCGGCTTGTTATGAGGACAAAATGAGAGAATATATTTAAAGCCCTTTGCAAATTCTAAAATGCCATATAAATGCTCAAGATCACACATGAAATAAACGTTCAGTGATCCTACATTCAATAATTTTGAGAAATTATGTCAATTTGCTTTCCATTTGAACAAACTCAATAGATTAAAAAACAAAAAACCTTTGGTTCAGTTTGTGTTTCAAAGAAAATTTTTGAATAATTGAGACCATTTAAGATTTATAGTAAACAAATTCATTTTGTTCTAGTTTTTTCTTTCTTCATGGTTTAGTTCAGGTCTCTGTTACACATGCAGAAACTGGGCTAGAATAATAAGAATGGATCCCTCTTACAGTGCAGTCGATGTAAACTTCTCCCTTCCAAACTGACAGATCTAAGCTGGAGTCTTGTTACAAGGCTGTCCCTGGGGTCCAGTCTGGAAGAATACTTTCTAGGTGAAACCACCCGATAAAAGGCCCTTTGGTTATATCAGTAACTAGACCTCCTTGGGAGGATCTACTTCATACAAAATCACATCTGAGTGTCTGCTTTTAGGCACAGATTTTTCAGGATCAAGAGGAGAATAAACCATGGTCACAGATTTTTTTGCTTTTTTGGTATCACTATAATATTTTTTGACTTGGAGGAGTCTGGGAACTTTTCAATATATTTTGATAACTGTGTCTCAATATAATTGGTTCTGTTTGTCATCCTATTTATTTCATTCCCTTTATTTTATTTTTAATTTATTGAATAAAACAAGCATTTCCATGATATTGTATTAAAAAAAGAAGATTGCACATGAAACTGCAAATCTATTATGTACAACTTGCTATTCCTCTTAAATATATAAAGTTATTATATAAATTTTTTCCCCTTCTCCCCTCCCTCCTTCCTTCCCCTGCTTTTAAAACATTCTTCTGTGAAGAGGCCCATAGCTTTCACCAGACTTCCAAAGGACTCTAAGACATGAAAAAGGTTAAGAATCTCTGGAGAGAGTTACTTTTGGTACTCTCTCCCTAGTACCATTCTCTAGTTAGGAGAAAGGAAATGTCTCAGAAAATACTCTCAGGTCCATGTTAAACTTGAATGTTTGGGACTAATCATTCTCATTGACCCAGAAGGCATTCTGAATTATGACCGTGATAACCATATGATGCTATGAACCCACACAGACAACTTAATTCTCCCCAGGTATCTTTGTCTTGGAGAACAAACAGGCCCCTCTCCACCCCTGGACTTGATCCCACAGTGAGTCACCTAAAACCCACCAAGGCTACATGTTTTAATCAAGAGGGTCAAAAGACCTGGACTGAGTCTCAGCCCTGCATCTTAATAGTCATGCGTCCTTGGACAAATCAGTTGAGTCTTAGTTTCCACAACTACAAAATGGATGTGACAGACTTGTACTTTGCAAAGAAAATGCTTTAAGAATGGAAAAGTGGCACCTATGAAGGGAAAGAATAAGTTAAACCCAATGAGTTTGCAGGTGATAGGCTGATTTTATGACCCAATTATCATGCCCTTTGACTGAATCCAAACTTTTGGACCATACTTGAGGACCTAGAGGGCCACATAGCCTCAAGGCTTTAAGTTCCCCACCCTTGATAAGCTCTCACCTGCCTCTCCAGACTTATTACTACTCCCTTTTACACACTATGTTCTACACTGGACTGAACAAGCTATCTCCCAAACTCATTATTTCACGTTTCACCTTTGTGACTTTGAACAGAATTTCTCTCATGCCCAGAATATATTTCTTCTTCATGGAACTCCTAATTTCTTTCTGGTCACAATCTGTCTGCCACTATTCTATTCTAAACCTTTCTACTCTGAAGTACTACTCTAAAACCTTTCCTGATCTCACCAGTTGTTAGTGTTTTCTCCTCAAGTTACCTTGAATATATTTATCAATCCTTCAGTAAGTGTAAGCAACTTGAGGGCAGGGACTACTATGGTTTTTGTTTGTATATTTGCAGAAACTTTTACATATTAGGTAAGAAATATGGGGCTATTGGAATTCAGTTGCAAGATGAAATTCTCAGATGCTGTTATCATAATTATGCTCAAAAAAAAGAACTTGTGAATTACGTGAAAATTCCCTAATTCTCATAGCCCCATAGTGGGAGACTATGGGTATGGAATACTGTATATGATCAATTTATCAAATAGTTTTGATGGACTAATTCTTTTCCTTTTTTAAAAAAATTCTTTGTTGTGAAGGATGACTGACTGGATAGGGTAGAGGGAAGACTATTATGAAATGAAGGGTGAAACATTCCTCACTTCTTTTTCAGTAGGAATGCATTCATTCATTTATTCATTCATTCAACTAATGCTGGTTGAAAATAGAGCCTATCAGGACTTTGTTTCTGCCTTCAGAAGGAAGGCAGTAAGATGACATCAAAGTTCCTGGTAACCAGAAAGACTTAGCATTCTCTGTTCACGGTTGGAGATTCGAGTTGGGGTTTAGAGCCAGAAGCCACAGCTCCCACCATGCATAGGATCAGGACCACAGAATCAGACCATGGGAAGAAAAGACCAAAAAAGATGAATACTCTTATTCCCTCCACAGTTTATGAAATTAAATTTCATGAATTAGTCCTTTTTATTTTGGAGAAGAAAATGGGGGCAACCAGGAGAACATTCCTGATGGATCTGGCTCGAAAGAAAGGCTTCAGGGTTGAAAATGAATTAAGGTAGGATGTTACTTATTTTATTTTTAAAAACTGTGATTGGCTTAAAAAAAAAAGAAACCTAACTTATCTAAAGATCTCCTTATTAATCAAGCATCTCCTGATCCCATCAGCAGGTTACTTACACCGACATACACAGACATATCCTGGGCTAAAATTCAAGCTCTAAGTAACTGTCATTCAAGGACATCATTAACTTTCCTAAGATGCATGATAAACAAATCAAGAAAAATTAGGTTTGCTCTGAAAGACAGTAAAAAAGAGTTCTTTAGCTTTGCATGCCAGTGAAGAGTGGGGAAAGGGTAAGAGCTAAACAGTGATTGGTTTGTGGAGAAAGTAGTAGGATTTCTCAGTGCTTAACTTTATTCTTGATAGAAACCCATCAATTTCTCTGCATTTTCCCCCACTCAGACAAAAGGGTTTCGACTACTGTAATGTAGAAGCCTGGTCTTCCTGTTTTTCTTTCACCTGGGCTCCTGTATGTGAGTGCAGCTTTATTGGCAGATGCTGGGAGGACTGACAGGTGCATGTAGTCTGCCTACACACTGCCTCTAGTGGAGGTAAGCCATTAAGTGTGGTCAGGAGAAGGTTTCTCTGGAGGGTGACCCTTGTAGGGAATCCTCAGGAGAATGATAGTGCCCTGGAATCCATGGGGACCATAAGATACATTTGCTGAAATGGACACTTTGTAAAGGAGAAAGCTAAGACCTTGGAGAGGGTTTGGGACTTGGTCAAGGCTACATAACTAGCAAGTGGCAGATTGAGAATGAGAACCTATGTTTCATTACTCAGGCCTTGCCAAGCACAGGCATAATGGATTTCACTCTCAAATGTGCTGAAATCAGAGCCTGGGAAGGTAGGATAACTGGCAATTATTTTCAGCATGTAGATAGATATACCTCCAAATTAGTCATTAAGGTCTTTATATATTATGTCTATTAATATACAACTAGACCAAAAAGCTCAGTTTAATGGGGAGAGGGGCAGGAGGACAGATAATGGTGATAAAGGATCCAAATGCAGAAATAAATCCTGATTACAAATATGAACTTTGGGATAGGTGAGATGAACAAAGATAAGGCAACCTGAAAGATTTTGAATGACAAGTGTATTGATAAAATGTGTTCCAAACTTACTTTATAGGTATGGAATCCAAATCATTTCACACACGCGCGCGCGTACACACACACACACACACACACACACAAACACACATGCCCCAATGCATTTACGCACATAGACACTTTGGAATTTTCTGGGAAAGTTGTCACTTTAAAAAGGTTTGAGAGGGAAAATAAATTTTAAAAATTCCCCAGTGAATACAGGACTGTCCTAAATTATTGAGAAGATGAAAAATGTTTTCATGATAACTGATAGTAGTTTACTTAATGTCCTTCGGCAAAGTGAAAAGTACAAGATGAAAAGAATGTATCATCTACTGAAACATTCACCTAAGAGGTTTTTGAATCTCATTTTGTCTTTTTCTTTCTCATTTTCCTTTGCCTCTCATAGTCTCTCTTCTTTTCTTCTCCCCTTTTTAACTTCTCTACTCCTTCTTTGCCTTTCCTCCTTTCCCCTTTCTCTCCTTACTCATTAAGATGAGCAACTGAAGTATTTTTAAATAGATATTTGTTGTTCTTATTGAATTACATGTTATTATCTCTGCCTTTAATTTTGTAAGGCGGCAAATTGAGCGTTTTCTTTTTCTCTCTTTCAAGAAAACCCCAATTTGGTCTTTTATAAATTAGTGTAAAACCTTTGATTCCTATTTTTCTATTGTCAATTATTATATTGTATGTGGAAGGGTTGGGTTTTTTTGTATTACTACAGATCAAGGGTCCTTTCTGTCAGTTTGGATAGATTCTACTCCTGCTTAAAATAGTTACAGGAAAATGATAGCACAATTAACTTCAATTTTATTTCTGTAAGATTTACTGTATTATTGAGCAGTTCTTGAGTTTGGTCTCAAAATACTGAATTGAACAGTCATGGCAGCTTGGGTTAGTCATTTGCTTTTTGGAGGGAAGAGGAGAGGAGGGGAGGGGAGGGGAGGGGAGGATCTTCTCTGGGATTTTATATTACAATTGCCTCAGTAAAATGAGGCAGCCAGACAAGGTAATTTCTAAGATCCTTTCTAGGACTAAAATCTAATGACTTTCTATGAGACACAGAGACACACAGAAAGAGAGAGGGAGGAATGGAAGGAGGGAGACAAACAAAGCGATACGGAAAAGACAGAGAGAAAGAAGTTTTTAAAATTGCTTTTGCTTTTTTTATAATTTATTTTTATATCATGTATATTTCCAAATAGATCCCTTTCTCTTTCTTACTCAGTGAACTATGAACCATCCCTAGTAACAAAGTTTGGTGTTTTTTTCTCAAAGAGAGAAAAAAGCAATTGAACAAAAAAAAAAAAACCACCCAACCAAAATAGCAACCATGTCTTGCAGTATTATAGGCAATAGAGAATAATTTTTAAATGTTATTGAATAATGATAGTTGACATTTATATGATGATTTAAATCTTGCA
>CM053769.1:523770332-523795482 GCA_028658325.1 Potorous gilbertii | reverse complement strand
CAGTGAACTATGAACCATCCCTAGTAACAAAGTTTGGTGTTTTTTTCTCAAAGAGAGAAAAAAGCAATTGAACAAAAAAAAAAAAACCACCCAACCAAAATAGCAACCATGTCTTGCAGTATTATAGGCAATAGAGAATAATTTTTAAATGTTATTGAATAATGATAGTTGACATTTATATGATGATTTAAATCTTGCAAACATCATATGTATGCACGCACACACAATGTCATTTGATCTTTACCACACTTTGAGGTGGGTGCTATTATTAGCCTAATTTGAAGGTGAAAAACTTTAGCAAACGCTTAGCAAGTAATTGATTTGTCCAGGATTACACAGCTATAACTGTTGGAAGTGGGAGTCAAACCCAGGTTTTCTTAGCTCCATTTCTAGCACTCTATATCCATTGTGCCAGGCTTATTCCTTATGAGCACATCAGAAATTTAAAAACAAACTAATTACCTGCCTTTTATTCCAAACTATTGGGGTAGGTTTTTTAAAAAGTGTATAGATACATGAAAATATTCTCCCTACAATCTCTAAACTTTTTGAGAAATTAAATATAAAGACTCAGCTTCTTTGGCAATGGAGTCCTTGTTTAGAGTGAATCTATAACTCACTGACTCAGAACAAGCTTTTCATGCTGCATCTTTGCCTGGAGGGAGAGAGTGTGTGTGAGTGTGTGTGTGTGTGTGTGTGTTTGTGTGTGTGTGTGTGTGTGTGTGTGTGCTGAGAACCCAGCCCAGCTGCACATGCAAGAGAGGAAGCTGACGTACAGTGGCAAGTCAACTGCGGCTGTGCATTTGATGATGGCAAAGTTCCCAGACTTAAACAGTAGAACAAGTACATCTAATACGTCTTTTATATAAAAGTAAAAAATAAATGTATATCAACTACCGGAAACAAAAGTCACAGTTCTCAAACTGAATTTTCTTATGCAAAAATGGCACCATAGTCTAATCAGGATTGGCAGGAGTAGGTCTTATGGTGCTTAAAAATAAGATTGTTCCTTTGGTAGATTGAAGATTTAAGAATGGAAAGGGATGTTAGAGATCATTTAGTCCAGAGTTCTTATTTTATAGATGAGGAAAATATGACTCAGTGAGAAGAGAAATGGCTTGTCTTTGTCATATAGGTCCTAAGTGGGCAGAGCTAAGATTAAGGGTTTGCTGTAGAGGAAAAGTATGGGACTGAGTTCAAATTCTGACTGCCGCTTATTAGCTATAGAACCCTGGGCAAGTTACTTCTTTGGGACTCAGTTCTCATTTCTATAAAATTTCATTATCTGTCATTTATAAATAAAAGAGAATGTTATAGAAACTTTGACAGTATTTTTCCATTTTTTGTCTGTTGTTTTCCCACTTTTGTTTCTTCTTCAAATGCTTTTGGGATATTATTAAGTCTTGGCCTTTTGCCTAACTTTCCATAAAATTATCTTTCTTTCCATAACTAATCTATTGCTTTTTAATGTTTTATGAGGCATTACTACTCACAATATTCCATCATCTTTCTCTGGAAGATTTTATGTGAGGTTATATTATTGGCCAACAGTACCATTGGCTGCCAAGTCTCTTTGATTTGTTGGTTCTAGGCTTTTTCTAGGCTTTTTTTTTCCTGTGGAGATTGATTTAATTTAAACTTCTCTAGGAATGGGCTGATATCTCTTATTGTATATTTCCCGTTGTTTGGTGTCAAAGGCCTTTAAAAATAGGTTGCCTGGAGCATTCTCAATTACAACTGCATCTTCTCATTTGTGTGCTCTTTCTTCTAATTTAGTATAGATTTTGATCTTTCTTCTAACAAGTTCATGATTTGTACATAGAGAGTTGATTTGAAAATGGTTCCCAAAGGGTTATAAAACTGTGCATACCTTTTGACCCAGCAATACCACTACTAGATTTGTATTCCAAAGAGATTTTAAAAAAGAGGGGGGGCAGAAAGGAACTATACGTACAAAAATATTTATAGAAGCTTTTTTTGTAGTAAAGAATGGAAATTGAGGGAATGCTCATCAATTGGGGACTAGCAGACCAATTGTGCTGCAATACTATTGTGCTATAAAAAATGATGAGTAGGATAATTTCAGAAAAACTTGGGAAGACATAAGAACTGATGCAAAGTGAAGTGAGCAGAACCAGGAGAACACTGTACACAGTAAAAGCAATATTGTATAACGATCAGATGTGAATGATTTAGCTCTTATCAGAAATACAATGATCCAAGGCAATTCTGAAGGACTTAATGCTTAATCAGTTTCAGAACTGATGGAGTCTGAATTCAGATGGAAGCATACTTTTTTAAAAACTTTATTTTTCTTGTGGTTATTATCTGTTTTCTTTCATGAAAAGGCTAATATGAAATATGTTTTGCATGAATGCAATGTATAATCTGTATCAAATTGCCTTCTCAAGGATGAGAAAGGAAGAACGGACAGAATTGGGAACTCAAAAATTTTAAAAATAAATATTAAACATTTCTTACATGTGATTGAAAAAAAAATGCAGAAATAGCTTAAAAAAAATAGAAAGTGGTTCCCACATCAGTATTAATTTCCTATTCATTAAAGTAAAGCTGGCTTAATTTAATTTATAATTTGTGCTGATCATGTCCCATGGCTTCCTCTTCTCATTTCAAAGATTCATGCTGTATGTGATATAGACTCTGGAACCATGTTTTCTAACACACTCCCTTATGCCCACACATCAGCATTGATATTACCAGATATTGGAATATATATTGATTTAATTTAGAGGGTTTTGTTGAGTCCTTAATAGAATTTCTCTACTTTTACTTCCCCATTCTCTGCAAAAGAAGTTGATTCCTAAGCTAATAAGCTAATTCTTTTCACATTTATCTTTTTTGTAGATGTTTATTTGCAAAATATCATTGACCATGAAATGTCTTTGATTCATGAAAAAAAATCAGATTTTACCAATGCATTTTTTTACCCCTTTAATGAGAATTGCTGAGTCATCTGAACCATTTAGCTTAAATGTCTGGTTTCATTTTAGTAGAACTATCAAGACTGATATCATTCCTTTAGTATTATATCAGTTCATTGATCACTAGATAAGGATTTTATATCTAGAAGTGGCAATAATGAAGTTATTGTTTATAGAATACCTAAAAAGATTGTAATTTTTAGTACTCTCAGGCACCTTTTATTCTATTCTACCACTGTGATACAGGACCTCATTAGTAAATAATTCCTGTATATGGCTTTGGAACCCCGTATGTTTCATAGTAGCATCTAGTGCATAAAGCTCTTCTCCAAGAAATGGAAAATCTACACTTAGAAGCATTGTCCTTGTCCCTTAATGGCACAATAAGTAGGAGTCCTTGCTGATTAGAAGACAACAACATCACCATCCACTCCTTTGTCATCTATCCCACAGCAATTCAGTGACTCACATTGTGGCAGAAAATAATTCTGGTTCAGATGTCCTGGCTTGGCTCAAGGCACATGAAATGGAAAAGACAGCACCATTTGAGCTCCTTGATGTCTCTTGGTTGATTGAATGCATGAAAGCTGGAAAACCAGTGGAAACTAAAGGAAAATATCAGCTTGTGGTAAGTTAGATAGAAATAGTTTTCATTGACTTAAGAATAATTTCTCCAAGTGACAAATAAGCTCCTTCTCATTTTGATACTTCCCAAGACCTATGATTTTAATGGTCTGCATACTCCAACTCAGAATGCTACCCTGCTATAGTGAAAATCTTCACTGCCTGATGACCATTGTGTCTGGTCATGAACCCTTTTCTTATTTTTTTTTTGTGTGTGAGATAATCAGAGTTAAGTGACTTGCCCAGGGTCACACAACTAGTAAGTATCAAGGGTCTGAGGCTGGATTTGAACTCAGATCTTCCTGACTCTGGGGCCTCTAGCCACTGTGCCTCCTAGTAGCCCCAATGAGCCTTTTTCTTATTTACCTGGGCTCTCACTATAGACTTACAAACTCTTTGCTAGGATTGTACTCATCATTGTGTACATTAGAGATAATCTAGCCCAACCTCTCACATTCAGAAGATTGTAAAGAATTTGGTTCTTGAAAGTCCAGGATCTAACCAACAACAGATATTTAATTCAAAATTTGGCAACATCCTTTTATAAAGGGCAAATAAGTCCTATAAATGAGTCATTATGGAGGAATGGCAAACAATGATCACCTCAGTCACCTTATCTCCCTCATCCATGACTCTGACTGTACTACAAGCCTAGAATTCATATTCTATTCTTAGATCCACTTGATTGAGCTCCTTTATTCCTTTAAGACATAGTTTAAACACCATCTTCTATATGAAACCTTTCTTGATCCCCAAATGCTAGTGCCCTACCTTCCAAAGTAATTTGTATTTAACTACTTCATATGTATTTATTCCCTTCATATTTATGCTGCTTATATTTATATGCACACTTATACACACACCTTGTCTTCATTAGAATGGAAGCACTTTTCAAGTAGAGATTGTTTCAATGTTTGTACTTTTTGCACTGCAGTATTTAGCACAGTATCTGGAATATAGTAGAGTTTTAATAAATTTATTTTTGTTCGATTGAAAAATATACTGTCCCATTGAAGTGCTTTAAATGTACAAACCCTGGAAACTATCAGTGAGTTTGGAAGTCTAGGAAATTGAAGAGAGAATCAGCAATTGAGCTAGAACCCAGCTCTTCACTTCTTGGTGATGGGGTAGTGTGGAAAAGCAGGAAAAAGAAAAAGATTTTCTTTCTTCTCCATCCTCATTTACCATAGTGTTTATCATTGGAAATAATTACTTAGAAGGAGAAACTGAATCCAGCTGGAGAACATATTCAACAGAGTTCTAGGCAAAATTGAGAAAGACACATGGATAGAGAGAGAAGCAGTTACTCAAGGATGGAAGGAAGCTTGAAGTAGTATGACATTTGGCAGCAGAAAAGAGAGATGGAAAAGGAAGTAGGGGAGATATAGCCTTGGCGATTGAGAGCTGAGTTTCCTGAGGACTCTACTAGAAGAGAAAGAATGTCAAGACTTTATGGCATAGGTGTTATGAATTGCCTTGGCCATATGTGTTTTCTACATGTATGACTCTCTACCATTTTTCTGGAAATTTTTACCCACTCTTCTGATGGATATTATGTATATTTGTTGGAGAGTACACACCATGTTTTTCAGGGAAAATGCTCTATGGCAACTGTTCCTCTATACTATTTCAGTAAATGCCTCTCCTAAGAGTTATTTGTATTTACTGGTTGACTATTAATAGGAAGCATACCACTGGGGGCTCATGGGTTACAGTTTTAGGAGTGAGCATCTCAACCTGAGATAAAAGTCATTCTCTGGAAAACCAATCTCAGGTATGTGAGTGCAAGTTGGGAATATCCCAGAATGGATGTTACAGTATCAGATGTAGGGCTAAAGGTCATTGAGTCCAACTTCCTCAGGAAATCTAGGCTCAGAGAAATTAAGTGACTTGTTCAGGGACACAGAGATAGTATCTATGGGGGGATTTGTACCTAGGTCTCCACATCCAACATACCAAACCCCTAGGGCTTCATGCTCCCATCTCCCTCCCTACCTTCTCTCTTCTGTCTTCTCTCTTTCACCTCCCCTTGTATATATTGCTATGATGTTACTGTGTGATAGGCCAACCTGGGAACCCCAGCTCAGGGGTTGTAAGGCTTCTTGCTTTTATCTACCACTTCCAAACAACGTCAGAGAAGAAAAACAGATAGGTTCATTAAGGCAGTGTCTTCTGCCTTCTTGCTACTACAGATTCATTGTCCTGCCTCCCAGACTAGGGTAACAGGGAGTTAGATTAGATGATCACCAAGGTCCCTCTGACTCTAAGATTCTATGACTTAAAATATACTTACATTAAATTTAAAATATTAAATTAAAGCATATTTCTTCTGAATACCTACAAACTTGGTTCCATTTTGATTAAATGTTTTCTGCTGAAATTACTGTAGGTTCCAAAAAAAATTGAAACTCACTTTCTACTTTCTTGTGTAGGAGAGCGGGGTTGGTTCAGCTAAGCCAGATCCAAATGTAGACACCTTGAAGACTCTACCACCTGCAACGAAAGCCATCTCCCAGTATGCTTGCCAAAGACGGACAACTTTAAACAACCATAACCAAAGATTTACGGTAAAGTAGTTAATATATCGCAGTATCTATAGACAAGTGCATTATAATCAATTTCCATTTATCCACAAGCAAATTAACCAGATTATAGATTTTCTAGGGCATCTTGAGTGTATCACATTCTCATTGGTCCTTCTTCTGGTATGTTTTAGCAGGTTCCCTTTCCTCAAGTAGGAAAGAAAGACTGTAAAACTAGTGTTTGGGAACTATCCATAGTGCTGATCAGATAACTCAGTACTTTCTGTGACTAGAACTGTATAAGGCTAATATAAATGTGGGAATGAGTACCATTCAGCACTCAGCACAGTATTTGGCACATAGTAAGCATTCAATAAAAACTTGTTGACTGACTTATTGACTGACTAGACCTGGACTTGGAACTGGGAAGTCTTGGCTTCAGATCTTGACTATGACCATTGCTAGTCACATGATCTCAGATAACTTCTTTAACCTCTCTATGCCCTTCAAGCAACTTCCAAGACTTACCTACTAAGTCACAAATTGATTGCAGTCTTGCACTGGTGAGCAAGTTCCCTAAGCGGATAGAATTGATTACAGTAGTAATAATAGTGAGCATTTATAGAGAGCTTTGAGGTTGACAAAGCACTTTTGTCCTCACATGGGGCAGAGTAGGGGCTATTATTACCCCCCCTTTTACAGATGAGGAAACTAAGGCAGACAAGTTAAATAATTTGCACAGGATCATACAAATAAGTATGGTCTTAACTCAGGTCTTCCTGATGACTGTGCCACCCAACCCATCAATGATTACGCTCTGTAGTCACAATGGTATACTGACAGGTGTTTACTAACTTCCTCAGTAAATTAACCTCCTCACTTCAGAGTTAGGATATTTACCCTAGGGTATTCTGACCTTCTCCTCTACGAAATCGGATGAATCTTTGTGAAGTACCAGTTGACAGATACATGCAGTCTTCTTTTCAAATGGAGGTGTTGCCTCTGGTGTAGAAAATAGAGTGCTGACCTTTGAGACCACTAGATGGCCCATTGGCTAGAATGATGGACATGGATTCAGGAAGATCAGTGTTCAAATCTTGCCTCAAACACAAGCTATGTGACCCTAAGTAATTAACTCAATCTCAGCCTCAGTTTCCTCATCTGCAAAATAGGGGTGATAAATATAAAATAACATGCTTGTAGCACTTTGTCAACCTTAAGGTGCTATATAAATTCTATTATTGTTTATTATTATTATATTATTAGGCAAGAGAAGGGAATAAGCATTTATATAGGACCTATTATGTGCTAAGCACTGTGCCTTATAAAGATTATCTCATTTGATCCTCACAAAAACCCTGAAAGGTAAATGCTTCTATTAACCCCATTTTACAGGTGAGAAAATAGAGGTAAACAGAGGTTAAGTGACTTTCCCAGTTACACAATTAGTAGGTGTCTGAGGCCAGAATTGAGTTCAAACTGACTCCAAACTCAGAGCTCTATCCTCTAGTTATTAATTTTCCGCCTCCTTTTCTTTCTCCTCCTCCACTACTGCTGTTGCCACTGCTGCTGTTGTTGCTACTACTGCTCCTGCTGCTACTACTATTGCTGCTGCTGCTGCTACTGCTGCTACTACTACTGCTGCTGCTGCTGCTCCTACTGCTGCTGCTGCTGCTACTGCTACTGCTGCTGCTGCTGCTACTGCTGCTGCTACTACTACTGCTGCTGCTACTGCTGCTGCTGCTGCTGCTGCTGCTGCTACTGCTGCTGCTACTACTACTACTGCTGCTGCTGCTGCTACTACTGCTGCTGCTGCTGCTGCTTCTACTACTGCTACTGCTTCTACTACTACTACTACTACTACTACTACTACTACTACTACTACTACTACTGTTACTACTATTACCAATCTCTGTTTCCCCATCTTCTAAATGGCTGTTGTAGTAGCATCTACTTCACAGGGTTGTGAGGAACAATGAGAGAACATATATGAAGTGCTTTGCAGATCTTAAAGCATTCTATACATACCAGCTAATATTATTGTTGATCTCCATTTCCCCATCTGCAAAATTGGAATAATAATTGTGCCTGCCTCACAGGACTGTTGTAAAGGTCAAATAAAATAAGCAATGTAAAGCCCTTGAGAGTCTTAAAGCCTGATATAAATGTTAACTACTATTTTTAGCTCTTGAATGTTGACTCTCTTGGTGACATGAAATGCTTCAGCATATTTGCAAATCTGGATTTACTTTTTAGGATGCTTTTGAGATATTGGCAAAAAACTATGAATTTAGAGAAAATCATGGCCCTTGCCTGACATTTATGAGAGCCACCTCTGTGCTGAAATGTCTTCCATTTGCTGTTGTCAGCATGAAAGATACAGAAGGATTGCCATGGATTGGAGATGAGGTTAAAGGTATCATGGAGGTAACACAGAAATGACTTTTATTCATGATGTTTGATATGTACAGTTAGTTGATTTGTCTGTTATGTAAGTGTGTTGTATGTGCACATGTGTGTACATGTTTGTGTATGTAGATGTATACATGGGAGAATCTTAAGATTTTGTTTCCACAGCCAGGATGAACTGGTGAGGGGTCAACTTACCAGGAGAAAATGAGAAGCAGTGATGTGTTATAGAAAAAGAATAGGGGACTCTGGGTCTTGTGTTCCATCTGCCATTGACTAGCTGAGTGACTTTAGCACATCACCATTTCTCTCTGTTCTTGCTTTTCCTCATCAATAAAATCAAGGGGTGGACTCAGGGACTTTTAACGTCCCTTCTGCTTCTAGAACTATGAGCCTAGTTTATCCCAGGTTTCTTATAGTTCTAAAATGATAATAGTGAATACTTTTGAGACACATCTCCATACTGAAATACATAAGTAGCTCACATTGACTCCTAGTTTTTTTTCCTGGGCTGTAATTAGTAGCTCAGAAGCCACTATTCTATAAATATATGTAGAAGGAGCAGTAATTTTTGTCATTAAAGTAAGTACATAACAAAAACTTGTAGTACCACCTGGTCTTGGTCACAAAAGTTGATCAGTCAGTTAATATTTATTATCTACACATTAAATCTTAAGTAATATTAATTAATATTAAAATAAATTAAATATTAAATACATAATTAATTGATGCTAAATATTGTCAATATTTATTAAGCACCTAATGTACCAAGTACTGTATTAAGTGATAGAGATACAAATATGAAAAAGATAATCCTTGTCCTCAAGGAACTTATAATCTAATGGGGGAATGCAATGCACAAAAGAAGCTGAAAAACTGGGGGATGGGGAGAGGAAGAGAGAGTACCCAATGGAGGGAGGAGGGAAAGAAAGGGGGATAGTAGAGAAGTCAGAGGAATCCCAAGGTACAGAAGCCAGGTGAGAGATGAGAAGATGTCTGAGCTAAACTTTCCTTAAGTGGAAGTTTGGAGTTCATGTCCCTAGGTTTTAACAGAAAAGCAGTTTGTATAATAGGAATTTCCATTCCTATGTATAATCCTCTTTTTCTTACTTCTATGTTTGGAATTTGTTAAGCTCAGAATTTTAAAAAAAAATTTAGAAAGAAGTCCTGTGTTTGCATCCCTTGGGTATGGGGAGGGAACGAAGAAAGTCTTATGAGGATTTTCAGGATTCCCATAAAAAAATCCTTGGCAATATCTATTTCCTCAATTTCAAATTGTGAATATGTGTGCGTTGGAGGTTGATTACATTGCCAATGTAATCACAGATCCTTCAAGTATCAAAGTTTGATCATTAAATTAAAACTTCCAAGTCTTCAAACCAGAGGTTCCTGAGATTGTTAATTGCATAACTAAGTGAATTCTGACAAAAGATTTTAACTGTTCCATGCAGGAAATCATTGAAGATGGAGAATGTTTGGAAGTTCAAGCTGTGCTAAATGATGAGCGCTACCAGGCTTTCAAAGTGAGTTTTCACTTTATTCCTCCTGCAACTGCTTAAGGGTTTAGAGACGGCATGATGGGATGTGAGTGGTGAGGACACAGAGGCTTCCACTCACTATCCCTTCACTGGCTCACTCATGGTTCACTTACTCTACCACAGACTAGCCCCGTAGCCTCAGACAGCTCATTGCACTTGTCTAGATCTGTTTTCCCTGCTTTAAAATAATGGCTTTAGACTAGATTAAAGATTTTTAACTTTTTTTTGGTGTTCAATGGGCCCTTTTGTCAGCCTGGTGATGCCTATAGACCCATTGTCCAAAAAATGTTTTTATAATAGCTAATATTTATATGGTACTTTAAAGTTTGCAAAGAGTTTTATAAACATTATCTCATTTTATCTTTATAACAACTTGGCAGGTAAGTGCTGTTAGTATCTTCATTATACAGATAAGGAAAATGAGGCAAACAGAGTTTAAGTTATTTGATCAAGGTCACACAGATAGTAGGTATTTAAAGCTATATTTGAACTCAGATCTTTCTGAGTCCAGGCTCAATGCTCAATCCATTGTGTCCTAGCTACATAAAAAGCATAAAATAAAATACATAGGATTATAAAGAAAACCATTTATGCTGAAATAACAGCAATTAGTATTTATAAAGTACTTACCATGTATCTGGCACTGTACAAAGCCCTGTACAATTGTCCTTTCGTTTGACCCTCACAACAACTCTAGAAGGTAGATATTGTTACTATCTCCACTTTACAGACAAGAAAACTGAGGTGAATGGTGGTTAAGTGACTTGCCCAGGGTCACACAGTTGGTAAGTGTCTGAGGCTGTATTTGAACTTAGGTCTTCCTGACTCTAGGTTCAGTGCTCTATCCATTGTGTTACCTAGCTATATAAAATACATAGGATTACTAAAAAACAAACCAAAACAATTAGGCTGAAATGCAGATATCAAAATACTTATTTTTTTAAAACAAGTTCACAGACCCTAGACTTAGAAATTACTTTGAATTACAATTAAGGCAGCTAGGTGGCACACAGAGTGCTGGACCTAACTGAGTTCAAATCCAGTCTCAAACACACTAGCTGTGTGATCCTGGGCAAGTCATTTAACGCTATTTGCCTTAATTTCTCATCTATAGGATGAGCTGGAGAAGGAAATGACAAACCACTCAAGCATCTTTGCAGGAAAATCCCAAATAGGGTCAGACATGACTTAAAAATGACTAACAGCAAAATGTGCTAGGCACAAGGATAAAAACCCAATCAATAAAATAATAATGGAAAGAGATTTATGTTCTAAAGACAGGGGTATGCTTAGACAAATCCTGGGTAGAGGGAATAGGATCACCAAGACATGGATTTTAGAGCTGCAAGGGACCTCAGAGGCCTCCATTTGGAGCAGGGCCCTGGCCAACCTTCATTCCCTTCCTCTCTCTCCCGATTCTTCACTTGAGCTGCCTTCTCCCCTGGAGTGTTCCTTTGTCATTGGGTCCCATTCTACCACTGGTGGGTAGTTCTAAGACTCCCATTCTTGAGGAGGGTCCTAGGGGCCATCCTTCAATACACCCCTTCTGTTTCTGAATCTCCAGACTTTACTACCATTCTCTGACCATGCTTCTCACTTCCCTTTAATGTATTGTCTTTCCACACTAGAATGGAAGCTCCTCCAGGACCTTTTTGCTTATCCTGAAGTTCCTAGCTTCTAGCACAATGCCTAGCACCACAGTAAAAGGTTAATAAATGCTTCTTACCAGCCTCTCCATTCCAACCCTGTCATTTTACAGATGAGGGAACTAAAGCCTAGGGAAATGAAGTGACTTGTCTAAAATCATACAGGTGGTAAAATGGTAGAGCCAACATTTGAACCCAGAGCTCCCAACTCTAAGTCAGGTTTTGGATGCTTGAAAATATTATCTGATTATGTTCATAACTCTTTACAGCTCCTTGTGACTCATGTCTTTCTGTTTGTTTTAGCTGTTTACATCTGTGTTTGGAGTGGGCTTAAAGACGGCTGAGAAGTGGTACCGGATGGGCTTCAGGACATTGAGTAAAATTCAATCTGACAAAAGCCTGAAATTTACCAAAATGCAGGAAGCAGGTAAAGGAGTGTCTATAAGGGATTGTGGCTCTAATTAAGTGGAGGCCATTGCTAGAAGTGAGAGAAAGAGAGGGAGACAGGAAGTCTCAGAGAGAACCGTGTGAGCTGTCTAGATCTGATGGGTCCTTCCTTCCCCCTTTGTGATGGCTACCTAGGACTAGGGTGGGAAGAGGCTGTGCCCCTCGCCAACCTGCTGTTGTGCTCTGGGACCACCTGGAAGAACAACTGAATTCAAGCATCCTTTTTGAGCAGAGGAAGTCAGTAACAGAAAGGTTGGATGGAGATAAAAGAGGTCATAAGAGCATAGATTTAAGTCAGTTAGTCCAACCCATTCATTTTTAGAGATGAGACATAAGTCTCAGAGAGGTTAAGTGACCCACCCCAGAACACAGAGCTAATATGTCAGAGATGGAATCTGCACATAACTCCAGGTTCAACACTCAATTTCCTATACCATGTTGCCTCTCACTAGGCACTGAGGGAAAGACTCCACTATAATGGCCCCATTCTCTGTCTCTAACATGAACCTTATTCCCAGGTTTCAATTCTGTGCTTTCAGATGCCTGCAGCTCTGTGGCTACCTCAGCCTCAACGCATACAAAGTTCTCCATACAACAAGCTCCACTTCCTGACTTTCATAATTTTGCAAACAGAGCCACAATTTTCCCAGCCAAGTTGGCTGGATAGTTTGAAGTCTCTTGTTCTTCCTTTTCTTGAGTTCTCCATAGTTAATCAACACTCCTTTCATAATCATTTGCATCTCTCTCTCTTCCTTTTCATCCCCACTATTGCTACTTAGAACCAGCCCCTTAGGAATTCATACTTTCAATAGTTTCTGTGCTTATGGAAATATATTTTGCACGATCTTCCATGTAGAATTAATATCACATTGCTTTCCTTCTCAATGGGGAGAAAAGGGGTGGGAGACAGGGAGAGAATTTGAAACTCAAATTATAAAAAGTTAAAAATAAAGCAATACTTTTAAACAAATAAGAGTGTCCTTGTCTTTTTGACATTTTCTTCTCTATGAAACCAGCCTGAGCTCCACCGAACGAAAACATGACTGTAGTTGCATTACTTCCCCACCCAAAGACTTGGAATAGGTCCTCATTATATAAGGTACAGAGGAAAAAATACAATTTTTTTTTCTATTTTAAGATCCTCTGTAGTTTGACTGTCATGGTCAGGCTGTAGAATCTTTTTTTTAAATCATTTTTTCAATATGTACATAAAGAAATAATTTAAAAATAACCAAAAAAAATCTCAGAAAAGCATCATATCTCAAAAACATGAATATTATCCCTAGTCTACAAACATACTCAAATAGATCTCTGATCCATTGCATTGATCACAGCTCCTTGAAGGTAGGAAGTGTCTTCTCTCTTTCTTTGTATCCACTGTGCTTAAGTCCAGTGGTGCTTAATAAATGTTTGTTGACTGACTGATCTCATCAATTCAGGAGTTCCCTCCGATGATGGAAATCACCACCCATCCATATCTGCCACATGCTCATATAACTCACTCCTGGAGATGCACCCACCTTGTTTCTGACATCATGATAATGCCAGTGGTACCTCTGGCTGCCCATTCACCATCCCTCTCTCTTGCCACATGACCAGCCCCTCATATATTGCCCTATAATATCTTTTACTTCTGTTCTTTGAAGTTCTTCTTTGGTGTTTGTATGTTTCAACCTCCTCCTACCCACTGTGTTCCTGCCAATTCTCTCTCCATTGTTAATTATAGTGGGTATTTTTTGTGTATATTCTGTGATTCTGCCCTCTGTGTGATATTAATTTTCAATTCTTCATAGACTGTGGAGGGTTTGTGTCTCACCATCACACAACAAAAATCCCTCCCACCCACATCATGTTCAAAGTTGTATCATAAGATGCAATAATATTAATGGAGCAACCTTGAGGCATCAAGAAAGGCAATGTACAAGCAAACCACAGCTCATCAGTAAATGGTTTAAACTTGTTTTTAAATGTTAAGGGGGTAATATGTGATTAACTAGAAATGATCACTCTCAATACTATTTTTGTCATCCAGGAGAGTTATAGGAATGCACAGTTCACTTCCAGCCTACACTGGGATATTTCACACACCATCTATAGCATTTTTTTTCAATTAATGTGTTAAATTGCTTTTCAGGGTTCCGCTACTATGATGACCTCATTAGCTGTGTGTCCAAAGCAGAAGCAGATGCAGTGAGCTTCCTAGTTAAAGAAGCTGTCTGGACCTTTTTGCCTGATGCCTTAGTCACCACGACTGGAGGATTCCGAAGGTAAAGTTACAGTTTAGTTCAACTTTTCACTAACTGTTACAGTAGATCCACCCCATCCCCAATACCTTCTGACAAATTAAAAAATATTTGCTCTTGACAATACCATGGCATCCTGTGGAATTAAGCCTTCTCACTGTGTTTTTCATTACTTTCTTAGAGGAAAGGAGTCTGGGCATGATGTAGATTTTTTGATAACTAGCCCAGGAGCAGATAAAGAACAAGAAGACCAGCTTTTACAGAAAGTTACTAACTTATGGGAAAAACAGGTAAATCATTAAGCTAAATATGGAAATGCCAACTTATGCAGGAAAAATGACTCAGTGTAACTTTTTCTTGGATTTCCCTATCAGGATTCTACCTGAAGCATTTTCTAGTTCTATCTCAAAGAGTAATTGGGGGAAAGAGGATGTATTGATTCATATTATTCCAGCTTCTTGGCTCTTCCCAATCTTTCCAGCTTCCATTATCCATTCCTCCCTTTCCTGCACTATACATTTCAAGCAACTCAACTTTCTTTGTGTTCCCCACATGATGCTCCATCTTTCATCCCTATCCATGCTTTTACCCAATGCCCAAAATGTACCCTTTCCTTACCTCCAACCCATAAAATGCATCAGTTTCTTCAAGATGCAGCTCAAGCCTCAACTTCTACATTCAAGTTTTTCTGATCTAGTCTTTCAATCAATTGCTAATTCCCTTCTTCCCTAATTATCTTATATTTAACTCACTTTTATTGATTTTCACCTATGATTTTGAATAAATATATGTGTACATATTGTTTCTCCAAGTAGAATAGTCCCTTAAGAAGATGAACTTTTTTTGTCTTTATTTCTCTAGCATCTACCACACTAACTAGCATTTAGTAGGCTTTTAATAAATACTCATTGATTTATTGACTGCTAAAGCACTTTAGAAACAATAAAACCTTGAAAAAGTAAGTTATTATTCTGAATCAGCTAGTGGATTGGACTAGTTGACCTCCAATATCCCCTTCAAGTCTAGAGTTGTATGATTTTCAATCTTTTTTTAAGAAAAAAATGCATAAAATGCTTTTGACAAATATAGCACCCATTCCTTTTTAAAACTCTAGGGAACGTAGGAATAAATGGTGTTTTCCTTAAAATGATGAGTAGCATTTATCTAGAACTATTAGCAAGCATTGTATGTAACGAGGATAAGCTAGACATTTCCCAATAAGATCAGGGGTAAAACAAAGATGTCCATTATTACCACCATTATTCAATATTTACTAGAAAGGTTAGCCTTAGCAATAAGAGAAGAAAAAGAAATGGAAAGAATTTGAGTATTGAAAAATACTCAATGAAAAAATAAAGCTATCACTCTTTGCAGATGATATGATGGTATACTTAGAGAATCCTAGAGAATCAACTAAAAGGCTACTTGAAATAATCAACAATTTTAGCAAGGCTGCAGGATATAAAATAAATACACATAAATCATTGGCATATCCATATATTACTAACAAAGCTCAGCAGTAAGAGACAGAAAGAGAAATTCCATTTAAAATAATTCTAGATGAGTCAGCCTGCCAAGACAAATCCAGAAACTATATAAACACAATTATAAAACACTTCACGCAAAAAAAGTCAGATCTAAATAATTGGAAAAATAGCAATTGTTCGTGAGTAGGCCGAGCTAATATAATAAAAATGACAATTCCACCTAAATTAATTGACTTATTCAATGTCATACCAATCAAACTACCAAACAATTATTTCATAGCACTAAAAAAAAAACCAAAACAAAATTCATATGGAAGATCAAATGGTCCAGAATATCTAGGGAGTTAATGAAAAGAAATGCAAGAGAAGGTAGCCTAGCTATACTGGATCTGAAATTGCATTACAGAGCAGCAATCATCAAAACTATCCGGTACTGGTTAAGAAATAGAGAGGTGGATCAGTGGTATAGGTTAGGTATACAAGACACAATGTTTATATTGATCTACTGTTTAATAAACCCAAAGACTCTAGCTTCTTGGATAAGAATTCACTATCGACAAAAACTGCTGAGGAAACTGGAAAATAGTATGGCATAAACTAGGCATAGACCAACATTTACACCATATCGTAAGATAAGGTCAAAATGGGTACATGATTTAGACATATAGGGTGATATTATAAGCAAATTAGGAAAGCAAGGAATAGTTTACCTGTCAAGTCTATGGAGAAGGGAAGAATTTATGACAAAACAAGAGAGAGAACATTATGACATGCAAAATGAATAATTTTGTTTACATTAATTTAAAAAGGTTTTGCAGAAACAAGATTAGAAGGGAAGCAGAAAGCTGGGAAACAAATTTTATAACCAGGGTCTCTGATAAGGCCTCATCTCCAAAATATAGAGAGAAATGAGTCAAATTTGTAAGAATAAAACTTGATCATTTGATAAATGGTCAAAGGATATGAACAGGTAGTTTTCAGATGAAGAAATTAAAGCTACCTATAGTCATATGAAAAAATGTTTCAAATCACTATTGATTAGAGAAATTCAACTCTAAAGTACCACCTTTAGAGTACTAATTATTAGAGGGCTAATGTGGAAAAAAAAGGAAAAGGATAAATGTTGGAAAAAATGTGGGAAAATTAGAACACTAATGCATTGTTGGTGGAGTTGTGAGCTGACCCAACCATTCTGGAGAGCAATTTGAACCTATGCCCAAAGGCTATAAAATGGTGCATACCTTTTGATCCAGCAATAGCACTACTAGGTCTGTATTGTACTATATATATATCTCAATATATATATATCAATATATATATATCAATATATATATATCAGCTCTTTTTATGGTGTCCAAGAATTATGATGGGCAAGAGGGGATACCTGTCAATTGGGGAATGACTGGACAAGTTGTGATACATGAATATAATGGAATACTACTGTTCCATAAGAAACGGTGAGCAGGCAGACTTCAGAAAAATCTGGAGAGACTTACATGAACTGATGCTGAGTGAAGTGAACAGAACCAGGAGAACACTGTATACAGTAAGAGCAGCATTGTGTGATGACCAACTTAGCTCTTCTTAGTAATGCAAGGCTCTAAGATAATACCAAGAGAATCATGATAGAAAATGCTGTCCATAGACAAAGAACTATGGAGTCTGAATGCAGTTTGAAGCATGCTATTTTCTCTTTCCTTTTTATTTTCTCATGATTTTTCCCTTTTGTTCTGATTCTTCTTTCACAACATGACTAATGTGGCAATATGTTTAATATGGTTGTACATAAATAACCTATATCTGATTGTATGCTGTCATGTGGAAGGGAGGGTGGAAAGAGGGAGAAAAAAATTGGAGCTCAAAATCTAGTAAAAATGAATGTTGAAAACCATCTTTACATGTAATTGGAAAAAATAAAATACTGTTAAGTGGGAAAAAAAGAAAAAGGAGAAAAGTGCATTGTCTGGTAGCTGAGACAATACAGGCCTACTAGTCCTACATTTACATGCAGTCTCTGTGGTTTTGGTTGAGCACTTATTTTCTCATTTCCTTTTGTGCAAAGTGGGAAAAAGACAGTGACCACTTCCTTCCTCTTTCCTGGGGATGGAAGAGGGATTCATGGTACCTAAATGAATAGCACTTAAAAGATTTTTTAAAGTCTTTTAGGTTTCTTTCAAGTAATTCCAGTGTGAAATGTATGATTTTCCAATTTACTTTGGAAAAAATAATGAAGCTCTTTTGCCTTTTGTTTTTAGGGGTTACTTTTGTACTATGACCTCATAGAGTCAACATTCGAAGACTTCAAACTGCCAAGCAGGAAGGTTGATGCTTTAGATCATTTTCAGAAATGCTTTCTGATCCTAAAGTTATACCATCAGAGGGGAGACAGGAGCAAATGGGAAATACCTGCAGGGTCTAATGCTCTGGAAGCAAAAAAGTGGAAGGCCATCCGTGTGGATCTGGTGGTATGTCCCTATGATCGCTATGCATACGCTCTGCTAGGCTGGTCAGGCTCAAGGGTAAGTGTTTCAGGAGCTTACAGAAATGCTATTTTTAACTACAAATTCATCTTTAATCTTTGCAAGATTTTGGTGGTTTCCAGTTAGGCACAGGGAAATGAAGATTCAAGTGGAAAATCCTTCTAAATAGGATTCTTTTCCATCTTAAGCAAGAATTAAGCAAGAATGCAATGACATGGATGGCCTCTTGGACTAGCTTCTAGATGTGTGACCATGGGCAAGTCACTGAAGCTCTCTGAGCCACAATTTATTCATCTTTGAAATGGAAGTAAACCTTCATATTTCACAGAGACTCTCTGAAGATCAAAGGGCTAATAGATGTGCAAACCCTTTGAAAACTGAAGAGCACACTACAAATGTAAGGAATTATTACTGTTTCTAGTCATAGAAATAACACTGGACCAAGGTCAAGAAACCTGAGTCTAACTGACTGGTATGAAACCCTGGGTCAGTCACTTAACTTGTCTTGCCCTCATCCTTCCAATAAAACTCAGGATGCTGGGACTTGAAGAGAAATTGAAGATTATAAATCAAAGAATCATCTTCTAATCCTGTACCTTATTTTACAAATACTGAAGCCGAGACCCAAATAAGTAAACTGACTTACCAAGGGGCACACATCTCCTTAGTGGCAGTGCAGACTCTAGAGCCCCAGGTGTCACCATAAACCCTAGTGGGATAAAAGAATGCAAGTCATTCCCCAACTGAGAAATGTGTGACCCTGTGTCCCTTAACCTCTGTTTACCTTAATCCACTGAATTAATAGGAAAGAGCAAACTACTCCAGTATCTTTGCCAAGAAAAACCCCTTGGATAATATTGGTGTGCCAGGTCCATGGGGTCATGAAGAGTTGGTCCCAACTGAGCAACAGGAACAAATCTTTCTCCAACCTCATTTAACACAGACGCATCTTTTGTCGCCTTTTCTGGTTGGCTGGGTATAAGATGAAACCTCAGGTTGTTTGGATGTGCATTTCTCTCATTATTAGTGATTTAGACCATTCTCCATTCTTTCGCTTGGCTGTTGATAGTTTGCAAAGAAGGAGAGAGAGAGAGAGAGAGAGAGAATAGGAAGGAAGGAAGGGAGAAAGAAGAAAGAAAGAAAGACCCTCCTGCTTTCCAAGGCTGTCCACTCCACTTGGAGGCAGCTCAAATCATTAGGAAGTTTCTTCCCACCTTATGCCAAACTTAGATATATCTCTTTGCAAGTTGTACCATCAATCCTAGTTCTGCCTTATGACCCCCAAACAAGTCTAATATCTCTTCCAAATTTGAAAACGATTCTCACATTTCCCTTAAATCTTCTCTTTGTCCAGACTAAACTGTGCCAAGTGGCACGATAGATTGGATGCTGGACTTGGAGACAGGAAGACCCGCGTTCAAATTCTGCCTCTTGGCTGCACTTATTGAATAGTGTGACCCTGAACAAGTCACTTAACTTTTTTCTGCCTCAGTTTCCTTATCTGTAAAATGGGGATGATGACAATAACAATAGCTACTTTTCAGGGTTTTTGTAAGGACCAAACGAGATAGCATATGTTAAGTGCTTTGCAAACCTTAAGGCAGTAGTTAATGCTAGCTATTATTAAGCATAGCATCATGGAATTAGGACAAGAAGAGACAAAAAACAACCTCCCTCTCTTACAGTCATGGAGACTGAGGTCCAGAGAAGTTAAGAGACTTGTCCAAGGTCACACAAGCAGTGAACGTCAGAGATGAGGTTCAAAGTCATGTTCTCTGACTCCATATCCAGAGCTTTGTTGTGGTCCAACACTGATTTCTGGGAAACTACAGGGTTTTTTTGGATTATTTCCCTTTTTCCTCCACCTTGAGTTGGAGAATTCCTTTCCTTAAGGATGCCAGTCCTGGATACTCAAGGATTTTTTTTTTTTTTTTTAAAGAGTGCTTGGTCTATCACTACATTAAAATGCATTTCTAAAGTCCACATCTTCACTTGCTTTGGAATCTGCTCCCTGTCTCACCACTAGGGGGAAGTATCACCTCAGTGATACCTCCCTCACTCCATCTGGGCTGAAGTATGGGCTTCTGTGAGTTTCCTCACTTTGAACAAAATTTGCCTCAAATGCTACATCCTCTTCTCTACCTCCCTGTCTTTCTGTTTCATGGCTGTGCCTTTTTCCCTTTTTCCCTTTTTCTTTCTTCTTTTCTTTTCTGCTACAGATTAGAAAATTAGAAAATACAGATTTTGCTACACATTAGAAAATAATTTTCATTTCTATAATTGTCAGAGATTTTATTCCCTGGGACTCTACTTTGCTGGCCTCATACTTCTGACCTCCTCACTCCGTGTGACTACAGGGGAGCCACTATTTAGAGAGTTAACCTTTTCTCAAGCCCTGAGGTGTTGTATTGAATTGACCTGGAACCCAGGAATTAAAACTTCCTAAGGTGCTTGCTACCTGTGTGACCCTGGGAAGGTTACCTAATCCTCTGGTCTTCAGTTTCCTCATCTGTTAAATGGGTGTGCTAATACTTACAGCATTCAATCTTACAAGGTCATTGTAAAAATCAAATGAGTAATATATGCACACATCTTAAAATCCTATACAGTCTGCCCCACAGTCTTCATTTTCATGGACTTTTACATGGCACTAGACCTAGAAGGGGCCTCAAAGGTGATCTGGGTCAACTCTGTCATTTTATGGATGACAGAACTGAGACCAAGGTCTCAGGTGTGGCTAAGCTAGGGCTAGAATCTGCCATGCTGATTTCAAAACACCTCTGAAACATTGATATCATCAGGACAGAGAATTCCTGTGATTCTGGTGAGTCCAAAGGGATTATCACCTCCCTGGGTCTGGACACCATGTTTATATTGATGCAGTCTAAGAACACGCCGCTTTTTTGTGTTTTTATTGGATGCTATATCATACTATTGACTCATGCTGACTCTGGGTCACAAACTGTGTACCTTCTCCCATATTTTTTTAATGTTAAGAATTTTTATTTAGCATTTTAAATCAATACCTTGGGTTAAGGCATAAGTAGCATGCTTAACAAATTTATAGAGGTCACAAAGGGAGAGTGGGTTAAGTGACACTTAGGGGACCAGGATCCAGACAGAACCTGGGCAAGTTAGAAAAAAAGAGCCAAATCAAGGAAAATGAAACTTAATAGAGAGAAATACTAATTTCTACATCTAAATCTACATTAGTGATGTCAGATAGCATTGGGGACCACTAAATAGCAGGTTTACATCCCTGTATCTAATATTGACTTAGAAAACCACATATTAGCATTACCTATATTTTATTGTATTTTATTAAATACTTCCCAATTGCATTTTATTCTGGTTTCAGTCCAACTCCTGAGAGGTCAGATGACTTGTCCAGCATCATACAGAGAGTTTGAGACTGGATTTGAACCAAAGTTTTCTTGATTCCAAGTGCACTATTCTATCCAAGATGCTGCAATCCTTCCAAAGTACAGGAACAGGGAGAAAACTAGAATACAATTTATTTGGGGAAAGTCTACAAATTTTAGTGGACATTATATAAACTCAGGGCAGTTAGGTGGTGCAGTGGATAGAGTGCCAGGCCTGGAGTCAGGAAAACTCTGTCCTGAGATACTTACTAGCTATGTGATCCTAGGCAAATCACTTAATCCTATTCATCTTAGCTTCCTCCTCTGTAAAATGAACTGGAGAAGGAAATGGCAAACCACTCCATTATCTATGACAAGAAAACCCCAAATGTGGTCACAGAGAGTCAGACCTGGCTGAAAACAACTGAACAACATATAAGCTCAGTGTGAGTCAGTAGTGAGATGTAGTAGGCAAAAAAAGCTGATGCCCTCATGGACTGCATTAAGAAAGGCATAGTCTGCGGAATGAGAGTTTGCGGAATGACTGACTGTTCCACTGTATTCAGATCCAGGCAACCCATACCTAGACTCACTGTGTTCAGCTCTGCGTGCTACTTTTTAGGAATGACACTGATAACCCAGAGAGTCTGTGCAGAGTCTATACAGAGAAGAGAAACCAGGAAGGAGATAGAGAGCAGATAAATTGAATTGACAGTTAAACCAATGATGTTTATCTGGCAGAAAAGGATCTCAGTCTTTGCATATTTATGAGACTATGGACTGCACAGAATAGGTTGCAATCTGGACCATTGCGGGGAATAATCACAACAGAGAGATAATGACACAATGAAATATTAAAGCATGAGCCCTATGGAAGGGGAATTAAAATGTGTCTTCTTGGCCACAGCACCCGTCCAACTGAAAAAAGATTCCGCAAGTATATGGTTGAAACTTCTCTTTACCAAATTTACTGTAGAAACTATTTCTATTCTTTATTGGGTGTCCCAAAACATTAATAACTAAGTAATGAAGACATTATGAATATGATATGAATTTACATCTAATATGTAATTCACAGCAATTTGAAAGAGACTTGCGGAGGTATGCTACCCATGAGAAGAAGATGATGCTGGATAATCATGCTCTGTATGATAAGACTAAGGTAGAGTTTTTCCTTTGAAGTGAATAATGTGCTTCATAATCTCTGAGGTTACATATTTTGACTATCTATTTATACAGGTGTATATACATATGTGTGGGTTTATAACTATACATATATATGCATATTATTTCTAAGTTACTGATTTCTCATACAGCTTGCCAGTACCAATTATTTATGGGGCAAAAATTTCTGTTTCTACAAAACATCCTAATTATGAACCTGAAGATGCCCTTGGCATTTTCTTGTGGATTGATATCAAATTCGATGACATCTAAAAGAGGAAAGCAGTCCTCACTTTCATAATTTCACCCAGAAGGGATGTGTGAATTATGTTTTTTAAATAAATTCTAGATTCTAAGAAATTCAACAATCCACGTTTCTTTTACACAATGATGCCTTTTCTGCAAATACTCTATCCACTATGCCAGCGTAGAGTTGCCCAGTAAGAGTGTACCATATTTTAGTGTACTGGAATTTCACTTCTTGTTATTTTATGGTTTTCAGAGGATTTTTCTCCAAGCCAAAAGTGAAGAAGAAATTTTTGCGCACCTGGGATTGGAGTACATTGAACCATGGGAAAGAAATGCCTAGAACAAAAATGTGTGAACATCTCGCTGTGGTTTGATCTCTTTCTGCATCACAAAATGTGGCTCAATAATTCTGCTATCTTTGTCCTCTGGTTGTAGATGCTGAAGGAAAGCATAGAAACCACTAAATGCAGCTGAAAATCTATTGTTCCTGGAAAGGATTTTTTCCCCTATGCAACGTCCAGCAGTTCCAAACTTTTGAACAGACTGAGTTTCAAAAGTTCATATGTAAATCAGTCATTTTGCTCTCAGAATACATTCTCTACATAATACATGCTGCACTGATTCTCAAGTCAGCTTATAAAAGTCTATTTAACCCCAAAGGTGAAATCAAAATGCGCAATAAAAATGTAGTAGAAAAATACATTGTAATGTAACCTTTGTCTTTGACAATGATAAGAACTGATAATTATACATTACTCTGAAATTTACAAAGCTCTTTACATACATTATACATTATCTCACTTGAGCCATACAATTATTCGGTGATGTAGGCAATATAAAAATTATCATATCCATTTGATAGTTGGGGAAACTGAGGTTCAAAGAAACTAAATGATTTCCCCTTGGTTACATCCTAGGGACCATCACATGTAAGATTTGAACTCACATCTTTCTGATTTTGAGTCCAACATTTTATCCTCTGCTCCATGCTGTTCCAATGTAAATAAATAGCACATAAAAAACTTTTAAATGCGCAATGTTTTCTAATCAAGTTCCTACTCTAGGCTAAAGGTGACAACATTGACTGAATTGTATGAACTCAGACAACTGATTCCAGAAGGTATTTGGTAGATCAATTACACTGAAATACAATTATTAAAAAAAATTTTTTTTGAATGTCCAAGAATCTCAGGTGAAGAACCCCTGTGTTAAATAAAATTTTGCTGTCAATGGTTCAAAATAAGGCTGAATTTTGTTGTTATTGTTGTTTGGAAAGGCAACATGGTATATCAGAATGTGTGCAGGGATTTAGAGTAAGAAGACCTTGCTATAAATTTCACTCTGCCAAGTACAACCTGTGTGGCCTTGGATAAGTCATTTAACTTTTCCAGTTCCAAGTTTCCTCATCTGAAAATGAGGGGGTTATATTGAGGTACTCTAAGCTCTTTCCATCTCTAAATCTATTTTTTATCTTTTAAGTGCTGAAGAATCTCCATTAAATAACTAGGTATTACTAAAGTCATTCTAAACAGTAATCTCTGGTTTTTGCCAATCACACCAAAGGCAGAGGAATTAGATGGGGAAGCTATGCATTCTATCAAGAGACAGTTATTGGATGTCATCACCAGTATGGTGGACTAGACATTTTTTGTATTCCTCACTAATTCTCTAAAAGCACATATAGTGCAATGATGTTCTAGATGTAGAACAATTATAACTAAATCTACAGACCAAGATCGAGAGATAACTCTTTCCCCAAACAATGTAAAAATTTTACGAATTAACTCAGGAGGTAGGTAACCCTTTAAGTGTAACCCTTAACTCAACATCTCTGCCCTCCCCCCCGCCCCAGCCCCATACGACTCCTAGGTGCACAAACTGGTCCAAAGGCTTGTGTCTGGAACCCACATGGAAATTCACCTCTTGATGTGGAAACTACTGATACTATACCCTGTCTGCTCTCCACCCCTAGCTGCCTCCTCTCTGGTAAAATCATTAAATTAGTGGACTCGAAGCTACAGAGATCCTCTTTGGAAC
>CM053769.1:523654813-523769832 GCA_028658325.1 Potorous gilbertii | reverse complement strand
TTAGAGTTCAATGAAGTGTTACCAGTACCTTGAAACACATTCAGAAATAAATTTGTAGAACTCTAGGTTGTGGATAGTGGATGTTGCACAGATACCCTCAGGTTCATGTTAGTAGAAAGCCCAATTGATGTTTTCTACAATACCTGATATTAAGCCTTTAGCCTCTATGAGACAGGGAAAGCTAGGCAGAAGCTGCACTCAGTAGTATCTTGTGGGCTGACCTGAAGTCAGTGTCACTGTTTACATTGTTTAATATCGTCTTGGCTATCCAGAAGGTAGTGGCGACTTTGCCTCATCCAATGCTTCTCCGCTCTCACGTGACTGCTCAGGAACATTGTCATTTCTCGAAACACAATTCCAAGCCAAATCTGCTGACTTCTTTGTGAATAAGAATAATAATCTAAACCATGATTAAAGGGAGGTAAAGTGGGGAAGGCCAGATGTGGGGACGTGAAACATTGTTCAAGGTCATCCAGAAAAACCAATGGGAGTGATGGAGATGGAATTCCAGTGTTTAAGGTCCTAGAGTCATTGTTCTTCTAAGCAATGGTCTTGGATGAGTGGCCCCTAGTTACCAAGCGCTTCATTATTCAGGCAGAACCTAAGTATTATTGAATAAATCAACTCAAATGCTAATGAAATTTTTTTTTCAGATCAATGAAGACAGTTTGTGTTGTCTAGGCATCATCTGAGAATTCTAGTTGACTTCCAGTATAAACCCAAGTATTTCTTTTTTCTGGTCTAGTTTTTTTTTAGTAAGTTTGAAATCAGTAGATGAGGATATTTCATTTTCTGTCCCGTTTGGGTAAAAGCCACCTTGGCAACTTCTGCTTTTTTTCCATTTCAGTTCTAGGAATGTAAGCATCATATGATATCTCTTCTATCCCCTTTATGGTCTTCATGTACACGTGAGTCTCTTCCATCTCTATTGTTTCCTTCACATCCATGTCGGGACTACTGAGATTCTGGGAAAAAAACAAATAAATAAAAGGGCTAATGAAGCTTGAGCAACCTCATAATTTCCTTCATTTAAATCATTTATAGATTTGTGTTCTCTCATATCCCTTGGTCTCCCAATACTAAATAATAATTAGGTTCTTCCAAAAAACTAATAATTGGTTACTTTATATTCATCACCTATCTCAGATTAGAATTTCCCAAACAGTAGGTCAAGATGTCCCCAGGAATTCTTAGGGGAATTTCGAGGGTTAGATTCTTTAGTACACCAGTTCAAGGCAAATTGCCTGTTTTTCCTTCTTAGTTCCCAGGGTGTCATACTGGATTAGGCAACAGCCCGATCTCTAGTAGGGTGGAGATGTTATACTTCTAAAGGTAGACATTAATGCCTTTCACAACACAAAAAGAGTAATTAGGAAATGCACAAAGAAGAATTCTATTTATGATTATGAGTATCAATTTGTTTCAAGGAAAACCCTATACTTTGGTTCTAAGTTTTAGTACAGGAGTTTAATTTAAACAAATGATTGTAGTTGATAACAGATCAATCAATAAGCCCCTAAAAATGATAACTGAGTAAGCTAAGGTCAATGTTAAGAGATCTGTTACAGTTCACAATAAAATCTATCCCTGCATCTACTCTTTTAACAAACTTTTCCAGTGTGGTTCTTAATAGTGTTGATCTCTCTGCAAAGACTTCACCAGTTCATGTGTGATAGTCCTCAGTGGAGATATCATCTCAAGAACCTGAACCATATTTCTGATAAGAGTACCACTATCTTTCTGGTCACTGGAATTCACAACTCCTTCAATTCCTCACTCTCACTCCACATATCCACTCACTTGACAAATCTGGTTAATCCTACCTTCATGGCATCTCTCATCTATGTCCACCTTTCTCTATTCACACAGTCACCAACCTAGTTCAGGTCTCCATCAGTTCTCACCTGCTTCCTAACTGGTATTCCTGCTTCAAATCTCTTAACACTTTAATCTATCCTACACACAGCAGCCAAAGTGATTTTCCTAAACCCTAAATCTGAATTTATCATGCCCCCTACTCACTAAACTTTAGTGCCTTAATAATAAACTCTACTGACTCCAGGGTTGAATATTGTTTCATTTTTATCTCATCCTTCCCATTTCTATTTTGGTATGATTTTTATAATGCCCATAATTATTCATATATTATACATGTATGTGTATATAATTTATGAATAAATAAATAAACATATACTAAGGGTACATGCTTGAAAATTTTTACTGATAAAAGTACATGTTCAAAAATATTTGGACACTATTGGTTGAGTATTGAAGTATTTCAGTCTCAACAGAAAAATGTTCAGATCATATCAAGGAAGGTGTATCAGAGGACAGATGCTGGGAACAACTAAATAAACATCCATCAAGCATCACAGAATTTTAACAATGGAAGACTCACAGGTCATCTAGGTCAACTTTCACCTGGATATGAATTTCTAATAAGATCCATGACTATGACCATCCAATCTCTGAAGACCTCCAGGTATGGGGAACTCATTACCTCATAAGGAAGTCCATTCATTTTGGGTGACTCTAATTATTGGGAAGTTTTTCCTTACAATGAGCCAAAATCTTTATCATGAATAACTTTCACTCTATCCTTTGAGTCTAAACAAAATAAGCTTAATTCCACTTCTCCATTACAGCCCTCCAAAAACCTGAAGACATCTTTCATGTCCCTAGATAAAGTCTCTTCTCCAGACTGACCTCTAATAATAAGAATGACTACCTCACGCTGATATTTTGAATCTCTCTCTCTCTCTCTCTCTCTCTCTCTCTCTCTCTCTCTCTCTCTATTCCCCCCCTCTGGTTTTCATTTTATGTCCCTCTCCTTTTTACTCAAAACTACTTATTTACCCTCTGCTTCTGATGACAGGATTTACAGTCCACAGATTATATGAGATATTAAGAAGTACATCTGAGAATTCTTACCTCCAATGATATTTCAGAACTGTCATAGATGTCTGGAAAATCATTTGGTCTTTGGTTCTCCTAAATTGGTAACAAAAATGTGGAATGAAAAGGTATAAGCTTGGATCATGCTGTAATCCCATGAGAAATGAACACAGGCACATCAAAAAATAGGATATGGAATGGATTTTAGAGTCCATGTGACACTTTAAAAAATAACAACTTAAATGACAACTTTTGTGATTAACTCTACCTAAGAGACTTTGAATGAGGGATCTGAACCCTAAAAGAGTCTGATGATATTTATGACAAAGAGAGACTCTACTTTCTTTATTATGGAAGGAAAAAAAGCATAGGTGACTATATTGTTGGACATAACTAATTATAGACATCTTTACACCTTGTAGCCACCTCTCTTTGCCTAGATTTATCATTCACTCTCTTTCCCTGCTTGTTGTCCTTTGTTTTCACCGTTACCCCATAGTAAACCACAGAGGTGGACTGCTTAGAGCTTGGTCAGACATGGAAGACACCAAGGTCATCCACTGAATCCCAGCCATCTTCAGTCGTCTTGTCCTGCCACTGGAGTTTGATGACTCAGGAGAGAGAGAAAGTGAAGCTGACAGTTTTGCCTCATTTAAATCAAATTCACAAGCACATTAGGATATCACCTGTGATGTCATCGGTCCTCTTTGAAAATAAACAACAAAGACCTCAACACCTGTCCTGGCCTCCCTGCCTCAAATCTCTCTCCACTTTAATGTATTGATCACAAAGCAGCCAAAGTGATTTTCCCAAAACTCAAGTCTGATGGAAGGGGAACTTGGTTTTATCATGTTTATTACTCAGTAGACATCAAGAATTACAACCAGAAAATTTCTCTGTAATTTGAGAATATTTTTACTTTAAACAAATATCCTCTAAAGAATGAATATTCTCATTAGCCTGACAATGAAACTGAGGCAAAAGGGGAGAAGGTTTTTGTCCAGCATCTACTAATAGAAATGGAATTTAAGAATTATAACGTCACAAACCGGCATTTACAGTGAAAGTTCCTTGAGGACAGGCATTGGTTTGGTTTTGTCTTTGTGTCCCCAAGACCTCGAATGAAGCCCGACTTAAGCACTTAAATAGTAAGTTTTTAATAAATGCTCATTGAATGAATGTGTCTTGGAATCCCTGTTCAAAGGAAAGGGATAATCACCTGGGTGTGCCCATCCTTTCTTCTTTTCCGCACACAGACCACAATGAAAGCTACAAGCAGGACCATGGCCATCAAGGTTGGGATGCCTGCTGCCAGCCCCAGAATTGTGATACAATCCTAATATAGAGAGACAAGAAGCATAGGATCAAATACATTAATTCTTTAGTGATTTCTCACCATTCATTCCCACAAATGGTCAACAGAGATGTAGTGTGCAGCACCAGATACATCCAAGTCACAGACTTTATTCATACTCGAGGCTCAACCTCAACCGTAAGTTGCTTAAAAGCAAGGATGGTATTTTTCCCTATGGTTGTGTTTTGTTTTGTAAATAGCAAAGAAAATATGCCCGACACATGCTTAGTAAGTGCCTATTGTCTTCTCTGAATGACTACCTCCTACAAATGATGTAATGGTGAAGAAAAAGAATATTTATATGGTACTTTAAGCAGGATACATATATTATCCCACTTCATCACTACAGCAAGGCAGTGAGATACATACTCTTGATATCATCATCCCCATTTTACAGATGTGGGAGCCCCCATCAGATCCCTATTGGACTCCTAATTCTGAGGCTGGGAGCAGCTAGAATCATACTACTAGCAAGTGTCTGAAATGGGCAGTTATTCCTGACTCCAATTCCAGCATTCTTTCCGCTGCACTGTGCCAACGTACAATCTATATCATCCAACAGTGGGGCAGAGGGTGCTTTTGAGTGTAAGGAACCTTCCTGAAGCATCCACTGAAGAGGAGGGATGGACTCTGTAGCAGTCGGAGTCACCAAGTTCTAATAGGAGTTCACATTAAGAGAGCACTTAAAGGTTTACTTGTACGGTCATCTTATAGCCTCACAACAAGCCCAAGGCAGGTTCTACAGATAGTATTCTCTGCATTATACAGATGAGAAAACTGAAGTTTTCCATGGGAAACACATATCAGAGGTAGGATTCCAACTCAGGTCTACTCATTATGCCATGCTGCCTTCCAGAAACTGAATCTGGCTCTCTTGCTTCTCTGATGAGACAGACAGAGAAGGTTTCGGTGACTGGTTCACAGCATCTGTTTCAGCCATTTCTTTTCTCTTGTCCCAAACACACTTGACTCAGCAGAGGCAACTCATCGGTAAATCCTAGTGGCTGTTCTTGGGGTCCTTAGTTTTTGTTGCTTTTTAGTTATTTCAGTCATATCCAATTCTTTGTGACGCTACTTGTGGGTTTGTTTGGGTTTTTTTGGCAAAGATCCTGGAGTGGTTCACCATTTCCTTCTCCAGCTCATTTTATAGGAGAAGGAAACTGAGGCAAACAAGATGAAGTGACTTGCTCAGGGTCACAGAGTTAGTAAGTATGTGAGGTCAAATGTGAACTCAGGACTTCCTGATTACAGGCTCTGTGCTCTATTCACTGCACCACTTAGCTGGCCCAGGGTCCCTATGTTTAGATTTCTAAAATGACCAAGGGGTAACTTGCCTTCCTAGCATTGGAAACTCAGACTAATGTCAATACAGAGAAAGTGATCATCCACAAGAATGCAAGTGTTTGAGTGACATAAACGAAAAACAGAACAAAATCCCAGCAAGGCAAGTAAGCACTCTAATCTCATTTACCAATCCTGCCTCCAAAGAAAAAGTGATGAAATTCACCTCCCCCTCTTCTTGGGAGACTATCCACATAGAATATTTCACATCCTGCCAGATGGGGTCAATGTATTGGTTGGTTTTGAATAACTTCTTTCCCTGAAAGTATGTTCCCTGTAGGGGACAGGATAAGGTGGAGATAGGGGGAGTGTCAGAGGAGCATAGCTGAGAATAAATGGGATGGAAAAACAAAATGGTTCATAAACCTAGAGATAGAAGAGATGCAGGACATCATCTAGTCCAACTGCCTCATTTCACAGATAAGGAAACAGAGGCAAATAAAAGGTTTAGTGACTTGCTCGAGATCACACAGGTAGAAGTGTCAGAGGCAGGATTCTAACAAGAATTTTGATTCAAGAGTTAATGCTCTCCTCACTGTAGCATATTGCCTTCCTCCCATTTTTTTTAAATCTATCATCTCATATTTTAAAAAGAAATCCAAGTGGTTGGTTAGATTGGAGGAATTTATAAAAGTTTCTTGCCTCTTTGGGCTATACTAGGATTTCTACTCTAGGAACCAGTCTTTGGTTCTTCTTGCTGCCAGTAAGAAGGAATGAGAGACAGGGGATCAGAATAGTGCAGGGCAGAGGAAGGAAAGAGATGAAACACAAAATGAGCTTTCCTGGTTGGCTATTTCATAAGTCAGAACATTTTTCAAAGCCTTTAAGCAATCTTCCCCCTATCCAATTAGCCCATATCTAAGGTGTTCTTTGAGTCTAGTGAATGAACCCAGTGCAAGTTCTCTCTCTCTCTCTCTCTCTCTCTCTCTCTCTCTCTCTCTCTCTTTCTCTCTCTCCCTCCATCTCTCCCTCCCTCTCCTTTTTCCTTCTCCTTCTCCTTTTCTTTCTCCTTTTCCCTCTCCCTCTCTTCACTTGGACCCATCCAACTTGAGGACCATAGCCCTTTACAAATGTGTAGCAGCTTGGTAACATCCCACATGTGAGAGGGTGGGGTTGTTTCTGTGGTCAGGTACAGGAAGTTTATGCCTATCCATCCTTTTATGTGTCCTCTCATAAGTACACCACAAGGAATCCACCCAATATGCTGGAGTTCATCCTTGTTTTCTTTTCATATCATGGGGATACCAGAAGAGCCCACAGGCTGTTGATTGGCCATTCTTTACTCTCACATGATCAGTCCATTTTCTTTTTAATGAGCTATTTCTTAGATGATAGTCATCAAGTGGGACAATAAGAGTCTCACCTTGTGAGGAGCAGTTTACTGTCTGTGTAACCTTGAACAAGTCACCTACTTGGGCTTTAGTTTCTTCATCTGTAACATGAGGGGGCTAGATTAGATGGCCTCTGAGGTCCCTTCTAGCCTTACCCTGGTATCCTGGATTCCCACAAATCCATGCTACAAACTCACAGTCTTTGCTGTATCTCAGGTAGGATTTTCCCTGAGCTCTGGTAGGCAAGGTTCCTCTGGAAGCTTGTATGCTATCCCTAGACTCCAGATACCCCCAAAAGAGGGGAGACTATCCCCTATTCCTACATCACAGGAAAACTGATCCCTACCCAAACTCTCTACATAACCAGCTCACTACCATTTGGTCACTCACTGTCACCTCTAACACACAGCTGCCTAGTCTGTTATCTTTGTATGTCACTCTGGTGTGGGACCATAAATCAGTCTCTTGGTGTTAAGTGTCCATCTAAGGCAACAATAGCTTTTCCTTTACTACTGCTAAGTCATTCACCCTTCTCTCTTCTCCATTTGTGGGTTGCTACAACCAAGGTCAGTCATGCCCTTTTTATATACACTCCCTGACAAACTGAACAGTTTGTCTCTAGATTTCTGAACTCTCTGTTAGTATCTGTTCTTGGCTATTCCTAGCATTTTTCTCAGAGCTCCAACCAAGCTCCTTGATCATTTTCACATTATCCCCTGAGAGCTACAGTTAGTCAACAAGCATTGATTTAGTGCCTTCTATTTATTGTGCACTGTGAACCCACAGATACATTATCATCCCATTTTTAAGATTCTTTCACTCATCAGAGAAAGTAGCCGCCTTTGAATAATCCTAGGTTGTGAAATTTCACCCTCAAATTCGTCGAGGATCTTCGGTTTCATTTGTCGAGGAATTCCCTCCCCCAGCTGCTGTAACTTAATAAAGTCTTTGGAATCTACCCATGTTTATACAATGGTTCTTGTTGTTGTCCCTCATTTGTACTCAAAGAAGGCCAATGATATCATGATGTTGGGGTCAAGGTACAGTGAGTTCGACTGTGTGAGGATTACACAACTATTAAGTGTCAGAGTCTGGATCTGAACCCAATTTTTCCTGATCCCAAGTTCATTGATTTGACTATTCCCTATGCCATGGAAGTCTCTTATAGGCAATAAATACTTAAGAATAGTCAGGCAATAAGTATTTATTAAGCTCTTTCTATGTGTTAAGTGCAATGCTAAATAGTAGGAATACAGATATAAGTAGAAAAGAAAAGATAGTCCCTTTTCTCAGGAAAAGAAGTTCCCATTCTACTGGAGAAATATAACCTATACAAGGAAGCTGAAGGAGAGGAAATGGTGGGATGAAGATACTCAATCATCAGGCATGGGAGAGATAATGGGGAATGCAACCTGGAGAAGAATGAAGACATGACTGGCCAGGTGCCTTGCTTGCATGAAGGTCCTGGGAGGAGTCATCTAATCAGGGCAACAAGCTGCAGGAGCTCAGAGTCCTTCCAAGGTGGCAAGTCCAGGGCAGTTTGACCTTCCAGGATGTAGAGGTTTCTTCAGTATAAAAGGTTTCGGGGGCACAAATTCTTAAAAATAATTTTGCCACTTGACATTGAAGAAAAAATTGGGACATAACATGTCAAGCATGTTGTAGATTTTAAAGATGATAGAAATATAAGTCGTTATCGTTATTTCATTCTCATCTCTGTTTGAAGCATTCTATCTTCTTATCTCTGGAATCTTCACAGCTCCAGAAAGAAGGCAATATTAAACATTTTCTATTTATTTTACAGAAAGGTAAGTCTGTCAAAGTCATCTAGATGGCACAGTGGAAAGAGTTCTGGGCTCAGAGGCAGAAAGATGAGTTGAAATCTAGCCTCAGAAACTTCCTAGCTGTATAACCTTGGGCAAGTCCCTGTCCCTGTTTGTCTATGGACTGGCAGTTCACTGAAGATGAAAATGGCAAACCAGTATCTTTGCCAAGAGAACCCTATGGACAGAGGTCCACGGAGTTACAAAGAGTCAGACACAACAGAACATCAGCAAGAAAGCCAATCAATAATTAATAAACATGTATGTACTAAGCACTGGGAATACACATAAGAAGACACTGTCTCCACCCATGACTTAAAATATGGGGAGAAGACAATATACAAAAGGAAGCTGAAAAGGGAGGGGGGCTACCAGATTTGGGGGATGCATGGTTATGGAGTTAAAACCAAGCTGATAGCAAGTCAAAACCAGCTGAAGTAAGCTGATAGTAAATAAAAAGAGGCAGAAGAGTTTAAAGAACTCATCATCCATAGTCACACAAAGTTGGTTCAGAGTTTCTGAGTCAAGATGGAATATGCTTTAATGAGCACTGAATCTGGCATTAGAGGACCTGGTTCAAAGGCATTTGCTGAGGTGGCATAGTAAATAGGAGCTACACAACATTCCACTTACAAACCTGGGGAGCATTCTTCTACAGATATGCACAATATTTGTGGGAAGGATGACCTCAGAAAGCAGGTAATAGTAGTGAGGGACTGCTATTATAATCTGCTAAAATTGATTGTATGTTGCCTTACCCATACATATAAACTAGGATGCAACAAGACCTAAAAGTCCTTTTTCTCTTTGAGGATTCCTCATCCAGTTTCACTTGGACTAGCATTTCTGTTGGTTAGATTGCTCAGTTGGATTTTTAGGGTTCATTCCTCTGCAAAATTCAACTCTCAATTTCCAGAGCCAGCTCTCTTCCAGCAATCATAGCCACCAGTTTGTTTCTCTGCTGCCAAGGACCCAATTTCTCAAAACTGCTCTCCCCTTTGAGTGACTTCTTTTCTACATCCAAATCTTTCTGTAGGGTTTCTCTAATTCCTCAATAGTACCTGCAACTCTCTGTAGCTGATTAACCCTCAATCTGCTATAGTTCCTATTATATTATAAACTATGTTATGGCAGGATGTATAGTATAACAGGAGAGTAGCCACTGATCTTAATCCTTATAAGCATGTACAGAGTTCAGTTGATGCAATTCAAAGTGTGAAAAAGACTAGACAGTTTCCTTTCAAAAGAGCTGAGATAACATGAAAGAAATGCCTTGAAGGGACATTTTGCAATTGATTCTCATTGGCTAATAACATTTTTTGACAGGTAAGGAGCATTCAAAAAGTTAATTTATTTTTGTCTTTGTATACCCAGCAACTTATAGAGTGCCATATTCATATCAGGTGTTTAATAAATATTTGTTGGATTGAATTAAAAAGGCAGCTTTGGAGAACAAATCCAGTAGTGTATTGGAGTCAGCTCACTGTAGCTTTTAAAAATAGATTGTTAAATTTTCAGTGTGAGCATTTATTCCTTGGAAATCAGCATAGCTAAAAGTCAGGGCTTGATTTATTGTTTTGGTTTGTTGTTTCTAGACCTAAGAAAGTGATGGAGAAAATGTTAATAATATAGATTAAAGTTAACAGTCTGTCAAGAACACTTTTTTCCTTCAGAGAGCTGAATGTTAAATGTTCATTTACCATCACACTCCTAGACAAATGAAAGCGGTAACCTCATAATTATTAAGGTTTTAGTACAAAGTGGAAAAGAAAAGATTCTGGCCACTTTATTTCAAGAAAATGATGTAGCATTCCTTTCTTCTTCAATCTCCACATCTGGCCATGTGGATTTTCTCTGTCATGCTATAATAGCTTGGTCATCCTGGAAGTTCACTCCTCTCCTGACTTTCTCATATAGGAAGTACCTTGAGCCCCTGCTGTCCTTTCCTCTAATTCATTAGTTTCTCCCAGAACCTCCATTAAAGGGAAAGCACTCAGGCCAGCTGTTTCTTCACTTCTCTCTCAGCTCCACTCCTGACTCTCTGGAGTTTATCAATCATGGCTCCTTGAGGGGACCTTCTTCTCCCCCTTTCCACTTCCTGTAAGGTGTTGTCTTCTCTCATTAGAATGTAAGTTCCTTGAGGACAAGTCATGGTCCTCCTCAAAAACAAAGGACGAACACAAGCAAGTAATATTCCCAGCACTTATCACAATGTCTCGCACATAGTAAGCACTTAATAAATGCTCATTGACATAAGAAAAAAATTCCAAAAGAATTAAAGGTAAGTGATGTTGTGATATTAAGGAGAAACTTAATATTTTGCTTTTAGATTTATATCTCTACCACTTACCATAGTGCCCAGTACATTAAGTACATATATACTTTTTCATCTATTCATTCATTCTTTAATTCAAAAAAATTGTAATATATCATGCTCTTTTTACATTATTCTACTTGCGAGCAGAGTTAGTAGGAAGACGTTTTATGTAAGACAAAGATAAAATTATATGTAATTTGGCTTTGTTTTTCCTGACAATTTTTCAATCCAATGTTGTACTTACTTCTGTGATTCCACCAGGAGCATCAGGGAAGGAAGTCTGTAGAGGGAGAAAAAAAAGCATGCATCTTCAGAAAACAAAATCTGTAATAATGGATGTTATGTTTGTAAAACAGTTTGTCTGAAAATAGAATTTCTGGTTTCTAACCCTTCGCAAAATTAACTGATTTTTACGGCCATTCTTTTAAACTCACATTTCCCAGAAAAAAAATTAAATTTGATCCTATGGATCACTATTTCTGAAATCAAATCTTAATTACCTACTTTATGCATTTATAGCATGTAAGAGACAATAAGATGGCCCAATGGGTATGGAGTTGGGGAATCTGGTTTCAAATCCAGCCTCAGATGCTTACTAGCTATGTGACCTGTGTCACTGAACCTCTCTGCCTCAGTTTCCTCATCTGCAAATGTTAATAACAACACCTATCTCACAGGGTTGTTGTGAGGATTAAGAGATAATATTGTAAAGTACTTAACATAGTTCCTGGCACATAGTAGGTGCTTAATAGATACTTGTTTCCTTCCTTTATTCCAATTCATCTATATAGATGGGGTAGCTTAGTGCTGGCTTAGGGTCATGAAGGCCTGGATTAAATTGCTGCTCCTGGCAATACTTGTGTCATATCCTGGACAAATGCCTTAAGAATACTATGTATTTCAAGTGACTTCCTAAGACTTAACTATTGAGTTATAGGTGAGCTGTGATCTGCATTGGCAAAGAGAGTTCCCATACTAGGTCTTTCAAGTATTTGAATTATCCACAGCAAATGTTTGATTCTGTCACTCAGGATATTTTGAGATATATGCTTATGGAAAGAAAATTAATTTAATGAGAAACCATAGGATTTAGAGCTAAGACTCCTTCATGTTACAAATGAAAAAATTGAGGTTTACTCAAGGTTACAAAGGCAGGAAATAGCAGAGCCAGAATACAAGTATAAAACAAAGGGTGCTCTGGGGAAGGAGGGTTAAAGGAAAGAAGGAAAGGTGAGGAAAACTCCAATATTTCCACAATATTTGGGAGATAAGAGAGGAGACATTTAGTGGTGTGTAAATTCTTTGAACTACACATCCTAAAAGACTGTATCCAAACACCACAGTATGGTTGTGTTACTTGCCATGTATTCTGATTCAGTAGGCATGCTTTTAGAATGTCAAATTTAAAAAGAAGACAGAAGTCTCCTCAGAAGTAGTGAGAGATGAGCTAGTAAAAAGGGGGAGGTACTGGTATAGTCAAAGAGAAGGGCAGAGAGACATGTGACATTGCGGCCACTTTCTCTGCCCTAGCATTCTGCAGACCTTGATGATGGGAGTAAAACTTCATTTTAAGGTTTCATATTGCATCTGATTGCCATCCCAGGTAGCTAGTACTCTCACTGCTATTTTGAGATGGAAAGGAAAATGTATAAATAGAGCCCTTTATCATATCCTAGTCTTATAAACTTCTGTGAGTGAACTGATGTGTCCTTCTGCTGTTTTGGGATCAACATGATCTTTGGAGACATTTGGGGAGTAGTAAAAATTTGGGAGAATTTTTAATATCTATATTATTTTATCAAGTACATTTGCTTTGATTTCATGAATCATCAGGTTTAGCTTGCTCCAAAGTTTTCAGATGGGGACTCAGAGTTATGAATTTTAATAGGTGAATACCCAAATTCTACTATATTTCATGAAAATTCAAGGTTCATATGGGATGTCTAGCACTCATTATGGGATTGCCATTCTTTTCTGTCTCTCTTTGCCATCACTTTAAATGCTTGCTGGCTATTGATCCCTTGCTTCTTATCATTGCCACAAAACTCCCATCCCTTTTTTTTATCAGGATGCACTATAAGGATATCTACCTAATCATGGTGTGTTCTGAGTCATATTGCCATACTAGGAAAATCATTTTCTTTCTCTCCCTCTTCATCTACCATTTCCTTTTCTCTTAATTTCCATTTTTGTCTTTCTTTATTCTCTCCTTCTCTCCCCTATCTCTTCTTTATTTTTCCCTTCAATTTACCTTAAATTTAACTGCTTTCTGTTAACATGGTAAGTGTGACTTCTTCCCTTTTTTTCAGTGTGATAGAGGGTCTCATACATAGTACAGGAGAGAGCCTCAACATACCTTAATTCTTCTTTGTGAAGTTGATTTAATTCATCTTTCTGAATCACTGGTATAATTGTCCCCAAAAGAGAAGCAGTGAGACCGACAGAAGGAATAAACACATAATCTTGTTAAATTGAGGATAGCTTGTGCCACACAAAAATGTTAGAACCAGTCAAAATGGAGAGTGAGCAAAGTCTTGAAACAGTTTGCCACAGGAAACCAGGAACCTAAATATATTTGAAAAAAACTGGGACTTCCTCCTCTGTTTAGTCTGTTCTTGCTTAATCTGAAGTCTCTGTGCTATTCTTACAGAAGCTTGACTCAAAAACTATACTAACATTTGCTGACCTATCTAGTGCAAAGGATATGAATACTTACGGTGTTAGGTGGCAACGTGAGGTTTTGGATCAAACTCTGGAAGGGAAAAGGGCATATTAAAATTTTTTGTCATGCATAGTCTGTCTGGTTTCTCTTCCTCATGCATTTCTAACTCAGACAGATCATTTCCTATTTAATCCCCACCTGCAGGTTCAATACTGTCCTAACCTTAGCCTGAGGGATTCCTAGAAGTGATTTGACTCAAGATCTATCTTGATGACCTCTCCCCTCTCCCAGTATAAGGAGCCCAATATCCCTGCCTTGGATCCTACTCCTCAAGCATCTAATTGCATAATTGCCCTATTTCCCCAGGTTCCAGGACCTGATGCCAATAGCTTAACTGATTCAACCTGAATTACCTGTTTTGCAGTTGACAGAATGATGGGCTAAGTTCGTATCTGGCCTCAGACATTTACTAGCTTGTGACTTTGGGCAAGTCATTTAACCTGTATTTCTCAGTTTCCTCAATGTTAAAATGGGGTCAATAATAGAAATTGCCTTGCAGGATCATTGTGAGGCTCAAACGAGATAATTACTGTAAAAAATTACTTAGCACAGTGCCTGGCACAAAGTGGGCACTATATATATACTGATTCCCTCCTTCCCTCCCCCTTTCTCCAGCCTGGATTAAAATTGCAGCGACAGAGAGGGTATCTAAGACTGGCTGGTAGTCTCACTGAGCACACTCCACCTAGAGTACTGTGTTCAGTTCTGGGTACTACATTTGAAAGAAAGCCATCACATAAATTGGAGAAGGCGAGTGTAGTGTAGTGGATAGAGTACTAGGCATGAAGTCAGGAACACTTACCTTCTTGAATTAAAATATGGCCTCAGACACTTAGTAACTGTGTGACCCTAGGCAAGTCACTTAACCCTGTTTACCTCAGCTTCCTCATCCTTGGAAAAGGAAATGGCAAACCACTCCAGTATCTCTGCCAAGAAAACCCCAAATGTGGTCATGAAGAGTCAGACATTACTGAATAAAGTTGGATAGCATCCAGAAGAAGGTGACCAGGATGGTGAAGGTCCTCAAGATCATGCTATAGAGCATGAATCCAGGTATTGTCTTGAGTCTTGATGTGAGATTTCCCATACCAAGAATTCTTAACCAGGAGTCTACAAGTATCCATTATATGGGAAACTTTTATGGGGAAAATTGCATTTTTATTTTCAGTCTGTTAATTAGCATCAATTAAGCACCTATCATGTACCAGGTACTGTCCTTGGTTACCTTTGCAAGTCCAAGTATTTTATTTTATGAATTTAAAAATATTTTTCTGAGAGGGAGTCCATAGGTTTCAATGGATTGCCAAAGTGGTCCATGATCCCTCCAAAAAATAAGACTAAGAAACTCTGTCCTGTACAGGTAAAAGACTTCGTTGATTCCAAATGAGTATTTCATTCTATTCTGTCATTGATGATATTTCTTTGATAAGCTATACACTTAAGGATGACTGATACCTAGCCACATACCTAAATTATGCACTTGCTCTTGAAAAGGGATAACAGACACAGAAATGAGGAGACTACATACTAATAAAACCAAAGAGGATCCAGATGGACACATATAGACTCTCAGTCTCTGGAAGAAGCCTTTCTCCTAGCGGACCCTCCAAAAAATCATGTAGTTCCAGAAAAACAGGGAAACATGTCATCCCAAAGATGGCAGTGCATAGAACTGTCAGTGTCAGGGAATTCCTGTACCAACAAAGAAAAAGTTGTGGAGCAAAGGAAGAGGTTTTGTATAAGTGGAGGAATTCTGGGACAAAATGGTGTGTGTGTGTGTGTGTGTGTGTGTGTGTGTGTGTGTGTGTGTGTGTGACAAAGAGACAGAGAGAGATTCTTGGAGCAAGTGGAATAATGTTTTGGCTCTAATTAGGAGCTAGAATCAAGGATCATCAAGGTGCAGATCCTTAATGCAGAAGAGAAGCTCAGATCTTGCCTTTCCTTAGTACTGTGAGTTATGTAGAATTTACTGACTCAAAGGAAGGGAGGAATCAACTCTCTTCCAATCTTGACCTCTTGTAGGGAAGTGTCAACAATGTGCTGCTCCTTATAGCCAAAGATCTCATCAGCTTTTTTTTTTTAGAGCTGGAAAATACTTTTAAAAATTAATTAATTTTTAGTTTTCAGCATTTACTTTTATAAGATTCTGAGTTCTAAATTGTTCCCCATCCCTCCACTCCCTCCTCCCCCAACTCCCTCCTCTCTAAGACAGGCATACAATTTGATACAGGCTATACATGTATGGTCATATTAAACATATTTTCATATTAGTCATGTTGTGAAATGAGTTAGAACAAAAGGGAAAAACCATGAGAAAGAAAGGGCAAAAAAGGAAAGAGAAAATAGTGTACTTCAATCTGCAGTCAGACCTTATACTTCTTTCCCAGAATATGGATAGCATTTTTCTTCATGAGTCTTTTGGAATTGTCTTAGATCATTGTATTGCTCAGGAGAGTGAAGTTCATCAAATCATGTTGATGTTACTTCTTCTGGTTCTGCTCACTTCACTCAACATCAGTTTATGGAAGTCTTTCTAGATTTTTCTGAAGTCTGCCTGCTCATTGTTTCTTATGGAACAATAGTATTCCATTACATTCATATACCACAACTTGTTCAGCCATTCCTCAATTGATGGACATCCCTTCAAATTCCAATTCTCGGCCATCGCAAAAAGAGCTGCTGTAAATATTTTTATACATGTGGGTCCTTTTCCCATTTTTTGTGGTCTTTTTGGGATACAGACCCAATAGTGGTATTGCTAGATCAAAGGGCATGTATAGTTTTATAGCCCTTTGGGCATAGTTCCAAATTGTTCTCTAGAATGTTTGGATCAGCTCCCAACTCCACAAACAATGCATTAGTGTTCCAACTTTCCCACATCTTCTCCAATATCTATCATTTTCCTGTTTCGTCATGTCAGCCAATCTAAGATGTGATACGGTACCTCAGAGTTGTTTTGATTTGCATCTCTCTAATCAGTAGGGATTTAGAGTATTTTTTCATATGACTATAGATAGCTTTAATTATTCAGAGCTCCCTCATTGAGTTACTGGGTTTCTCTTCGAGAAAGAGTTGATGACCCCTTATTATATAATTATACTAGAGATTATTTTTGGAATATGGGCTGGTTTAGATGATCCCTCGGGTCTCTTCCAGATCTAAGCTTCTAAGATTCTTAACATCAGCCATGGTATGGACACATCATGATTTTAATAAAATCTGAAATATGCTAAATGCCGCTTTCTTTAGGTTACTCAAAGCAAGTGTATCACTCTTCCAACCCTAGAAAGAACAGGGCCAGAGCCCATTGTCTATGGAATCAGTGAACTTAGACTGGATATTGTTTTCCTCTTGAAGAGAGTATTGTACTATATTTTTTCAAGTCATTAATAGCTTTCTTCTATTGGCCCAAATCTCTGTCATTCTCATGGTAATAAACAGCACATGCAATGTCTTGTTCCAGGTCACACCCTATCTCCCAGATGTTACTCAGAAAGAAGCTTTGTCTCTATCACACTGACATCAGCCCTGAGCTCACTGGCGAGACATTGTTCAGGAGCAGCTGTATCAGCCCTTGTATTGAGCATCAGCCTTTCGGACAACACCTGGAGACTTGTTTTTTATTTATATCATAATTATTTGGCTATCTTAAGCTAAAGGACTCTGATCCAAGTTGGCTCAAAATAGAACTGATGAAGAGTCAGATATAACAATAAAGGAGAGATTGGCAAGGCGTAAATAAATACAAGCTCATCTGAACTACCCTGATCAGTAGATGTGTCCTCTTGTAGGGGAAATGAGTAAACTATGAATAAGCCCAGAAGCAAATTCTCCAGCTATTAAGCAGATAGACATTGGTTGGTGGAAAGACAAGGTCATAGGATTTTGAGTTAAAAGAGTACTTAGTTATGTGGTCCAACCCCTTTGATTTCTGGATGAAGAAACTGAAGCCCAAAGAAGGGAAAGGAACCTTTTGAGGTTATATAGATTGTACGCAGCAGAAATGAATTAATTCATACCCCACATCCTCTGATTCCAAACCCAGTATTTCTACTATTGACATCCCCTAGTAAAGGGAAAGGAACTGGTAGGAAAAGCCCTGTTCTCCAGCCCCTATCTCCCCACATCAGCCCTTTCCCATTCGCCTCTTCCTCTGGGCTCAAGCCAATTTAGAGTCTAAAATCTACTGTCTTGTTCTTGGCAGGCAGCATATAGGGAGGACCCAGCTCAGATAATCTTGGCATAGTGTCAAGGTCCTTTCCTGATGCCCATGTGCCCTGACATAATGACAGCTAAGCACCCTCAGTTAAATAGAATTAGGAAAACACTAAAAATTCAATTGGTTTTAAAAGAAGCAATTAGAATAGTCAAGCTTAAATCCTGAAGAAGAGATAGGAGAATGCACCTTCTTTCTTGGAAAGGAATGTGAAACAGTGTCACACTTAATCAATATGTTAATTTTTTTGCTGGACTGTTTCTTGTTTTCATTTAATGTAAGTGATGGTTTTCTGGGTTGCCAGGGAGGGGTGGTGATGGAAGGGTCTATTGAGAAATTAAGGTGATGTCAAAATAAAATGTGCCGAAACAAACTGATAACAAATTTAAATGAATTTTAAGCATCGTATGGAAAATAATTCATGCTTGGTTAGTACTTAAAGCTGAACATCTTGACCTCTTTATTTACAAAAGTATGAAGAATTTTTTTTCAGATGAGAAACTTTGTTTCTAAACACATCCTTTCAACAAATTGGAAGACTCTCATTAAAAACTTTTCCATTTTCTTCCTTTAAGAGAAACAAAGTTGTTGGTAGAATTAAAAAAAAAAACCACAAAACTTTGCACTTACCATTTCTGTTGTTTCCATCTGGGATTTCTGAAGTGTATTGAACTCCCAATGTGGAAACTTCCTCCACCAATGCAGATCAGCGACTCATTTGGAAATTAGAGTCTTGAACAGTTTCCTGAGACAGAGTTTAAAACACTTGCCAAAGATCACACTGCTAGTATGCATGAGTTCTCTTAGCACAGACTTTTCTCCCAGCACCAGAATTCACCAAATGAATCCAGACCAATCACAGGTGCCCTCATACTGACTCTTCATGCCAATCTGCAGGACAGTTCTACCTTCTGAGCCATCTGTGAAGGGAGAGAGCAAAGGAAAGTTGAGCTCAGTCTCTGCTTCCAGGGCACCAGACATAGATGGTCAGAAGACAATTGTCTTAGCTGCTGCTGCTTGGTCAGAGTCTAGGAAAGTGTCTGAGATCACACATCCTTCAGAAAAGAAAAACTGTTCTTTACCACCCTTTATTTGCACCATGTTGGGCACTTGCCCACTCCTCTGGCATTCATATATGTTCCCCTTAATTTTCATTCTCCCTTTCTCCTCCTCACCTCTGTAGTCAAAGTCAAGTCAATTCAAGCTTGGATGAATCTGCAGCCAGCAGCAGCAGCCTCCTTAGAAAATAGTGGGTCATAGACTGAAAAGCATGGTGGTACCATCTCCAGCTGACAGGCTTCCAAATTCAACAGCTTTCCTGGCAGCAAGAAAATGGACCCGCTGCCAACATCAATACAGCGAGTAGATGTGTTCGGGGCAGTTGGTTAGAGAGTGCTTATTCCACTTTCTTATTTCTTTCAACTATTAGATTTAGGGCCACTAGGCTTTCTGGACATATTATAAAGTGAGAGGCAATTTGATAAATTAGATAGAGCCCAGGACCTAGAGACAGAAAGATGAGAATTCAAGTCTTGCTTCAAATACTTGTGTGACTCTGAGCAAGTTACTTAGCCACTAAGTTACTTAGCCTTAGTTTTCTTATCTGTAAATTGGAGATAACAATAGCTTCTACCTCATAGGTTTGTTATTAGGATCAAATGAGATTATACACATACACACCTACATGTATGTATGTATGTATATAGATATACACACATATACTATAATTATGTGGATGCTTTTTTAGTCTCTCTAGATTTAGACATTTTAAAGTTTTCTTCCCAACAAGGGAAAGTAAAAGACATAGTGGATAGAGGAATATAGTTGGAGTTAGAAGGATGTCTCAGGTTCAAGTTTTAGCTCTGATGCCTGCTAGCTGTGTGACCATTGGCAAATGATTTAAACTTTTTATTGCCCAAGAAACTATCCAAGACTTTAAGTCCCAAATGAGTTGCTGATCTACATTGGTAGAGGGAGTTTCTACAATGGGAGTTCTGTATATTGATGAAAACTCAGTTCCAAATTCTATCCAAGCCCCTCCTCAAAGAAATTTATTTTGAAAGTCTCATAATGCAATGTATTCTAAGGAAATTAAGACCCTCCATCCTGAGCTCCCTCACCTTCTATATTCTACACTTTATACTGTTCTATATCTTTATTATCCCCTCTTTCTTTATGTTAGTCTCTGAGAAAGAGACAACACTTCCTCTTGCCAAGAGCCCTTTATTTATTCCCCTTAATCACATCACTTCCCATATCCACATGGAGCTCATCCCATACATAATTCTCTCCCTTTCACCTTTTGTTTCTCTCCATCTCCTAACTCCTCCCTCTGTCTGTAAACATGTCCAGGTATTCTGCATCCTTTTAAAAATAAACCCATTTATGTTACCCTGTCATTCCCTCAAACTACTGTGTTATATCTCTCCTCCCCTTTCCTGCCAAGTCCTAGAAAGGATTGCCTGTATTCATTCACTGCCTCTATTTCTTCACCACTTATTCCTTTGTCAATCCTTTGCAATGACTTTGAACCTCACTGCTCTGATAAAGGTGCTCTTTCAGAGGTCACAAGGGATCCCTTCATTGCTAAATCCTGTGGTCTTTTCTCTGTTGGCATCTTCCTTGACCTTCCTCCAGTTTTTAACATTATCAACCCACCTCAATTCCAGGGTAACTTCTCCTCCCTTAGTTTCCGTGTCATTGCTCCTCTACCTTAGCACAGCGAGTTGGTGCAATGGTCTGGAGCAGGGAGACTTGAGTTCAAGTCTACCCTCAAACACTTTAACTTGCTGTGTGACCTTGGGCAAGTCACTTAACCCCTGTTTGCACCTACCTCCCAGGATTATTGGGAGGATCAAATGTGATAATATAAATATAATATAATACAAAAGCACTTAGCAGTATCTGGCACATAGTAGCACTTAATGAATGCTTGCTCCCTTCCTTTTCCCCTTCCTCCCCTCTTTGTTGGTTTCCATTCCTAAATCATAATCCATTCTCCAGTTCCTTTTTGTAGGAATCCCTCAGGGCCCTGTCCTGGGTCCTCTCCTCTTCTTTCTGCACTCTCTCCCTTGGTGATTTCGTCAGTTCTCATGAATTCAATTATCATCTCTACATATATGACTCCCAAATCCATTTAGCCCACCTCCATCTCTTGGAATTCCAATCCTTCATTACCAACTGCCTCAAAGACATCTCTGCATGATATCTGACTGCCAGCCAAGACTTGGTATGTCCATAACTGAACTGATCATTCTTCCCTTTAACCATATCCCTCCAGACTCGCCTATTTCCATGGAGAGCACAATCATACACACACACACATTCATAAATATATCTATCTATACATACACACATATATACATATATAAGCCTTTGTGTATATATACTTATATGTGTGTATTTACAAACACATATTCTTTAATATATGTGTGTATACATACACATATATACACATATATGCCTGTGTGTATATATACTTATATGTGTGTATTTACACACATACACACACACACACACGCATACACTCATCTAGCCAACAGCCTCATTCAGTTCAATTCCTCATCACTTCTGGCCCAGATTATTGTAATGGCCTCCAAGTTGGTCTCCCTCCTTTCAGACTGTCCTTTCCCTAATTGATGCCCCACCCACACAAGCTGCTAAAATAATCTTCCAAAACAGAGTTCTTACCATATCATTTCCTTTGCTCAAAAATCTTCAGTGGTCCCCTCTTGTGTCTAAGTCAGGATAAGAAACCAGTTCCTCAGCTCAGCATTTAATCCTCTCTGTGAGATCTGCTTTCAATCTATTTCTCCAGTCATATTTCTTTTCTCTCCCTTATGCACTTTACAAGGCAGCTAGAGGGTGCAGTGGATAGAACACTGCACTTGGAATCAAGAAGACTCATTTTCATGAGTTCAAATCAGCACCAAGACACATTGGAGCTGTGTGACCCTGGGCAAGTCACTTACCTATGTTTGTCTCAGTTCCTCCTTTGTAAAATGGGAACATGCTGGAGAAGGAAATAGCAAACCATTCCAGTACCTTTGCCAAGAAAACCCTAAATGTGGTCATGGAGAGCTGGATGTGACTAAAATAACTGAACAACAACATGTACTTTACGTCCCAGCAAAAGTAGACTGTTCTCTGTTCCCTCAACTCAAACTTCCAACTCTTACCTCTCCACACTATCCCCCAGGCTTGAAATGCACCTCCTCTCTATTCCCATTTCTCAAAATATTCCTTCAAGGCTCAGTTCAGTCATTACTTTCTCCTCAAAATCTTCCCTGATTTCCCCCAGCGGTTAATGTTTTCTCTTTCCAGGTTGCTACTGTATTCACTTAACTTTTTTCTATTTTTGATCCATTGTGCTGACCTCATTGTTGCATGCCTGTGAAACCTGGACAGTCTACCAGTGTCATATCAGGAAACTGAATTGTTTTCATTTGAATTGTCTTAGGAAGATTCTGAAGATCATCTGGCAGGGTAAGGTACTAGACGCTGAGGTCCTTATTCCAACTAAACTGCCAAGCACTCAAGGTTTACTTCAGATAACACAACTCTGATGGGCTGATCATGTTGTTTGAATGCAAAACATATGCTTGCCAAAAAGACTGTTTTATGGAGAACCCACACAGGGTTCTCATGGTTCACATGGTTCACATGGTAGTCAGAAGAAATGATACAAGGACACTCTCAAGGTCTCGCTTAAGAACTTTGGAATTGATTGTGTGACATGGGAGACACTGGCACAGGACCACTCAGCATGGTATGTCCACATCAGAGAAGGTGCAGTGCCCTATCAGCAAAGCAGAATTGAAACCAAAAGAAATGTGGGATGTGCAAATTTAGAGTATGCACCCCAAATATTCATACAGACTATTTGTGCACGACCTCTGGTAGAGCATTCCAAGCTCATATTGGTCTGATCAGCCACAGTGGGACAAATTGAAACTTGACTCTAGCACAGTGGTGTCATTTTAGTCTTCTTCAAGAACAAAGGACAACAACCAACCAATTTTTGATCCAGACCTATGATTGTATCATTGTAGGAATTGCAACTGCTCTGCCATTTATAGTCCAAGAGAGTTCTTTGAGACACAGAAGGATTTAAGTGACTTATTCAGGGTCATTCAGTATGTGGTCAGAGACGAGATAAGAACTCAGGTTACCCTAATTAATGGCTCTCTATTCATTGCTCTATGGGACCTTTATTTACTTAGCTATGTGTATGTTATGTCTCTTTAGTAGAATATAAGCTTGTGGAGGGCAAGGATGGTTTCAATTCATCATTTGGTTATCACTGTGCAAACATTGGTTGGGCCTTTAAACAAATGGATGTTAACACAAGACAATCTCCAGAATGTTTGTTGATATTAGCATCCTATTAAAGTGGAAGAACTGGCCAGGAAACAGGAAACATAATCAAACACCAAAGCTCAAGTTTCTTGTGTTTCCAAATATTATCTGTTATATAGATTGACTCCATTCTTTTGCTAATGGAAATTTTGTTAATGGATTTAACTTATTTGGTCATGTGTGATATTAATGAAGTTCTTGGGACATCTATATTTTCTTGGTAGGATCCATGAGTACAGGATAGAATTCAACCCACTCAACATTTATTAAGCCACTTCATTTTAAGCCAGCTATCATGCTAAGCACTGGGAACCCAAAGACAAAAATGACTTGCCCTCAAGGAGTTTATATTCTACTAGGAGATATGTGTGTGCAGGTAAATACAACATACATACAAAGTAAATAGAAAACAATTGAAAGGAATTGATAACTTGGGGAACCTGAAAAAAGTCTTTTGTAGGAGAAGACATTTGAGTTAAATCTTAAAGGGAGCTGAGGTGAGAAGAGGGAAAGTGAAGAAGGAAAATATCCAAAGCATAGAGAATATATTGTACAAAGGCACGGAGGTAGGAGATGGGTTATCACATACAAGGAAAAGCAAATAGTTGGCAACGTTGGCATGGAATGAAGAGTGTGAAGGATGTTATATGTAACTAACCTGAAAAGATGGGCTTGGAGCCACGTTGTGAAGAAGTCACTGATGTTTTCCCCTGTGCTCCCTCTGGCTAGGCTGGGCTACCGTCTAAAGGCATATTGTAATGATAATCTGGTCCATGCCACAATTTAGACTTGCTAATAATTATGACCACCCTCCTTCTCACTCATTTCTGTGAAGATGATGGGAGAATCCCCAAAGTGCTCGAAGAGTATCTCTAAAAACTTTTCTGTTAAGTTTCTCCCTAACTCCTTTGCCCTGGCTGTCCCTTGTGCCTAGAATGGTATTTCTCCTCCACTCTGACCCCTTGGCTTCCTTCAAGACACATTTCAAATGCTCCCTTCTGCAAAAGGACTTTTCCTCTTTCCTCTCACTTCATCTCTAACCTGCCCTGAATTCCCGGCATTTTCTGAGATTGCATTCCTTCTACACTTACATATACATAGTTATTTCATCCTAGCACAGTGCTCGGCACATAGTAGGTACTCCAAAAAACACTTTTTGACTTGACTGGTTGACTATTTATCTGTAGTGTCCCCTATCTGGATGCGAGCTCCTTGAGTATAGGGACCTTGTTTTTGTCTTTGTCTCTCCAGCATTTACTACACAGCTTGGCACCAAAAGCACTCAATAAATGCTTGTTGACTGACTGGCCAATTAGTCTATCTTCACTCACTTTAGCCAGTTCTATACTGAGGGCACTCAACACTTACCATGTGACATCCCACACTTTCAGATGTGGGGTGAATATAATGTCATATCATCATATTCCTTTTTAATGTCAAATAATAAGAGAGTCAACATAAGACCACAACTGAGGATAGAATGATAGGACTGGAGTTAGGAGGACCTGAGTTCAAATTTGGGTTCAGATACTCTCTAGCTATGTGACCCTTGGCAAATCATGTAATCTCTGCATGCCTCAGCACCTACCTCTCAGGGTTGTGATGTGGATTAAATGAGAAAATATTTGTAAAGTGCTTACCGCAGTGCCTGAAACATGGTAGCTATTTAATAAATACTTTTTTAAAAAAAGGAAATCAAAATCACCATAATTTCTTGTATCCACAAGAACTTGTATCAGCTGAAATCCATTTTGGGTGCCCTGGGCTAGGGATGGATCACTTTATAAAACTATAGATTATAGCAAAACATAATATAAGATTTAAGGTGATGAACAGAGTAGAATCTAAAATGAAACTTCACAGCCAAACATAAGACCTATTTTCTCAGAAACATGGGAAGTAGAGACGAAATATTGATTGATCCCTATGCAATTTAGAAGAGTATCCTGTGGGCACAGAAGAAATGGTGGAGCTGCCTGAGAGGCATGGGGAGTCTATACCAACAATATCAAAATGACAGGGAGCCAGCTAAACTGGGATTCTGAATACAAAGAGCACAAGTTTAGCTCTCTATGTTAAAGGGCTCAATTTGTGAAAACATGGCACTTCTAATATCTCACTTCCCACAAAAATAGGTTGAATGGGCCGCTCATAAAACTGTAGCAATGTGGTTGGTTGCTGTCCTTCATCTTCGAAGACCAAAATGACATCACCATGATAAAGTGAAATTTCAGTGTGTCTGACTGTGGTTGATCAGACCAATACAAACTCGGAATGCTCTACCACAGGTTGGGCACAGATAGTTCATGTGAATATTTGGAGTGGATATCCCAAATTTGTGCATCCTGCGTTTACTTTGTAGCAATGTAGAAACTTTCAGGATGACCTGAAAGCTGAGATCTCTGTCCTAGGTAGCTACAATGACTTCATCAATGTCTGGAAATATGACGGCAACAGTAATAACAGCAACTATCTCCTCCAAAATCATGTTTTGAGATCTTACATCTTGACCAGGTCAAAAAGGGATGCAATTTTTGCAAGCTGCCTCTTGTCATCTTGAACATCTATTTCTATGCAAATCTGGAGCAATTCAATTCCCAAGAAAAGTGACCACCACCCACCTATAGAAAAGAAGTCCCCCTCTCTTAATAATCTCCACCATACCCAGGGTTTGTAGGGTTTGAAGTGAGCCATGACCAAAAAGATGCCAACCTGAAGGGAACTCATGTGTCATTCTTGTTCTTTCCCTTCTTTTCTTCTCAGTTTATTTCTCTCAAACCCCCATTCGAATAGGAATGTTCCTTCTTCTCACCTAAACCCATGTAAGCAATCCCTAGATTCCTTCAAGCTTGAGCTCAGACAACATCTACCAGAAGCCTCTCTTGATCATGCCACCCACCCTAAGTTGTGCTTTCCCCACCAAGAAATTATTACTTTGTATTTTTGTACTCATGTATTCTGTTCATGCAAGCTCATTGAGAGCAGGAGCTTTTTGTCCATGTTTTCCCAGAGCCTAGCACAACGCCTTGCACTTAATAAAAGTTTGTTCAACTGAATTCCTGACACACAATGAATCCACATTCTTTGATGACTCAGTTCCCCCAAGACAGATATTTTTTCATTCCTCTGCACCTTCCTATGTTGTGTCTTCAAAATGGACTCGTATTTTTAACATTCACATAAAACAAAAAGCCCCACATTTTTCTATGGGTATATGCAAACTTTTAAACTTTTTCTTTTAAGAAAAAGAAACCCTTTAGGCATTTTGGGATTATCACAGAATTTCATTGAATTACAGAATTTCAGTCTATGATGGAAGAGACCTAAAATAATTATTTGTTGAGTACCCTCATCAACTGCCTACAGTCTGAACAATGAAAGACCTCATTACTTTAGCATTCTAAAATATAGCCAGTTTTCTCAATAAACCTCACTGAAAACTTTTACAATGAATAAGAATATAGTATTTATGACCATGAATAGGTGCCCCTCCAGAAGCAAGATTCTTAAGAGAAGCAAGAGACTCTAAGTCCCTTAGGACCTTCAGCACAGAGAAGTCTTGGGATTGGTAAATTATGGCCATATCCTTATTGTCCCTTTGATTGTAGAAATTCCACTTATTCAGTTGTTTTCTTTGCCTAGCCCTGCACTGGGCCATGGCCTATTTGCTTCTGTTAGATTAGATAGTGACACCATGTCTACTTTAGGTTCTCCAAAAGCCAGTAAGATCACAAGGCACTCCAAGCCTTAGGAACTGGCCTGGTATAAACAAAGAAACTATATGAGGGACACTGACAACAGCAAAGCCAACTGATGAAGAGTCAGCAGGACATAGGGGTAATAAAGGCAATGCTGAGACCAAAAGTCCAGGTATACATTTGAACTCTGATTTTATGAAAGCCCTGCCTGATAAAACTAATCTGGGTTAGTCTCAGGGCAGTCCCTGTATTGTTCAGAAGATAGCTTGAAAGTCAATACCCTAGTTAAGAAACTAGAAGGGGATACATGCCTGAGCTTTAAGAATTGGAGGTGGCCAAAGTGGGATGGGTTGTCTTGGAGGTGATAGGTTCTTCCTTGTCAGAGATCTTCAAGCAGGGGCTGAATAAATACTCATCAGGTATGTGGGGATTCCTTCTGGATATGGTTTGGAACATGATCCATAAAGCCCCTCCAACTCTTAAATTCTGTGCTTTTGTGAGTTTACATGAGAATTTTCGATGCATATTAGAATGGCAAGGGAGGAGCCATGGGTAGAAGACAGTTTATACTCAGGGGTGATCAAGAAGATCCCAGATAGAAACTACATTGAACAAGGACTATCTTAAGAGGAAAATATGCTGGGATCCAAAGACCCAAATCCTCTGTCTGTCTGCAGGGGGAGCTGGAATCTGGTGGTTCTCTGGTGTCTCCTTGTTTCAAACACTAGGCCAGGAACTCAGTGACAGGACAATAACCCCATATCTGTGAACTGAAGTTATGCTAATTGTTCTTTTCAAAATATGACCTTTATGTGAGATATCTTGAGTTTCAAGTGCAACGTGAGAAATTTTGCTACAATTTTTTTATTGTGGAAAGAGGGATGATTGTGAAATCAGAAGACCTGGGTTTGAATTCTGGCTCTACCACTTGCTAGCTGGAAACTGATATGTCTCAAGTTCCTAGACAGAAATGTACCTGAATGATTTCTCTGTGTCCTGCCTTTAGTTTCAATTTTGCCCATTGTGAATGAAGGTTGGAATGGGAGAACTCCCTTGGAAGAACAATGCTGGGATAGAAATCCAGGGTCAAAATGTATGATACATGATGATATAAAATGAAATGTATGATGAAAATTGAATTTGGACCTGTTGGCTTAGTCTCCTAGCCTGAAAGTCTAAGGTGGGTAAATTCTTCTATACAGGGTACCCCAAAAGTCTTCACGTAATTTTAATCTAGTAAGAGTTTACTGAGTGGAGACTTTCAGGAAATTCTATACACTATGATGTGATATTGCATGCCATTCCTGGATTACAACCCAAATAGAACTTATTTAAAGGAAACACAAGGTGCAACCAACCAAATATTCCATTAGAGTATTTTGCATGGCCTACAATAAAACTATGGTCAACAAGTATAACATTTTCATAGTACATTTATTAAGGCTTTGACTACTGATCCTTTACGTACATACACACATACATACATATATATTATTATTACTTAGCTTTTTCCTGTTTAAAGCAAGAAAATATTTTCATGCATTTCCCTTTACCTTTGTATAACCTTTTTTCAAAACTCCCAACCATTATTTTGTTTGGATAACTTCTTACGGTGGGATTTTCCAATTTTTAAAATATTATTTTAACTTTCTTCACATACTATAGTTTAAATGACTTTCATTTAGTCCCCAAAGGCATGGGAGTTATCTTTAATATTACTGAGAACAATCTATGTCTGAAACATATGTGCCATAGCCAACTTCTTACCTAATTGTACTTAAGGTTATGTAAACATCATTATAAATTATTTAATCATAAATACTTCATTAAAGCTAACACACCACAGTTCTTAGCTCATAATGCCCACATTTGGCTTAACAAAATGCCATTCAGAACTAACCTCTCCCTAAAACTATATCATGATACTATACAATTGTTCAAGATTCAGCTTTTGCATTTCTCTTAAAAAAAATGCCAAGCCTTGTTAATTCTGATTGCCAGTTGGTAGTCTAATTTTGAGGAACTTGGTTGAGGCCATTTTCTTAATTAGATCTGCCAGAGGAACTTGCAGACACTTAATTTGGACCACCACGTGGTGATCCTCTCTTAGCTTATGATTTTTTCTGAGCTCTAGGTGAATAGAACTGGTCTCTTGCAGAGCATTTGTCCTTCATGCCATCTGCCAATGAAATGGACACTGGCTACTTTAGAGATGTTAGCCCCCTGAGGCATAAACACACTCTTGCCATCACAGTCTAATGGCTCCTCTATGCTACCAAGGGGCCACCATGCTGACTGTTTGGCCCAATGATCTGTTCATACAAAGAAGGGCCATCAAGAAGCAGCAAAGAGAGATGAATGATTCCCTCCCTCCCATCCACCCTGGTTGACATAGGCAGAGGAGCATTTGGAACAGCTCCATCCCAGTTCTCTTGGATCCATGATCTCCCTACTTACACACTCAGAAATGTAAGGGACTTACTGGTTTTGGCATCCAAGAAGCATTCTAGCCTATGGCACACCACAGGTTTCTAGGAGGCAATATGGTATAGTGGAAAGAGTAGGAATTAGGAGACCTGAGCTGGAGACCAAGTTTTGCTTCTAACTAGTCATGTGACTTTGAGCAACTCACTTTACTTTTCTGGGCCTCAGTTTTCTCCTCTGTAAAATGAAATTGTAGGACTAGGAGACCTCTAGGGTCCTGTCCAGCTCTAAGATCCTATATTCCTGTGGTCCAATATGGTCTGACAACAAGCAAAAAAGCAGTTCTTTAAACTCCCCAGAAGCAGAATAGCGATGTGCTGTTGGGAATTAAATTAATGCACAGTGTATCTAAATCATCAACTATCAAGTTTGTCACTTATTGCACAATTTACATACAACTGACTAGGGGGAAAAGCCCAACATGGTCACGTTGTCCCCCATCTGATCTGACTCTTTCTAAAAGGGAGGGACAGTCTTGTCCAACCCACATTCCTACCTACCCACCCACCCATCCATCCAAGGAGGGAGGGAGGCAGTGTATTCACTGGTGTTACTTGAATGTCCAGCTAACTCCTTTCAACTGAAACTTTGACATGGCTGAAAAATAATCAAATAACTAACCCTTTTGGGCCAATGACTGAAAACATCTCAGCAAGAAGTAAAAGAACATACTTTGGTCCTTTAAAATGTCAGCAAAGAGAGTATCATGTTCATTCTGTTCAAAGAAAGGCTGGATTTTGAGTTTTGGGTGAGGAAAATACTGTGCACTGTTTAGGGTCAGATTAACAGAGTCCTGCTGTTGGGGAAAATAAAACTCAGTTGGGTGTTGGTATCAGAGATGGTGATGTATTCAAGGAGCACTGAAGCTACTTCATGTGTAGAGCATCTTGAAATTTGGTGCTTGTATACTGGGCGTGAAAGCCTTTCTTGTTGATGGTATCATCTGTGTGAAAGCGGATCATCAGGGAATCACCTGCAGAGTAGATTTCTTCTAAAGGCTGAGAAAAAAAAAATGATAACAAGCATCTAAATAAGTTGAAGAATACCACCAGGCATTTGTAAAATGGTTTCAAAGCACTTCATACGCATTCTTGCAAATGATCACAACAACCTATGAGGAAGGGACTATCTCTATTATTAGCTCCATTTTACAGATGAGGAAGCTGAGAAGAGAGAGTAAGTGACTTGACCATGGTTAAGCAGCTACTCAGTGTCAGAGGCAGGATTTGAATCCAGTTTCCACTTAATTTTAAGTCTAAGGCCCCACCATGATAGATAAATAGACAGAAAGACGGACAGGTAGACACAAACACACACACACACATATACACACACATGCATGCATACACATATGGATAGATGAATGAATGGATACATTGATGGATAGATGGTTGGATGGATGGATGGATACATAGATACATATATAGATAGAGAAATATACATACATAAATAGAGATAGATAGATGACCGAACATTAATTGAAGCTTATTATGTGCCAGACACTGTGTTAAGTGCTTGGAGTACAAATACCAACAAGCACAATCCTTACCTACAAGGAGCTTACATTCTAATGGAGACAAGATAGCACATAAAAGGGCAAGGGGAGGAGACTGGGAAGTAGCTTAAGGACCTGGAATTCAGCAAGATATGGCAAAAGCTCACATAACAGAGTTCAGAGACTCGGAGAAGAATCTAAGAAGGTGGTGGTGATATGATTAACGCTTTCAACAAGGCTTCCATTATCACCATTTTGCTAAAATTCTTTTCTCAGTGGTTGTAATCACTAAATTCAATGACTTTATTTTTTTATGTAGTCTTTATTTCTCTGGGTATCTCTGCAGTATCTGACACTTTGAGATTTGCAAAGACTAGAATTATGGCAATGGGGAAAGTAAAGAGGGAAAGAGATGTGAATGAGAGTATGGAGGCATAATACATAGGACTTGTCATAGTACAGAGATGAAGGGCAGAGAGGATGGAGTGATGAAGGCACGTATGTGCACCAGGTAAGACAATCTGTCAAAGTTTCAGAGAATGGAACAGATGGAGAAGAGATGAGGTAAGAAGACCTAAGGAGGTCAGGAGGTTGTTGCCCTGGACCAGGTGAGATTCTACAGGAAGAAAAGTCCAAAGGATTGAGAGGCAGGGTGGCATAGTGTTGAGTGCTAAACAAGGAGTCCAAAGGATCCAAGCTCAAATCTTGTCTCTGACACTACAGTATTAACCTCTCTAAATTTCAGCTCTCTATCTTTAAAAGGAAGGGGTTGAACCAGATGACCTCTAAGGTCCCTTCTCACTCAAAAGCTCTGATCCTATGGCTGAGGGGAGGACATTCCTTGTGTCTTCCCAAAGACACATATACGTGTGCGTATAAAAGGGCATGGCCAAAGCTGTGTTTGTTCACCAGAATGTTTCAATGAAATGTGAGGAGCAAGCCTTGGGGTGAATGCCACATAGCAGGTTCCAACTCTGAAGGAAGAGGAACAAAGTGTAGTTTTAATTGTGAAGTTGTCTGAGAACTTAACAACAAAAAAATGAAAGAATTATGAGAAAACACCTCCCTTCTCTAAGGAAGGAGAGCCAATAAGGGATGAAGGCAGTGGAAAATTGCATATAATGTCAGATTTTTTTCAACATATTGATCAACTTTATTTTTTATTCTTCCTCTTTTGCTGCTTTATTTTAAAAAAATTCTTTATTACAATGGATAGCTCTCTGGAAGGAGGAGAGTAGAGACACAAGAGGAAATCTAAGTGATGTAAAAACAAAAGACATTCATAAAAATCTATTTTAAACAGCTGAAAGAGTATGAATTGAGCCTGCTGCCTTCTGTACTTCTATCTGGAGTTGTTACTAGGGTGAGGCACCTGGTTTTCTCTTTTGTTTTGTTTTGTTCTGTTTTTTTTTTATCAGATCTGTGGTTCCACTAATGTAGGGAACTCTCACTGAGAAAATTTCCTCTACCAATGCAGATCTGTACCTATTCCATTATTTAACAGTCTCAGAAGGGGTTCTTAATCTGGAGTCTCTGAACGTGTGTGTGTGTGTGTGTGTGTGTGTGTGTGTGTGTGTGTTTGAGGGGGGAAAGCAAGGCAGTTGGAGTTAAGTGACTTGCCCAAGGTCACATAGCTAGTAAGTGTCAAGTGTCTGAGGCCACATTTGAACTTGGGTCCTCCTGACTCCAGGAGCTATTGACTGTGCCATTTAGCCATGTGTGTGTGTGTGTGTGTGTATGTATGTTTTATGATTTCATGACCGTATTTTAATATAGTTAGCTTCCTTTAAAATCCTATGTATTTTATTTAATATATTTTAAAACATTCTGAGAAAAGGCTTCCACGGCCTTCACCAGATTGTCCATGACAGAAAAAGGGGTATGAAAAGGGGGTTAAGAGATTTGCTCACAGCTAGCCTATGGCAGAAGTGGGGCTCGAACCCAGTCTTCTTGACTCTATCCATCTATCACCTCTCTATCCATTATTCTTTTTTTTGAGATCCAACTCATTTTATTTTGGTACTCTGAAGTGTTTTACAAGGTGGTAACTACCCTCTTTCAGTTTTGCAGCATTTGTAAATTAGATAAGCATAATATCCATGCTATAATCCAAACCATCAATAGCATAGGTAATAAATAGCCCAAGATGTCTCAGTCATGATTTGAGGCCTTCTACCCACTATTGCCAGTCAAGTAGCAAGCCCCTATTGAGTGAGAATAATTAGCTAAAATTGTAAGATAATTAGAAATAACTACCAAGTGGTGACTTCTTCACTACATTCCTCTCCCCTCAAACTGGCCCTGGCCTGTTCTTTCCCTGCAGCTATCTCTCAGATACCATCCCATAGAACGATTCTCTTCCAATTCCTTCTCCATACGCCTGGGCCTTATGTCTCAATCTCTCTAAGGTCTCTCTTTGAGATTTTGCTCCTCTGACCCTCACTATGATTCTTTCCTTAAAAAGCTGATTGGTGTTTACCTTTTGTGCTTGCTCCTTGATTTAGGCATCAGAATTACTAACTATGACTCCACCTAGCTCTTTTTCTATATAACTGGTACAATTAGTTATACATGTAAATAATATTTTGCCAAGAAGGTGCTCTGAGTTGTATAAACTCATTCACCAGACTTGGATTTGTGGCTGATGCTAGAAGCAAGATCACCACTTAGTGGCAACTGGTATAAACTGCAAAGACCCATTCCCTGGAATTTTGGGTCCTGAAGGACCATAGGAACATAAATCTAGAACTGGAAAAGTTCTTAACATGACTCTTTCATTTTATAAAGAAACAGAAGCCAAGAATGGTGTGTGGATTGACCCAGAGTCATTCAAAGAGTTAGTGGGAAAACTAGTCTTTGTCCCAAGTCTTCTGAGGCCAAATCTAATATTATTTCATTACACTGGATCTCTCTACTTTGTAAAAGCCATATGACATAACATAATACAGCTTGGATGTTCCTCTTGGCAAATGTCTAAAATGACTGAGTTTCTATTATAAAAGCAATTAACCCAACCCTGGGACACCATTTTCCCTACTGTGTGACCAAGGGCTCAAACTCTGCTACCTTAAATAACCTCTTGCTCTGACAAAGGGCTCAGTCTTACACCCCAACTATACAGAAACATAGAGCATTAGAGTTGGAAGAGACCTCAGCAGTTATCTAGTTTTACTGTTATCCCCCAAAAGGATCCATACAAGTGATTATCCAGCCTGTGCTGGAAGAATTCCCTACTGGAGGTAATCCATTCTACTTTGGGGCAACTTTAGTTCTTAGGAAGCACAAATTTTCCTCCTTGAAATTTCTGGAGGTTCTCCTACTTCTGCCCTCTTGGTTCAACAGTTGCAAGTTGCTCTTCAGCATTGCTGAACCAATTCACAGTGCCAACGGTATCATTGTAAGTCTGTTTTCCTGCAGTACTTGCAACAATTGTCATTTCTTTTTTTCCCCTTTTTTTCATGTCTTTGCTAACATTACTGAGTGTGTGGTAGGACTTCAGACTTGTTTTCATTGGCATCTAATTATTGCTGATTTAGAGCATTTTCTTTTCATATCCTTAGGTCAAACACAAGGCTAGCTCATCTTCTACATGATAGTTCTTCAAACACTTTGAGATACTCACCATATTTCCCATCCTTGTCCCTCCCCCTTCCCCAGTTTGCTCTTCTTCATGATAAATCCTTTTTCAAAGGGTTCAGTCTTCCTAAGTCACAGACTCAAAGCCCTTCACTCTTCTCACTGCTCTTTTGCACACTCTCTGGCTTATCAGCGTCATTCCTGAACTATGTTGCTCAGAAGTCTAACCAGAGCTATTTTCTTTCACCCCAGGAATTCCAGTTTCAGGCACACCAATCCCCCATCTCAGCAGTACAACAGAAAGTACTATCACCCACATCTTGGCCTGGAGAACCCAGGAGTCACCTTCCTCTTACTTCCTGCTTCTCTCTTGAATAGAATTACCTGCATTAATTATTTGTTTACACTCTTCCAATAATTTTTTTACTTAGGTCTGAACAAAATCTGTTTATAATAAGGGATGTGGCCAAAGGCAGAGGTAAATAAATTTGGTCTTAGAGGCAACGAAATAGAATCGAACCTTAATCCTAACCCTAAATGCGCCCATTTTACTTTTTAAAAAAAGTAAATAAAGCCACAAAAAACCCCACCCTCATGTTCTCCCTAAGGACAGAGCCTACACCAATGATCATCACAATAACCATTTTCTATACTTCATGTAGTATAGAAGGAGAAAAATTTAAAGAATATTTCCTGAGACCACTGCACATGGTCAGCATCCAGTCTTGATACTCAAAACTCAACATTATTTAAATTCTTGAATTTTTTAAGCTCTAGTTTCAAGTGAATTTTATTCCTACTCTACTTCTATTTGCCAAAATTAAAAGAATTTCATTGCTATCAATCTGTACCAAATCCACCTGCCTCCTCAAAAGTCAACCCAAGCTTTTCTCCAATGCTGTTACCCTGCCATTGGCCATGAGATGCTCTGGCTGAGGACTTTCACATCTGGGACTTACCCCAGAGCCGCAGAACCTGCCCAGCCTTGGGGCTGTGCTGTCATAGCCATCAAAGGCCTCCATGTAGTCATAGCCACAATCTGCCTCTTCTTCGACTTCAAACGTCTGAAATATTAATTCCACACCATAACCATCCTCTGCTGCAATCACCCAGTCACAGTGAGACTGCCCAGAATAATTGTTGTCACCAAACTGGGCATGGGAATAGAGGTCTTTGGTCTGGACTTCTGCCTTCAGCCGGCCACCGCATTCTGTAGTAAAGATACAACCTGTTATGGTTCAGTTGCAAAACTGAACATCTTACTCTTTTCCCTGTTCAACCTTAACCCCTTCTCCTGAGTTATGGCCAAAGGTAAAAGTAAGTCAATGAAGAAATAAGATCTGTCTCTGATCAAAAAAAGAGGAGCAGGACCCAAGTATACAAAAATATTCACAGAAGCTCTATTTGTGAGAGTAAAGACACAGAACCCAAAACCATACTCATCAATTGGGGGATGGCAAAAGAAATTATGGCACATAAATTAAATGGAATATTAGCTTGCTCTTAAAAATTAGGAAAGGGAAAATTATATGAAATATGGGTAGAGTTGTACAAATAGATGCAGATTGAAGTGAGCAGAACCAGGAGAACAATTTATATGAAAACAACATTATAAAGATAAACAATCTGGAAAGATTTTGGGACTGTGGTCAATGCCATGAGCAACCATGACTCTGGAGGACTGATGATTGAAACACGCTACCCACCACCCAACAGAGAGATGAGGCACTCCAGGTGCAAACTATGATGTACATTTTGTGATGTGGCCATGTGGAAATTTTGCTTGACTATAAATATTTTTACAAGGCTTTTAAAAATATTTTTAATGGGCTAAGAGTGTTGGGAGGGAGAGAAAATTGATTTTTGTTCATTGAAAAAGATTGAATTAAATTCTAAAAATAAATACAGGCATGGAATCATAGACTAAAGTTGGAAGGAATCTTGGGAGTCATCATGTTTCACCACTTTGCCTAACAGATGAGCGGTCTGAGGCACAGAGATGTTAACTGATTTACCCAAGATTAGGAAGTTAGTAAATTTCTGAGGCAACATTCAAACTCCAGTGCCCCATCCACTACGTAAACTTCTCATTTTACAGCTGAGGAAACTAGACCCAAAGAGATTATGGTATTTGCCAAGGGTCACATAGTTATTAAGTGTCTGAATGTGGATTTAAACCTAGGGCTTCCTGACTCCACGACAAGAAGATAAGTGTTCAAATGACTACTTTCTAGGATTTGCGGAAGGACCACTCAGGGGCAGGTGAGACTGAAAGGTGAGACTGAAATTGAGCTGAGAAGATAGTTGGAGAAGAAGAAGAAGGCTGAGAGATGATGGAATAATCGGGATGCTTGAGGAGCAGCCCATCAAAAGTTTAATGTTGTCGGTCCCACAAAGACGACTGATAACCCAGTGTACCTGTGCTGTGTCTTGCTTGGAAACCTCTCCTCTGCACAGAAGCATCAGAATAGAACCTGAGAAACATCCTGTTTGTAGAAGCCACCACAGGATCTGGCTTCCTGCTGCCACAGAAGCGGCCGAGGATCGGGGACTTGCTGGTGGGTCCATCGTAGAGCTCCAGGTGATCATAAGCACATTCTTGGTGTTGTTCCATTTCAAATTCATTAAAAGTCTATGAGACAGAAAAGAATAAGCCAGGGAAAGATCAGGTCACCTCCAGAAGCATGAGTCCAGAGGTCCAGCACTTGTTTATTCACTTTGGTAGTGTCTCAAGAATGGAAGGGAGCAGCAAAGGTCTCCCAGTCCTGGGCTCTTGGACTAGCATCGTGGGAAAAAGTTCAGCTTATATTGTGTAAGTAGCTCATCCCCATGGCTCATTCAATTTAGACAGAGTTGTAAAGAAAGAAAGAGGAATCAATAGCCATTTATTAAACAGTTGCAGTACATCAGGTACCATGCTAGACACTCGAGACATAAAGATAAAAATGAACAATCCCTGCTTCCAAGGAGATTGTATCACAATACAATACTACTGTGGTCTTTCAATGGCTAGTCCCCCAAAGCCCACATCCCAGAGAGATGGATTATCTCACAGAAAAAGAAAATCCCTGCTGCTTTAGGCTACTCAACAAACTTAACAGGGTAGATGAGTCACTCTTTTCTCCTACTGCCTTCCCCAAGAAATATAAAAAATTCAGGCCACATAACAGACACAGACATTAGGCAGATTGCCAGAAGTTGTCTTCTAAGGTATTTTGACTAACTGTATCTGTGGGATTCACAGGAGATGGGCCATGATGAGAATAGGAGATGATAAAAGATTAGGGAATAGATAAGATTGCAGAGGGATAGGGAGGGACCTGGGAACTAGAGATAGAAACAATGGAGTAGGGGAGGAAAGGAAAGGAGTAGCCATTGACAAAGGAATACAGATGATGATAGAGGAAGCATCTAGACCAAGGAGCAGTAGGGGACAGATCAGTGTGGCTAGGAGAAACAAGAAGGCTAGAGGATAAAGAAAGGAGCAGGTCAGGGTGGGCATTCAAGGAATGTCAAACAAAGATACACAGGGAAGAGACTCCAAAAAATTGTAACAATCTGTAAAATGGAGAGGATATCTATTCTGTTACCTCCCAGGGGAATCAAATAAGATAATGAAAAGATTAAATAAGATAATGAAAATGAAAATGTTTTGAAAATTATAAAATGCTACACAGACTGGAAACATTCTTACTACTATGCTGGGCAAGGAACTTTCAGTCTTACAGAATTATATAGCCCTTTCCATATCCCTCTTTATCAGTCTCACAAGGATAATTAATCACTGACATAAGTGTTATAGTTGTAAAGATTATCCCCCTCTATTCAATATCATTTCTTGTCCCTGTTGTTCCTTTTCCTTGTTTCTCCTCCATTTAGAGATGGCTATGGGGTACAATGGACAGAGCACTGGGTTTAGGATTAGAAAGACCTGAGTTCAAATCCAGCCTCAAACACTTACCAGCTCTGTGACCCTGGGCAAGTCACTTAACCCCTGCTTGCCTCAGTTCCATGGACTGTAAAATACGAATAATAACAGCACCCACCTCATAGTATTGTTGAGAGGATCAAATTAGATAATATTTGTAAACTGCTTAGCACAGCACCTAGCACATTGTAAGTGCTATATAAATGTTCACTATTATTAAAATAAAACTCTCAGAGATACCCCCATACCCTCCCCTGACATTCTGCTAATTCTGAGGATCAAAAGAGGTTTTTTTTATATTTGGAAGTACAAAACAGATGAGTTGGCAATATGATAATTATTTTACCTGCATGATTGAAGAAAATGCACAGCTGTATCATTGACAAAAGAGTAGCAAAGTCAGTATTTGGTACCAGAACTACCTTCAGTCCTAGCTTTCATACTTTTGATCACTATACTTTCTTTCTTGGTGTGTTGCTTAGGGAATGCTACTTGTAGGTCTTAGACCATAGACTTGACATAAAAATTTCATTTCAAACAAAATAGCAGATTTCTTTGTTTAGTATTTTCCAATCAACAGAAGTAACTCACAATTTTTACCCGATGACCAGGAGTGGAGGAAATATTCCAAGTACACTCCTTTCTACTGGGATATTTATCAGGCCAATTTGGACTCGCCATTGTTCCTTCTGCACTGTTGATCCTGTGCTCACAGCCAGCTAGAAGAAAAGAGATATACTCAGTTCAAGGAAAGTACCAACTGATAAAAAGATGATTTCCTGTAAGATTCATCCTATTTTAATTTCTTCCTCTTGGGATTTCTCATTGTACTTTTTGTTTGCCTCTCTTATATACTTAACATATTTTGTTTTACATTGCTTTTATTTGTGAAGTAGTATCTGAAAGAGGATTAAACTTATATTAGTGAGATCAAAATTTTATTTTCATTCTGAACCTGTGATTTCATTGACTAGAGGGGCTGGAAGTTGAATGAGAAAATTCTTTCTACCAATGAAGATTCACAATTATTCTATAAGTTATAACAGAATGTCTTAAGGGACTCTGAGAGTTTCAGTCACTTGTACAGGATTGCATAGCTTGTATGAGTCAATGGTGGGACACAACCCCAGGTTTTCCTGACTCTCAGATGGGCTTTCTACTTACTATAAAATACTAACTCTTATCTTCCAAATAATTGATAATAAATGTTTGTTGAATTGAAGTGCTCTATTAGATTATTCTTCTCAAGAATGAAAGGCAGTAATAGGACTAACCAACATGTAAGAATTTTCCAGAGTTTTTTTTATATCCATGAAGGGATAAACTTTTGAGAGTTCAGTGTGCACTTCAAAAAAAAAAGTATTTACTCTTTCATTCACTTATTTCTCTCCATATATAAATTAATTCTATGTTATCAAACATTCTATAACTATTATTTATTTTATATTATTTTGCTAGATCTATCATATTTTAATAACATTGTAGTCTCCTATTGTTTTTGCATTCTTCCTCTTGTAGTGTTATTAATTTTTATTTAATTACCAAAACCTGGGGTTTGCCCAAGTTAAATATAATTATATACATTGCATTTAAAGTTTATCTTAGCATTATATGATATATTTAATCTTTCTCTTGATGCTTTCTGATTTAAATTCAACTTTTCTGATATCAATACTAACAGTCCTACTTTTTTTGAACATGCAATTTCATGAACACTTTTACAGAAATCTTTTAATTTTAAGCTATACATTTTTGCATTAAATATGTTTCTTATAAAGAATATATTGATAGATTTTGTTTTGAATTCAAGTTGCAATTCTTTTCCTTTTATTGGGTGAATTCAAGCCCTTTATTTTTAATCACTGTATTAAATTCTTCATAGAATGTAAGAGTATAATCTCTCTAAAACAAAAAAGTTACACTTTTTTGTTTGTATCCCTGCCTTGCATATAATAAGCACTTAAATGTTTGTCAAATTGATCTTCCAATATTTTTTACAGTTTTGTTCCTAATATTATCTAAGTTGTAAATCTATTTCATTTTCCCATAATTATTTCTACTTTTAAATTAGTTAATTAATAATTTTGAACTAATTCATATTTCATTTTTAAGCTCTTAATTATGTGTGATTCCCTGAGACTTGACTGACTTTTAGTTAAAGTTAGGAGTTGTCCTTTGAGATTCATCCACTCTTCTCTTTTTTTCTTTTTTGTTTTCTTTCCCACTTTAAATGTTTTCTAGTTTATAACTTTAAGGATATTCTAAATTTTATTTATCATTAATTATAATATACATTTAATCTCAAATTCTTACTTGTTCCCATTTAACTCACAAAAGGTTACATAGCTTTATATTCTCAACTGGAGATAATGATAAGTTTATATTATTATCTTTGATAACTTCTTGACTTGATAATATGAAGCTTCCTTCAACTTCTGTAAGTTTTTTCATTGAATTCTATTTTCAATAATTCTTTGAGGTATATTTAATATTTAAATTTTCTGCTTCATATAAAATATTCAGATTTATGGGATTAGTAATTCTTTGTTCCATCCAATCCAATCTTTTCATGTATGCGTCCTTTTAAAAAAACAGTAAATATGTTTTTTCTTGTGTAATTGCTTAAAAATATGAGGACATAGGATGGCATATAGATAGGAAGGAAGGAGAGAATTTGGAACCCCAATTTTTTGTCACATATAAGTTCTTTTTCTTTCTTTCTTGGTCTTCTAAAGACTTGTTCTTCTGAAATTTAATAATTATTTCACTTAGAGGCTTAGGTTCTGGATTTTTCTATGCTGAGGTCTTATGAACTTTTTCCACTCATGGATTAATCTCTCTTCTTGTGCATTCTTCAGAAATTTTCCCCTGATTATTTTTTCCAACATGAAGTATTTATTCTTGTACTCTCTGGGATTCCAATTAATCTGATGTTTGAGTTCCTCTATCTTTAAGTCTATAATTTTATTCTATATTGTCATCAACTGATTTTTAAAAAATTCTATGATATCATGGGCTTAGTCTTTTATTGTTGTTTCCAGAAGGCAACATGGCATAGTTGAAAGAGCAGTAACTTGAATCAAGAGACACCTGAGATCTAATACAGCCTCTGACATTTACTGGCTATGTGAATATAAATAAGTGAGTGTAAGAGATTTAATTTCTCTATACTTCAATTACCTCACTTGTAAAATGGGGATAGTAATATCTCTAGTCCTTACCTCCCAGGACTGTTATAAGGATCTAATGAGACAACGTACATAAAGCACTTTGAAAACTTTAAAGAATTATACAAATACCAGTCATTATTACTCATTCATATTTTTCCATTACTCTTCCTCTGACCTTCATTTCTTCCATGGAAGGTTTCATTCTTTGTTTTGCCTTTTTGTAGATTGCTCCTTTTAGTCCTCCTTTATCATTTTTTTAAGCATTACAGCCTTCCCTTAAATCCTTTAATATACTTTAAAAAATCTTTTGCTATATCTTCCATCACATATATTGCAGAGACCCCTCTAATGCTGCTCTTTAGATCTTTTATAATGCAGAATTTCCTTATGGTAGGGAACTTTTCTTTGACTTGCTCTTTTTCTTCCAGATGAGGTCTGCCTCCTATATTATTTCTATGGACTTTTTTCTTTTTAAAGAATATCTCAAGAAGATGATCTTTTTTTTTAAAGGAGACTTTAAGACTTTCTTCCCTCATGCAATGAATATGGCAATGCCAAGAAGACCATCTTATCTATATTCTCATGCCTGATTCTAATGGGGTAAGGGAGTGAAGCTGCGGCAGATAATATCTATTAAGTGCTTTGAATGCCCGGTAAATATCAGTTACGGGTATTATTGTCATTGTTCCCATTATTAGTTACCATAGTACAATTTATAAAAGCCAGTAATAACTAAGCAATTTTAAGTGTTAAGCCTTGAGTTCAAGCAAAGAATATGACTTAGACATATTTATGGTGCACACACTATGTCCTTACCAACCATGTATGGGAATGAAGAATCTGTATGTTTGATCCAGTGCTTCATCTCTCTACATTAGGATTGGACTCCAACTCTAAATCTCAAAGCAGGCATTCCAACCTTGGTGACCAAGACCCTGCTCATAGCTTTAGTAGCAGTCTGCATTTGGAAAAGAAGATGTGATGGGCATACTCATTTGACTATCCCCTTCCTTGGATTTGTCTCTGTTAATGGGAACGTAAATGCAGTCATTGGCAATGACTATAGTAATGGATGGAACAGTTATAATGTCTCTTACCCCTTTTCTGTTTCCTCTTTCTGGGTCTTCCCTTGACTCTAATCCTGGAGGAGGACTTTCTCGTAAAGCTTTAATTGTTCCTTCTTGTTCTCCCCTCTTTAGATCTGTTCCATAGAGAACCTTCTGAATCTACAGTAGCTATGGCAGCTCTCGATACCCCTATGAATCTCTATATGGCATTTAATTTAGGTGAATAATGATCTTAATTATAAATTCCATGGCACATTTCACTCCAGGTGTTTTGGCCCAGGTCCAAGCGCAATATGAACATTATCCAATCCACCTAGACAAGAAGCTTAACTTGGGCCAATAGTGATTTTTCCTGTTATTCCAGAAGGTGAATATAGGACAGCTAATGAATGGATGTAATACCAAAGCAGATTTAATTTCAGTATAAGAAGTTTCTATCAATGGAGCTGTCCAGCAGTGAAATCGTTTCCCTTAAGTAGGCAACCCCCCTGGGAATGGTTGAAGGGCTATTAGTCAGGGATGTTGAATAAGAGATTCTTGTATTGTTCAGGAAGTTGAACTAGATGACCTCTTAGATCACTCTCAACTCTAAACTCTATGAACTTGAACAACTCAGGGAAGGAGGCTGAAGGAAGGTTCCTATGCTAATAGTACAGATAAGGAGATGAAATCAACAAACATTTATTGAATTATTACCTTTTACAAGGCACTGACTGAAAGTGCTCCCAAATTTTTCAGTTATACTGTTAACAATCACTAAATTTTTAAAGATAGAAATTCAGAGTGTAGGACGTCCCAATGAGTTTATTTATACAAAGTTATAAATAATTCCCTAATATCATGACTTTTTGCCTAATAAAAGAACTCTTTAAAAAATGGTAAAAAAAATCAAAACAAAACCTTAAGCACTCTGATCAATTAAATTATTAACCATGATTTCAGAGACTCAGTGATAAATAATGTTATCCATCCCTTGTCAGAGACATGATAGACTCACAATGCAGAATGTGATACATTTTTAGACATGGTAATTGGATATTTTTTTTCTTAACTATTCATATTTGTTATAAAGATTTCATTTTTGCTTTTCTTTTTGTGGTAGAGGATACTAGGGGCAGCTAGGTGGTAAGAGCACTGGGCTTGGAATCAGGAACACTTATCTTTGTGAGTTCAAATACAGCCTCAGATACTTACTAGCTGTGTAACCCTGGGTAAGCCACTTAACCCTATTTGCTCCAGTTTCCTCATTTGCAAAAATGAGTTGGAGAAAGAAATAGCAAACTACACCAGTATTTTTTACAAGAAAACTCCAAATGGAGTTAAATGTGACTGAAATGACTCAAAAACAAAAGGGAGCTAGAAGGAGAAAATAAATGCTTGTTAAATTGAAAAAAAAATCAACAAAAATTAAAAAAATATAGAAATGGTAAGAGACCTCACCTTCTTTACAGTCATGGCCATTCTCATGTAGCACAAACCCATTTTTACACTGGCAAATATAGCTTCCAAATGTGTTGATGCATTCATGTTGACATCCACCATTGTCCTGAGAGCATTCATCCTTGTCTGGAAAGGAACATGTGCATTTCCAAGAGATGAACGAGACTGAACCATGCAGGAACCATTCCCTACTTTTCAAAACTCTATTCAAAACTGATCTCCTCCAGAAAGTCTACCCCGGTTACTCCCAACAGGTTCGATTCATCACCTTAGTTCCTTCCTGTGCTCAATATCTACTGAACATGCATTTGCATCATATTCATTTGTACTTGTTTGTGTAAGGTTTTAAGAATTTTTTTTTAAAATAGACTTTGTATTGATATCTTTTGTTTTTTTACATAGCCTGAATTTCCCTCTATATCCTTCCCCTTCTCTTTCCAAAAATACCAAATACTTTTTAAAAAAATAAAAAGAGGAATAGAAAAATAATCACAAAACTAATCAATACATTAGAAAGAAAAAGATGCATGCAGTCTTCTCCACCTACACTTATGGGCTTCCATCTTTCTCACACTCATTCAAAAAATTTTTAAAACTTTTTAATAGGTTACTTAATCTGATAGTAATGAGTAGCTATGGGGTTGTATCCTCTACTCCTCTTGACTTAAAGTTGTTCACTGACTGACCATATGCCTACCAGATGCATCTCAACTCTGTCCTTCAGAAACTAGAAAGTCCATTCAAGTGCCAATACTTTCTCTCCTTCTACCCAGCGGTGCTTTTTCAATGTAGTCAATATGTCATAAACCATTGTATAATTAAGTTTTTAGAGTCTCTTATTTCATGCATGTAACTGAGAATACTTAATAAATGGGTAAGGTGGCCAAGAAGAAAAAACACAGAATGACCCCAAACTCAACGCACCCAGGTCACCTCTGCCACCTCCACTTCTACCTTTCTCCCCACCACCACAGGAGCTCATCTTCCCTCAATGCTTCAACTATTGCATTTATGATCATGACTCTCTAATTTATATCCTGAGGCCTAATTCTTTCAGGACCTTAATTCTGAATGTGCCTCCAAATTCCCTTGCATTAAAATCTCACCTCCTTCCTCATTCCCACTGCTTCCGCTCTGGTCAAGGCTCTCATCACCTCATTCCTGGGTTGCTCTAACTGTCTTTTGGTTAGACCAGATTCTCTCACCTCCTATCTCCCCCATCACCACCTAAGTTTTCCTAAAACACTACTTTCACCACACTATTGTCCTACTCAGGAACCTATCATAGCTTATAATTGTCTGTTACATAAACCTATCTCCTTCCACCCCATGAAACTATAAATTTATGGTTCCGAGTCTACAAAATGTTGTTTTCTCTATTAAAATGCCAACTTCTTGAGAATAGAGACTGTTTTCATTTCTTCTTTGTATCTCCAGCTTTTAGCATCATGCTAGGAACAAAATTAGAACTTAACAATTGCTTCTCGATTGGTAGGTTTCTTGAGTTTTGCATTCTAGCCACTCATTTCACATCTCATTTCCCACTACTTAACATAGGAGTTTAGCTCTCTTACTGTCCTACCAGTATAACATCCCACCCTCAGGTCTTTGTTCATAAAGTTTCCCACCTGAAATTCCTCCCCCAAGCCCTTCTTCTGATCTAAAACTTCCTGTATTCTTAGGAGTTGAATCCCCCTCTCTGAAACATCCACATACCTGAAAAGAAGTGGGCTTTGAAGCCACGTTTAGAAACGGTATTGTCTGATTTGAACTCCACTCTCATGTTGTTGCCTTGGGAGGTAATCACTTCTGGTTTCTCAGAGCCACAAAATTTTCCATGAAGTTTGGAATCAGAGGACAACCCACTTCGGATCTCCACATAATCATATTTACAAACCTGCAAGAGAGGAGAGTGACACTTCTGGCTGCTCTCACCCACTCACCACTACTGCTCCCCTTCTCAAAGCTAATACCTAAAGACATAGAACTTTGTCACTGTAGATGTTCCCTCAACCAACACAAACTGCAGCCCTTCCACACCTTAGTAGACCCTTATCATGAGCTGCCACAGCAAATACAAGCAAACAAAAAACTCCACATTATTTCCTAGGGCCCAAATTCTGGAAATGAGCCTCTCTGAAATTAGCTAAGTAGATTCTCGAATTGCAAATTGGATAGGACCTACAAGAACCCTGGCATTGCCTTTGACAACCCAGGGGGCCCTCTACCTCATAATAAAAGCTCAGATATGTCTTCAGGCAAGGTTTCCTGAAGCCAAATTACAGTCATAGTCTGCCTAAAAGACCCAAACCCAGCTGCTTGATTGGGCTCTAACAGCCTCAGGCATCACAGTAATGAGTGGTGTGTATTCTGATGAGAATTCTCTCACTAACTAAAATGCAAGTGATGGTGAAAGTCTGATCTGTTTGCCAGAAGAGTTTGTCATCATTTTATGGGGCAGGCCCATATATTTGTCCATGCAATCCAATTCAACGCAACAGATATTAAGTGCCAAAAAATGGTAAAAATTGTGCACGGATCAGTTGATTAAGTACTGCTGCCAATCATATAATAACATAGAACTATAGGAAGACTACAGTATATTACACACAGAATGCCAGATCACTGAACAAAAAAATCAGTGAGTCCAGAACTCACTTTCACCAACATTATATAGGTTTCGGTTACATACGCAGGATGGGTATCATGGATGGGTACAATGGAATTTCAAAAAACAAATAAAGAACAATGATGACTCGCAGACCAAAGAACAGATGGCAGAAGGGGAAGGTCTTTATCAGGTAAAACAGGAAACTAGACAGGACCTGGAGTTGACACTTCAAGCTTGATTTTGCAGACTCTAGATGACTATGTGACAGGCTTATTCTAAGTAAATGGTAGTAAGAAAGTGAAGCCAGAAATCCTCCTATCACACTACTATGCACAAGGTACTATGAAGAGGTCACATGTCTGATTAGAGGTGTGCCTCAGTGGTTAATGCAGCTTTTTTGATTAGATGACTCCTCACTGCCAGGGGACCAGAAAATTCAGAACTAGAAAAGATTTTAATGATCAATTATTATGTCTTCTTCATTTGACACATGGAGATGGGCAGAAGCAGAACCATAAGATTTAGAGGCAAAAAAAACTTTAGAAATTGAATGTAATACAGTGGAAAGAACACTGGATTCAGGAATCAAGAGTACCTGGGTTTAAATCTCAGTTCTGCCAGTTGACATCTGTGCGACTTTGAGCAAGTTTAACCTTGCTGGGTCTCAGTTCCTTCATTTGCACATTAAGAGGGTGAGTGGTAGGCTAGATACGCCTAAGTTCCCTCAAGTTCTAAATCTCTGATTTTTTGAGCAGCAGAGCAGAAATTGGAACATGTCTGACTTGATATTCAGGCTTGTAGAGAGTCCTAAAGTCATCTTGAAACATGGAAGTCTGGTCAATGCTTAGATCTCTGGCTACAGGACAGGTATCTAACCCCACCTTTTATTCTAGCCTGTGTCCGAAGAGGTTGAACCCTATGGTTCTTCTTATTTGTGTTCTTCTTGTTTGATAACAACTCAACTAGGGGCAAAAAAGCAAAAGAGAGGTGGATTTGGAGGATCAGAGGAGACCTGAGCTTGAATCTCAAGTCTGTTAGTCTTTCTGTGACTATGGGCAAATCACTTAACTTCTCTGAGTAGGATTAGATGAGCCCTGGGGTCCCTTCTGATTCAAAATCTATGATCATAAGAGGCTATAATGTGCAAGATATTGTTCCAGCTAAGGTAAACGTCATTCTCTCCATTCCTTCTCCCGTCTGGGCAGGTCCCTCCTTCTTTCACAGGACACCTACTCCAGGCAATGCTGGACCCCAGTGTATTTGCTCTCTTCTTTGGGCAACCTATTGTCTCCTAGATCCTTCAGCTGATTATTGGTTTTCCTGCAGTAGTGGTTAGTGGGTCACTAGAAATCAGTCAGGAAAATTCATGACAGGAGAGGATACAGATGACAAGAGTCACACAGAGAGAATACAATGAAATCCAGATCTCAGTGTCAGAAAAACTCAACAGGGTTTCTCTGCTGGATCCCAGGGAAGAATCACTCCCTGCCTATGGCTATCTTAGGGACTTCTTTGTCTTTGGGTCTTCTCTGGATAATTTGATAACTCAAAGTGAAGGAACTTACATCATTGCCTTCCAGCTCAAACACTTCAAACTGGAGGGAGATCCTGTACTGGGTTGGAGCCACCACTTGCCACACACAGTTTTTGTTTGTGGGGTATTCCTTAGGCCATCCAGGGCTGGTAATGGTCCCATTAAGCTTGGTCATGAAGCCACCACAGGCCACTGCAGAGGTGAAAAGCAAATACATATGTCAACAAGTCTTAAGTTCTAAGTGACCACTGTGTCCTGGCACTTCTCATGTTCTTCAGGGAAAAGAAATGTTGAGTCATCTAAGCCGGGTTCATCTAACCCCTCTGCTGACTCCTGTTCGGATGGTTACATTACAAAACATATTTTTACCATTTCTGAAATCCCTGAAGAGAGCCCATTTTAGTGTCATTCAAACTAGACCAGGTAGATTTTTGTTATGGGCACTTCAAATTACCCTAGCTTATTATTTTGAATAAGGATATTTTCTTTTCCTAGTAGATAAACATTAAAATTCTTGTAGTCTACAGTGCATGGAGATAGGGAATAGAAAAGAAGGGAAGTCAGTGTTGGAAAAAGGCCTCAAGTTACAGAATGATGGTTATTTAGGCACCCTGGGTTATAGATTTTGAGCTGGGAAGGACCTTAGGAGTTATCTAGTCCAATCCCTTCATTTTATAGAAGAGGAAACTGAGGCATGGAGAGGAAAAATAATTTGCCCATGTTGATAAATTAATTAGCTAGAATGTGGATTCATTGAACCACTTAATATTGGTTCCTTGACAGAAGGGTTGGTTCCTTGAGTTATCGGTGCTCAGAAGAGCTTAAGAAGTAATGAAAGGTCTAGGGGTTAGGGCAAAGTGCCCTGGGTCAGCTGTAAGAAGAGAAATTTTTGACATGGAAGCTTTATGCCCAAAACATAAAGATGATTCTTCAGCACAGCCTTTTAAAATTTAAAGTTGAACTTGGTCTTCCCTTGGTTTCCTCTTCTCCTAGGCTAAACATTACCAATTATTATAACTAAGCTTCATACTCCATGATTTCCAGATCCCCAATCATTCAGTTACTATCCAATTCTAATAAAAAAAAGTCCTCATTCTCAAATATATAGAGAACAGAGTCAAGTTTATAAAAATAAGAACCATTCCTCAGTTGATAAATGGTCAATGGATATGAACAGACAGTATTCAGAAGAAGAAATCAAAGCTATCTATCATCAAATGAAAAAAATGCTCTAAATTACTATTGACTAGGGAAATGCAAATTAAAACAACTCTGAAATATCATCACAAACCTATCAGATTGGCTAAAATAACAGAAAAGGAAAATGACAAATATTGGAGGGGATGTGGAAAAGTAGGGATACTACTTCCCCATTGGTAGAACTGTGAAATGGTCTAGTCATTCTGAAGAACAATTTGGAACTATGCCCAAAGGGCTATAAAACCATGTAAATCCTTTGATCCAGCAGTACTACTACTACTAGGTCTGTATCCCAAGGAAATCAAATAAAAAGGAAAAGGACCTACATACACAAAAGTGTTTATAGCACTTATTTTTATGGTGGCAAAGAATAAGAAATTGAAGGGATGCTTATCAGTTGGGGGATGGTTGAACAAGTTTCAGGATATAATTGTAATAGAACACTATTGTGCTGTAAGAAATAATGAGGGGAATGGTTTCAAGAAAATCTGGGAAGACCTACCTGAACTGAAGCATGGTGAACTGAGCAGAACCAGGAGATCATTGTACATGGTAATAGCAGTTAAAGGTTTAACTTTTCTGACCAATACAATGACCCAAGACAGTTCCAAAGGACTCATGATGAAAAATGCTATCCACCTCTTTAGAGAGATCTGATGAACTCTGAGTACAAATTGAGTGATAATTTTTTCACTTCATTTTTCTTGCTTTTTTTGTCTTTTGCAACATGACTAATATGAGAATATTTTACATGACATCACATGTATGCCTGACATCATATTGCTCACCTTCTCAATGGGTGCAGGAAGGGCTAAGGAAGGGAGAGAATTTGGAATTCAAAACCAAAATTTTAATGTTAAAAATAATTTTTTAAAAACCCTCCCATCAAAGAATGAACACTTCTACTACACATCTCCTCCATCTCCTTCTCCTCATCATTCATTCTTCACCCTCAACATCTTCCTATTACAGTTTTGCCAACCACTGACCTTCACAAGTCTTCTTATCAGCTGTCAGTTCATAGCCAGGATCACAAGCACATTTGTAGCTGCCCAGTGTGTTCACACAGCGCTGTTCACACCCATTCCTGTCTGGCCAGGAACATTCATCAACTTCTGTTAGGGGAACAAGGTAATTTGTCATTATGCATCCACCAACTGAATTGACCTTGCTCCCTATATTTGCCCTACACCCAGTGCAGCACAGGACAAATGGATCATCACCAAAATTAATTTTACTAATAAGAAAAGCTCAAGGGAAACCCTGAGAACTATGAACCAGCCTCACTTTGGCAACTTATCCGTTAATAGACATAGATAGCTATAGATATCTTGGACAAACAGTACAAATGGATGAGTTGGGTCTAACAGGAGGAGAAAAGCAGGCTGCATTTTCTTTGGGAAATTAGTTCTTTTAATGATCCCAAATTTCTCCCTTTATTATCAATGTTCTTCTGTCTCTGACTTATTACCTAAGTCCCCTTCAACCATTCATTCATAAGGACAGCAACTATCATACAGTGAGTGCTTAATAAATGCTTGTTGACTTAACTTCCCTGGGTCATAATAGGCAGTTGGGTGGCACAGTGGATAGAGCTGGTCCTGGAGTCAGAAAGCACTGAGTTCAAATCTGATCTCGAATAATTACTAGCTGTGTGAACTTGGACAAGTCACTTAACCTGTGCTTGCCTCACCTCAGTTCCTCAACTGTAAAATGAAGAAGATTATAATACCCACCTCTCAAATTTGTTGTGAGGATCAATGAGATAGTATTTGTAAAGTGCTTAGCATAGTTCCTGGCACATAGAAAGTTCTATACAAAAGCTAACTATTATTATTATTAGGTTTCTGAGGCCCCTTTAGCTCGAAATCGACAACCCTATTATACTATAATCTATTCTGATATCTTATGGCTGTAAGTCATAGTCTCCTAAAAGGTGAAATTGAGCAACTTCAATACATTATATATGAGAAAGGGCTTAAGAAAGTGATATAAAAAATGACATCAGAGAGCTCTGTAACTAGAAAAACACATGGGCCAATCACATAAAGATAAATGATGGACAGTCCTTGTGTCCCATTGAGATCCAAAAACAAACCAACAAACCAAGAGAAGTAGAGGAAGGCCCCCAGCTCATCCTCCTTTTTGGTGGATTGATGGGAACACATGAAGACAGAGAACTCAGGCAAATGGGTTGTAAGCCTTATCATTGGAAGGGGTGCCTATACCGATCAGATTACAGATCCATCAAAATATTGTTGAAGGAAACCTGACCTGTGTATGGATGTGTGTGTGAGGGGGGGGTGAGTTGTTAAACATTTATCAGGACACCACTATCCAATTCCCATCATCTCTTTGTATTTTATCTAATTTTTCAATAAAAAATTTCCATAAAAGTCATACTCCAATGCTCTTTCATAATATGGCAATGATGTCAGCTGCTAGACCAGTGGACTGTGAACCCTGACAGGTACAACCAAGCTGAGAAGACATCAAGTATTTGCCTCATTGACAGACTGCACCTGCTGCCCCAGGATTAGACAAACTAAGTACAGATGGGCTCCTCATTGGCAGGCTGGACACTTGGTAATAAATTTATTGGTCATGGCAAATGAAGAAAAAAATTAAATCACTCTCATACCAGTGGGACTTACTTCTGCCGGAGCAGAAGGGTATAAAAGGTACTGAAAAAAAAATCACAGTTTTTATACCATTTGTAAGCATAAATTAAACTATCTGCATTCTAAATGTGAGATTTTTATTTAACCAAATGTAACTGCCATTCTATTCTGCTTAGACACCCAGGATGGCAACTTAGGTGTCATCTTTAACTCTACCACGTATTTAATACTTCGGCAAATCTGGTCATTCTCTCTTCACAACATCTCCCTTTCTCCTTCTCTACACACACACACACACACACACACACACAGTTTTTTTCCCTCACAAAGCCACCACCCTATTTCAAGCCCCCATCACCCCCCACCCAGACTACTGCAAAAGTCTTCTGAATGGTCTCCTGGCCCCAAGTCTCTTTCTCTCTACTCAGCTACCAAAATAATTTTTTTTTCAAAAGCATAAATACAGTCATGTCACCCTCTTCCCACCACTTCAATAAACTTCAATGGTTCTCTGTTAAAGCACAGGGTTTGGCACATAGTACGCACTTAAGAAATGATGATTGTATTTAATTGCCTATCACTAAGTTAAAATACTTAGTGAATAGCATTGAAATTGAATGAAATTCATATTAGCATTCTTGCTTTTAATGAAGCTAGAGAATATGAGGAAGCTGTATCTAAATGGAAAGATGGCTCCTGGGTTTTCCTCAGAAAAGCAAATTAAGGAGTTGAAAGAGTTGGTTTCATTGTGTACCCAACGGCAACAAGAAGCGTTACATGGAGGGCACTCAGTCATCTTGTCTTGCTGGGTTCATGGTGTGTCTAAGCAAAAACACCACCAGGAAGATAATTGCAGCTTATGTGCCAACATCTGTTGCAGAAAATGAGGCAAAATAAATAAACACATTTTAGAACAACACAGGGAAATTCTATAAAGAATCAACAGAGAGAAAATCTTTGAAGGATTCTACATGGTCACCCCAACTAAGTCAAAATATGCCTCAACATTCAGCATCCTCAGTGCAACAGTAGAGGGAAGGAATGATTAAAAATATGCTGGAAAATATGATTAGATAATTTACATAATTACTACCATGATATGAAGAAAAACCACTTTGAAAGACCTCAGGACTCTGACTAGTCATGACTCCAGAAGAGTCCCCTACCTCTTAGCAGAGAGGTAATGAACTAGAGGTACAGAAGAAGATATGCATTTTCAGGTTTGGTCAATATATTGATTTGCTTTGCTTGACTAGCTACATTAATTGTTAAAGGGAATAGGATTTTATTGGAGGTGGGTAGAAATTAATGAGTAGTAATGAGAATAAAAAATGAAAAGAGCATCAAAAAATTTTTAATACTCAGAAGAAATAACAAAGTTCAGAAGAGGATACAAACCTATGGAAATTTTGTTACTACCCTGTTATATTAAATATGTATATATATGCATGTATTAAAACTAATAGGTTCATACCTGATACTGTTACTATTCTCTGTGTGTTGAAATGTTTACTGACTGTTAAATTCATAACAAAAAAATTTTAAAGAGAAAATATGGTCTAGGATTAAGAAATGAAAAAGGAAACTGACATGCTAGTCAGAAACCACATGCCTCTATATACTAAATGCTTTGTTCAAAAAGCAAGCACTAAACACTGCCACAAAAGGAAAAAAAATGAAATTAATTATATTTTAAGAGGAAGTGAGTGGCTACTAGTGTATGTCATTACTGATCAGTGACCATTCTTACATTTAGTCATTTACCAATTCTTACTTCCTTTTTACTCCTACTACTACCATCCTCATTCAGGCCCTCATTGATTCTTTCCTGGTTAGAGCACAGTAGCTTTCTAACTAGTTTTCCTGGTTCCAATCTCTCCTATTCTATTTACTTCTACATACTATTTCCAAACAACTTTTCCAAATACACAGATCTGACTGTGTCCTTCTCAAAAATCTTGAATTTTTCTAGATCATCTACCAATAAAGTCCAAACTATTTATACTGATATCCAAGGCCCTACAAAATTTGACTTCCAATAAATTCTTCAGTTACATATCACACTATTGTCCTTCATGAATACCATCCTGCATTCAAACTGGACTAGTTGCTGTTTGACAATCTCCCTGGGCATTATTTCTGTTCCATTCATTTACTCACACCTGGAATAGAATTCTTCCCAATCTACCCATCCTTTGAGGCCTAATTCTAATGTCATTTCCTTCATAAAGCTTCTCCCAATCATTAATCATCAGTTTTCTTTCATTTCACTTTGTTTATGTTTCTCTTAATGTATTTTTCATATTCTAACTTACAGTACATATATACACTCATCCATAGATATCATTGCTCTACCAGGAGGTCTCATGAAGGTAGAGGAAATTTTCTTAGTCTGGACAAGGAGACCTGGAACCAGTTTGACAGAGAAAGCAGTTCAACCTGGGATGAGAGGAGAGTAAACAAGAGGTTTGTCTCAAATTTTTAAATCTGAGTTATCCCCAGCTTGTTGGGAGTAAGCCATGTCTTTCTAAACCTGTATCACGTTGGATGGATGACATGTGACTCTACTGATGATATCTTCCAACTGTAGGTAGTCAGAGGCAACCTGGAAAGACCTGAGTACCTAAGTCTCCTCATTTGTACAATGGAGATTATAACACCTACCCTTCCATCTTAGGATCATAGGTCATTGAACTAGACTCTACAGCTAGAAGGGATCTTAGACACCATCTAGCTGAACTCCCTTATTTTGTGGAAACAAGGCAGTTAGTGACTTGTCCTAGGTACACAGGCAGCAAACGTCAGAGGTAGGACCTCACAGTATGATAGCTTTATAAACTATGAAGTGCTCTATTAAATGGCCACGGTCATTCCTTGAACCCTGAAATTCCATGATGCTAAAGTTTAGTTGTTCTACAGCCACACTATTCTGAACATAATTGGAAGCTAAGCAGGGTCAGGCCTGGTTAGTCCTTGGATGGGAGACTGCCTGGGAATACTGGGTGCTGTACACTTTAAAAATTTTAGGCATCCAGATGGATCAGTGGATCAAGGTCTGAGCCTGAAGTCAAGAAGACCTGAGTACAAATTCAGCATCAGACACTAGCTATGTGTTTAGGCAAGTCACTTATCCTCTGTTTGCTTTAATTCACAAGGAAATGACCAACTGCTCCAGCATCTTTGCCAAGAAAACTCCAGTATTGTCCACAGGGTCATGAGGAGTGGGACATAAATAAACTGGAAAACAATAGCAGCAAAGTCTAACTGTGCTCCAAAGATACAATCCTGCATTAGATGAGGAGGAGGATGGAGATACTGAAATGTTTAAAAGTTGTTTTAATATGTAATTGGGGAGAATAAATATGCATGTATATACATATGCACACATGTGTATATACATACATATGTGTATATATGTGTTTGTATACATATGTGTAGGTAGATATACATATAATATACATATATGCATACACATATATATGAAACCACCTTGGGAAGCAGTGGGTCTCCCTCTCATTGAAGGCAGGGTCAGATATGAGTTGGACTAGGTGATACCTGGTCTCATCTATCTTAGAAATTCAGTGATTTTGAGTAAGTTGCGGAAGGAAGCCAGGACTAGGGCCTAATTCTTAATGAAAGAAATCCCTATCTCCTTTTTATTCCCATGATGTTGGCAGCAAAAGCAGGAAAACAAGTCCCACCTGGTATATAACGAAAGAAGAAACTTCCTAATTACTGTGCAATCCCACGACACCAGTGATAAGACAGGGAAGAAGTATGTGTTGGGTGCAGGTGAGGGATGGGCCAGCTCCTCAGAGAAAGACAAAGGAGAATCCTTAAAGTGTAATATTAATTCACAGGATGTAAGTGATGGGGGATGGAACCTAGTGCTTTATCCATAAGTTTCCAATAGGAGCTATCAGTATGGAAATTTGGGACCATTCCCAAATCCCCCAAATCCCAATTAACCACATGGGTTGTATAGGAAAGCTGGGGATGTTTGGGGCAAGTTTCCAGCCTTCTGAAGAAGCATGGCAAGAACTAGGCATTTTTGCAAAATACTGTCTGCTATCACGTCAGTTGCAGGATGGACCTCTCTCAGTTTTAGGAGAGCAGTTGCTATTTTCTTATGTTAGCTGGTGAGGACTGCCAATGAGCAAATGCTACTATTATTTCCCAAATCGGTAAGAAATTGGAGGAGTTTTACTTGCTGGTAAGCACCCTGGCACCATCACACAGTGCACTGAGACAACACCTGCCATCTGGCAGCAGCAAATAGACTCAAATGCCAGTTGGCACCACATACTGGCATTCTTAGCCAGTTGGCCTAAAACACCGAGTCTCCATCCAACTGGCATAAAAGCAAGAGTGGCTTTTGTTTTGTTTTGTTTTAGCTTGGTCCTCCTCCTTTGCAGGGCATTTGTAGTTACCCTCCCCATCTTTTTTACTTAAGGAAACCTGACACATGCTCTTGGCACCCACTGTCCAGAGAAGGGCCTGAGAACAGCCTGGAGACAACCCTGTTTAAAGAGATCCTGTCTGATAAGACCAAGGAAGCTGGCTTCCCCCAATCTATGAGCAACAGTGCTGCTAACTTCTGAAAAGCATAAGCAGACACTATGCTGGATAGACTAGAAACTTTGAAGGCCAAACATGAAATAAGGAATTTGGTCATAATTGGGTAAAACATAGGAAAAAGTTAATGTGATACATATTTCATGGGATGTTTGATCATAATTATGCTGTGTTGTCATGAGGCATAAGAAGAAGAAAAGGTCTAAAGACCAACTTCCCCTCCTTCACTGAATGCCCAGGGTTAACCTGGCTGCAAGCTCAGAACCTCAGTTCTCAAGAGACTTAGAGCTCCCGGATGGCTTTATTAGGCCTGCGTCCAATGTTCTCCTAGAACCCAGGGATAAGGTTGTCTTATAAATCACAATACTGTCCCCAGAAGAAATTAATGGAGAGGGAGTGACGGTGAGGGAACAGAGAGCAGAAGGGAGTTGGGGGTAATAGTTCGGAGCTCAGAGCTCTTGTGAATTCTTTATGAAGAAACCTAGATGAAACCTACAGATCTGACTATGTTTCTCTGTTTCAGTGGCAGAGTTCAGTGGCAGGCTCAAGTTTTCCAACACTCCCTGGCGGATAGGCCTATCCACCCCATGATGGGACTCGGAATTAGGGAAGGTTAGACACTGGGATCCCAAGGAATGCTCAGCATAAGGGAGCATAATATCCTCCTCTCTTTCTTCATTGATCAGGGTTAGGCTGATCTTTGGCTCTCTCACAGGAAGCTAGCTGGTGTGGAAAGAAGAAACCAAATGGGGGGCCCCCTTCAGGCAAGTTCACTTCCTTTCTTCTCCTTTGTAGAGCTTCTCTTCCATGTATCTGCTGCAGGCTAGGTGTAAGGGGTATATTTTGCCTCAAAGGATCCCCCCAATTCTGCCTGAAATCCTGCCCATTAGATATTTATATGGGCTAATAAGCAAACACCTCTAGGGAGTCAGGGGAGTGGAGAGCAGGGGAAGAGGAGGATTAGTCATTGATACCTCACTGTGAATTACTCAGATGTCTTTCCTGACACTTAACATTTAGCAGATGATCTAAGGTCATAATAACCTTGATTTATAGACAAGAACATGGTGATTTTGGAGCATAGGATGTTTCAGGGATGAACTACCATAGTGAGTAACTTTGGGCAGACCACAGGTTTTAAGGTGTGGTAGAGGGAACCCTATGAAGCAGGAGAAGGGGAAAGGAGGAAAAGGAGGAAAAAATAGTGGACAAGATCTTCAAAAACTAACTTGACTTTGAAAATTAACCAGGACTTCCCAGCTCCCCTCTGCCCCATCCCCATTCTAGAGGTCAAAAGAACCTATCATTTCATTCTTACCAAGTGCCTATTTTTTAATTCCAGCTAGTCCTGAGGTCATCCCTATTATCACAGAGCAAGCTCATTGAAATTGGCTTGCCATGATCCCCACTCCTCAAATATACATTTATACATATTGGCGGAGAGGGGGGGCAGGGAAGGAGGTGGAATCAAGAACTTGGCATTACCTTAGTTTCACTTCCAGATCAGACTAGGGCCTCCTAAGTGCTGGGACATCCCAACCAACCATGTTCTCTCTGACCTGAGAGAGAATACTACATGGACTGGGTAGCCAATCATTTTTGCAAAGGTGGTCAGGGCCTCTTTTTTCTGTCATATCCATTGGCTGGTATTCAAAATATACTGGAAATGATTTCTAGTTAGCATCATAAATCAAGAACTGGAAAGCCATCTATCCCAACTCCCCTATTTTACAGATCGAGAAACTGAGTACTAGAGGAGTGGAATAATTTTCCCAAGCTCATATTTTCCCAAAATGGCAAAGCTGATTTGAGCTTAAGACACTATCTCTTCCACCATCTCATGACTCCCTCTTCTGGACTTTTACTTAGGAATTTTTAATTTAAGTTTCATATTCAATTATTTAAAGTTGGATGGCTCTGGTCTCTTTTTCACCAAATGCTTTCTTTACTCAAAAAATACTGAACATTCTCTCTCTCTCTCCTTCTCTCTCTCTCTCTCTCTCTCTCTCTCTCTCTCTCTCTCCCCCCCTCTCTCTCTCCCCCCTCCCTTCCCCTCCCCCTCTCTCTCCATCTTTCTAGCTTTCTTTCAGTCTGTCTTTGTATCTATCTATCTGCCTGTCTATATACCTGTCCATCTATATCGCTGCCTTGGTCATTGAATGGGAGGATTGGAATTTAGGAGCAAGGGGAAACCAGAGGCCTTCCTAGACTGGAAAAGTGGACAGGATAGGACTGAAGAAAAGGAACTGAGGGGCTTACAAAGTCCCCACATACTCATTTGATTCGTGCAACAACCCATAGGAACTGCATGTAGTACCTTCACATGTCCACATAGCTGTTCCAGTGTAGGAGGCATTCCTGGAGTTGGGTAGAACATCCCACATATTTAAGGGATATGGACCATTGCCAAAGCAGAACTACTTGGCCATTCTAGCCTTGGATTTACTAAGGCCTGCCCAGAATGCCAGCCCGTGCCATGTTCTCTCCCTGTCAGTGTGCTGTTCTACTTTCCTGGGGCCCTGGAAATAGTCATAAATGTAGAACTGGAAGGTACCTCAAAGGATCTCAATTCCAACCCCCTCATTTTACAGATGAAGAAACAGAATCCCCAAAAGATTTATGTCACTTACCCAAGGTCACACAGGTACTACGTTGCCACCTAGTAGAACCAAGACTTGAACCCAAGTTCTAGGCTTCTGGATTTCTGCCATTTTGATAAGATCTTCAAGGCTTTCACAGTCTCCCCAAACAGTCCTTGCAGAGGCACAAACCCATAGGAGCAGAAATTGGGCTCAGCTCCCTAAGATAATTTTGGGGTGACCCACAGTATTTCTCTGACCCAGAGCCTTAATCTCCTCACAGATGCATCCTCTAAATTTGACTGGAAGAACATCTACCATTGCCAAGATTCTCCCACTCCTTAGGGTACATTGGTACCTCAGAGTTAATGCTACAGATGCATGTCTCAGTACTGGTTATGGTATAAGAGAGAGGTCTAAGTAGGGATCTATCAAGGCCTAATTCCATTCCACCATGGTTAGTTTGGTCCCTAAAGACTCATTATCTTAGGATGAGATGCAAAACCAGCCATGGATATTGCTGAATAGCGTAATCATGTATTTTAGGTGTCAAGACTAAGTACTAACTGTTCATCGGCCAGTAACTTCTAGGACTTGTATCTCTTTGGAAAGCCCTATATAAAAACAAGGGTCCTTGTAGGCATCACTCCTTCCCTTAAAAACCAAAGAATAATAGAGTTGGAAGATGTCTCAGGGACCATCTACAATGACGTCTTTCATTTAGCTGCTTTCGGTGTAGAAGTTCACCAAGTTCTTTGAGATCCTTAAGGAAACGGGGCAATAAATCCTGTCATTACTAAAAATGATAGAGAATAATTCATACCCTTAAAAAAATTGGCAGCAAACCCTGCTTTATTGATAGAGCCATCTGATACAAACTTCATCCACATCTTGTTGGAGCTGGATTTGATATCATCTGGTTTCTCATAGCCACAGAAGTGACCAATCAAGGTACTCTCTTCCGTGGCACCGTCCCGAATTTCCAGGTAATCATAGGCACAGCTGTCATGTCGTTCAATCTGAAAGAAGAGACATAAGAGAAAGTAGCAGGTGACCCATTGCCACCTTAATCTCCTTGGCTGGGAATAGAGCTGTAACTAGGGTAGGACGATCAGAGTTCCATCCAGCATACTGAAGGCACGAAGGGCATGCTGAAAGCTGTACTTCCCTGAACAGTCTTGGCTTTCCTGCCCTCTTCCCATCCTGGGTGTCATTGCAGCTGTGGTCTCTCAAGGTCTGGAGTGCCCATTTAAATTGAGTGTACCCTGCCCCAGGCATACTTTATGCAGTTTCAGGTATAACAACAAATTATGGCTCTTCTTAAGAATTAGGATTTAATTGGGGTGGGGGGGCGGGATACAACTTTCTCTGTTTTTGGTTAAATAAAAGAAGGGTTATGAAATCCTAGGACTACAATGTAGCCAACCATTCTTCCACATCCAGAGGCTGCAATTTCCCCAACCTGGAGACATCAGGCTAAAAAAAGGGATAAACAGGTAAAGAAAGCTCCCCAACTTTCATTAGTTCAAGAGCTTCTCATACCAGTCATATCTATTCTAACCATCCAAAAACATTCAAAAAACAGATTTCTGACAATGAAAATTTCTAACAAAAACCAGATTTCTGACAATGAAAATACAAAGTATTCACATGTGTGTATGCAGAGATAGACACACATGCACACTTTATATATATATATGCATATATATACATACACACACATCACATATAATCTAGATATATATCTTCTGCATATACTAAATTCTTTGTAAATGTCTGTTAAATGTACTTCACCTTTTTTTTGTCAAAAAGCTTCCAGAATGACTCACCTCAAATGCCTGGAAAGTCAGTCCCACATGAAACCCTTCAGAAACAGTGATCTTCCAAACACATTCCTTGGAAGGTCTGTAGTCATCTGGATAATTGGGAGACTGGATTTGGCCGGCATCTTTGTGAATTTCTCCCCCACATATAGCTTCAGAAACAAAGACAGCAATGGGTAAGGAACATGCCCTTCCAACAGGATTTGTGAGGGGCTGAGGGGGCTTTGGGCAATGCTCATCATGCTATTACCCATAAAGAGGTGTTTAACACACCTGCGGCTGACTCTGACAGCATCTCACAGTAGCCAGTGGTCACCACAAGGTGGAGCATCTTGCAAACATATCATAGATTCACCATTACTATCAAGGAAAATGATTGTCCATGGTGTGATTTCATCCACAATAATTTATTCTTTTAAATAATAACTAAAACTAAGGATCATCAAGATTAATAGAATTTTAGGGATAGAAAATATAAATTCTAGTTTCTGCTCTTTCACAAACATAACTTCAGACAGGTCACATCATTTCTGGCCTCAGGTCCTCATCTGTCAAATGTAGAAATTGAACTAGGTGATAATAGCTAATCTTTACATGGCCCTTTAAGGTGTGCAAAGTGCTTTACACATGTTTTCTCATTTTATCCTCATGACAAGCCTGCGGAGGGAGTAGGTACTATGATTATTCCCATCTTACAGATAGGAAATTGAGGCACAGAGAAGGTCACCCAACTAATAAAGTATCTGAGTCAAGATCTGAATTCAGGAAGATGAGTCCTTGACTCCAGGTCCAGAGCCCTGTGCACTATGAAGCCACCGAGAAAACTTTTTTTTAACCAAAGAATAAATGGGGAGGTGGGGGCGGGGTGGAAAATCAATGAGAGGAGGTTGAAGGAATTGAAGATGTTGAGTCTGAAAAAGAGAATTATTGATGGTAGGAAAAGGACACAAAAAGTTCTGAAGGTCTGTCATGCGGAAGATAAATGAGTCTTTTTCTACTTGGCACCAGGAGGGCAGACCTAGGAGAAATGTGTAAAAGCTGAAGAGTAGACAATTCAGGCTGTAAGAAAATAAACCCCTAACAATAAAAGCTTACCTAGAAGGAAAATAGGCCATTTTGGTTTCCATGTCCCAAAAGTGTTGGTGCCATTTTAAGTTTAGAATTGCACCAAGACTTTTGGGACATACTGGATGATGAGTTTGTCTTTTCTTTAAAAAAATTTAAATGTTGCTTTTATCATGAGCTTAATACTCAGAAGAAAAAAATCACAGGCATTTCAAGATAGAAAGAATACAGAAGATGAGATAAGTGAAGTTTGCTAGAAGTTGTCAAATGGAGGCTGAATGATCACTGGTTGGATATGTTGGTTCAGATAGGGGTTGGACTGCATTCTCTTCCATCTCTGAGATTCTATGAGACTGTGAGTTTCCTGGGCCACAATCACAGGGTTAGAGGCAAGGTCACTGTATTTGTTCCCTGTCCCTAACAGTATGTATGTAAGGTTTAAATGATTTCCTCCAAAATGAGTGGAATTGGGGCTCAGTGTTGATTTATGGGGGAATAATGGTCTGTCCTGTAGAGACAAGCCTGGCCTGTGTTACTTAGAGGACACAGGAGATGAATTTAGGAGGGGTCTCAGGAGGCAGCATTTACACCACCAGCACCCTGAGCCCCACTTCCACACTCTCAAAGGCTCCCAACTGTAGTTACCCATATTTGGAAACTGGGAAGAAGGTGCATGGTTGAAGCATGGGTCATTGGCTGATATGTAAAAGAAGGGTAGTCACCCAACAATCCCATGGTCTGAGTTACCACAGACCTTCATAAACAGCAAAGAAACCCTTGCCCAAGATGTTGCTGCTGCTTCGGAACTCGACCCAAAGGCGACTGTCTGTGGAGATGAGAGGTTCTGGCACTTTGTCACCACAGAATCTACCTAAAAGGCAAAAAGCAAACAATTAGGATACTTCCTAGTACAGTGGAAAGAGTGCTGGACTTGGAACCAGAGCATCTGGGCCACTCATAACTATATGACCTTAGACAAGTCACTTCCAATCTTGGGGTCTCAGGTTCCTCATCTATAAAATGAGAGTTAGACCATGTGACCTTTAAAGTGTAAATCTCTAACCTTAAGATCAGCATAGGTAGGTCCAGCCATGTCATCTCCTACTCAGTAAACTCCAATGGATCCCTGTTACCTTCAGGATCATGTCCTTTGCTTGACATTTAAGACTCTTCATCACCTGGCCCCTTCCTACCTTTCTGTACTCTTTTATTTTACACCCTTCCACATGACCCAGCCATCTTAGTCTACTCATTCTTCCTCACCTGGGACAACCCATCTCCCAGTGATGACATCCTGTTCCTCTTCATCTCTTCCTCTTAAGATCCCTGGTTTACTTCAAGACTCAATCCAAAGCATACCTTCTGAAGGAGGTCTTTTATGGTCCCCACAGCTACAAAAGGCTTGTTATCTGAGGTTACTTCCATTTACACTATATGTATCTTATATCTACCTATTCATCTGTATGTTACGTGAGTCATTAGAACGTAAGCCCCTTAAAGACAGGATTCTTTTTGCCTTTTTTTGTATCCCAAGCACTCATCTCAGTTCCTGGTCATTAGTAAGCCCTTATGATGTTTGTTGATTGGCTGATTGATCGATTAACTAAGACCTATAACAAGTCCAATGGGCTTGCTAAAATTGTGCCTCACTTTTTTGCAACATGGCTGATATGGAAATGTTTTGCATGACTTCATATGTATATAATGACTACCATTGCTTACCTTCTTAACAGGTGGGGGAGGGGGTGAAGGGAGGGAAAGAATTTGGAATTCAAAATTTTAAAATGAATGTTGAATAGGTAACTAAAATTTAGAAAAAATATACCTGCATTGGAAGCCTAGTCCTGAGTCTGAGAATGTGTGAGAAGCGCTTCTAAGCAGCAAACCTCTGATTTCATTGGTGTACGACACTTCCCATTGAGAAAAATCTCCTCTGCTGATAGAAATCAACAACTGCCACCATTTATAGCGTTAGAGGGATGTTTGTGGCACTTAGAGGTGACTTGCCCAAGGTCACTGAGCCAACTGGAGCTGTGATGATTCCAATTCATCTTGATACCAAGGCAAGGGCTCTCTCTATTACAGCATGACCTGTCTCTTTGCATATCATGGACACCTGATAAATGCCCATTTTACTGAAATTCTGTGTTAGGTTATAGTACCCAAGGATAAAGGACAAAGATGGCACTAACTTACAAAGAAGATACATCCATAGGATTCAGGTCACAAATATCAGAATCACAAGCATAATTTTTAAAATACAAGTTGGGTATTGCATGTACAATGATAAATCACATATTGTCCTTTATATATTAGTGATACATTGCCTATTCTGTGAATTGTTTTCCTCTAGTAGGGATGGCTTTGCACCCTCTAGTAGGGATGTCTACACTCTCTCATGAGATGAACCAAAGTGAATGAGTATACCAATGGAACAGAAATTGTGACAAATAGAAAGTTAAATTCTGGAATGCATCAAATGGGTTGAATCCCATAAAATTCCTTGGGGACAAAGGACTATTTTGTCTTTGTAGGCCCAGTATAAAATAGAATAACAGCATGGTAAGTTCTGAGTCAACGCATGTTGTCTCATTTCTTTTGAAATACAAGTTTTTAAACATCTATGAAGCTCACGTAAAGTTTTTTCTTTATTTTTGCCTTCTTTACACTATTCATAGATTTACAGAATCTCAGATCTGAGAGGGACCTCAGACACTACTTCATCTAGGCTATATAATGGCACAAGAATCTTCTCCACAGTATACCCAATAAACTTTCATCTAGGCAGACTGTTCTCCTTCTGTATAGCTTTAATTATTTAAGGATTTGTTCTTTCAGCTCCCCAAATAGGACTCTTTAAAATTCAAATTCATTGTTCTTAATTTTACCTTCTAGGTCTAAGACCAAGCAGAACAAGTCTGGTCCTCTCTACACATGACAGTCTTTCAAATACTTTAAGACAGCACTGGCCCCTGAGTCATCTCTTCCCTAGGCAAAACAGCCCTAGTTTTTCAAATGGATCCTTTCTTGGAATGAACTCAAAGTCCATTACCATCCTATTTGCTCTACTCTGGGCATCTTCCAGTTTATCAATGGCATCCAGCATTTAATACCAGACTCAAATATGGTCTGACCAGAATATAGAGATGATATACTTCCCAAATCCTGAACCTGCAGCCTTGCTTTAATGGTACCCAAAATTGACGGAGCTATATGTTTGACTACCATATCAAACCACTGATTCATATACAGCTTACAATCCACTAAAAATTCACCTTTTCCAGACAAACTGCTGTCTTGCTACCCCTTCCCCCAATCTGTACTTAACCACATCTTCACCCCCACCCCCACCCAGTACCTCCCAAGGTCTCCCACTGCATCCAAGGCCATCTCCAAGCCTCCTGATGTGTATCTGACCACTGGACTCAGATGACTCCACAGGAGAAAGTGAGGCTGGTGACTTCGCACAGCTCTCCCTCACTTAAATCCAATTCATACCAATAAGTCATAGCATCATCTTTCTGATGTCATGGTCCTCTTTGAGAATGAAAAACAAATAAAAATAGGAGTTGGTCCACTGGGGACCCATTTGGGCAATACAGCTCCTTCCTTCCCATAGCATGGTGTTTTGTTCATAATAAGCATTTAATAAATGTTGAATTGAAATGTCTGTTGAATTCAATTCAATTTTACAAACATTTAGGTAATTAGTAATAAGTGATCACATTTATTTGATGCATGAAAGTTTATAAATCACATTTCACACAACAATTCCATGAGATAAGTAGTGTCTTACTATCCTATATAACAAAACATTCCACCTCCCTATCATCTCCATGCCTTTCCACAGGCTGTTCCCTCATGCCCGAAATAAACTACATCCTGATCTCTACTTCTTAGACTCTCCAGTTTCCTTCCAAGCTCACCTCAGATACCTTTACTACATGTAGGAGGCCTTCCCCACCCCCCACCCCAGCTGCAAGTGCCTTCACATTATCCTGTGTTTATTTTGTGCATATTTATATGTGTATATAGATAGATAGATAGACAGATAGAAAGATAGATAGATCGATCCATTAGAATGTAAGCTCCTTCTGGCAGATACTTTCATTTTTGTGTCTCTATCCCTAACACTTAGCATAGTGCTTTCTTCATAATAAGTACTTGTTGGTTGATTGAACCTCTTTTTATATATGAAGAAACTTCTTGGAGAAATAAAATGACTTGACTTTGATTACAAAGCTAAGTGTTGGAGTTGGGATATTATAAAAAATAATATTTATGTAGTGCTTTACCTGCATTAATTTATTTAATTCTTATACCCCACCTGTGATTACTTGCAGGGAGATGATTTTCATATAGACCTAAGTTATAAAGGACCTGTAACTGCCATCACTGGAGGTAATGTTCTGACATATGGATGAAATTTCATCTCTTTAAAGAATAGCCATGGGGCAACTAGATAGTGCAGTGGATAGAGCACTGATCCTAGAGTTGGAAGGACTTGAGTTCAAATCTGCTCTCAGACATTTGACACTTAGTAGTTGTGTGACCCTGAGTAACTCATCTAGCCTCTCTGTGCCTCAATTTCCTCATCTATTAATGCATATGATAGTAACAACTATCTCCCAGGTTGGCAAAAATAAAATGAGATCGTATGTGTATTATAATATTCTTTGCAAACTTTAAGGAGTTATATACATTCTATCACCATCATCAGCATCACTATTTATTTTCTTAACCAGACCCTTTTCTTATTTACTTAGGAAAAAAAAGTCACTCCCATAGCACATCAGTTTGGGCTTTTACTATCTGTTCAGTTTGATTCAAAATGAATCCTCTTGGTAGTTGCTCTAGTCAAATGTTCTGGAAAACAAATTGGAAGGATACAAGAAGAGTCACCAACTTTTTCATGCGCACCCTTTCACCCAGAAATCTTACTACCGGGCTCATATTCCAGGAAAGTCAGAAATGAAAAGAAAGTTCCAGTCTATGCCAAAGTATTCACAATAACCCTTTTAGTGGTAGCAAAGAACTAGAGCCTGAGTGGGTATCTATTGTTAAGGTACGGCAGAACTGGCAGATGAATACAGAGGATGATCACTGTGTAGTAAGGAACAAGATGGAGAATTCCAAGGAACATGGGAAGGTCTGTATAAGGAAGAACCCAAAGGATGCTAACACACAGTATGAGTACAGCCATATAAATGAAATGTTTACTACAAGGAGGCCAAGTCCTAAGGAACTAAAAAAAAAATCCAGTAATAGACACTTAGCAGAGAGGCCAGAGACTAACAAAGCAGACACTAGCAGACACATTCATGGTGTTAGTCATTTTTCTTGGGTACAGGGAGGGTTCGGTTTTAGATTGAGGGTGGAGAGGACAGTATGTCCAGAAATGACTACAATGTAAAAAAAAAACAAAAAACAGGAGACAATGTGATGTGCGGGACAGAAGGCTGAACTCAGAGCCAGTCAGAGCTGGGTTCAAGAGGGGCCTCTGACACATACTGACTGTTTGACCCTGAGGTCAGGTGCTTTACATCTTAGTAAAGACTCCAGCCAACTCTCTACACATCTAAGTCCCTGGGCAGTTGCCCATCTACCTTTGGTAGAGGGAATTTCTTCTCTGAGAGTTCATTGTATCAGTGAAATCACATGTATGGTTAAAAAAATTTTAAAGCAAATTTTTAAAATGTAATAAAATAAATCATAAATAGTTCTCTAAGTGAGCTTTCCTCCCCTCCAAGCTATTCATTGTCTAGGTGTCAAATGGATTTCCTGTTGTCCTCTCTCAAGGGAGCCTTCTATTTGAGGGGGTTGGTATCTGGGCCAGGAGGGCCAGGCAGTCGAGGTCAGTAATAGATGAAGGTCAGATTGAAGCTTCAGCCAGAGATGAGCAGAATTCCGCAGCCAAGGGTGGGGAACAGATTACCAGAAGCTAGGAGGAGCAGCTCCGGCAGGACCCAAAGCCACAGCTGATTTGTTTTTGTTTTGTTTTGAAGGGGAAGAATGTGGAGATCAAACTGTGAGAGGAGGCCTCAGTGATCAGAGTCCCAAGTCAAAGTCTGGGTCAATAGGACAGGAATGAACCAAAGAAAGGATCCAGAGTGCCAAAACAGGAGCCTCGGGGACCGGAGGACATGGAGGCATCAGCTACCTCCTGAAGGCTCCAGGTACCCCTTTGGTCATGCCCTTTAAGGTCTTTAAAGAGACCCATGAGGGCTGGGTTCAGACACAAAGGGCTGTATCCTCAACTGCCCCTCCTCTGAGTAAGCCTGAAGCCCATCCAGCAAACAGGTCTTGATGTCCAACTACGGCAGCCTCCCCTCCCTGGAGCTTGTGTGAGAACTACAGCCTTTGTGATAACAAGCCCACATTTAGGCCAGCTGTGTCCACTTTCAAGTCCTCCTCAGAGATTTGAAGATGGAAGGAACCTTACTTAGAGGTCATCCAGTCTAAAGCCCTCATTTATAGATGAAGAAATGGAGGACCAGAGAAGGGAGGTGACCTGCTAAAGGTCACACTGTTCATAAACAACAGAGTCTAGACTGAATCCAGATCCTCTGACTCCAAATCCACTTTAATGGTCCATCATTCCATGGATAGGGTGTGGCCAGGGACGTACTGGATTTGCAGTCAGAACATATGGGTTCAAATCTCTGCCAGTGGAAAGAACACTAAATCTGGATTCTAAGGACCTGGGATCAACTCCTACTGGTCATACTTATTACTCATGTGGCCTTAGGTAAGTTACAACTGTCTCAGTTTCCTTGTCTATAAAATGAGGCAATTGGATTAAATGGCCTCTGGGGACCTTTTCAACTCTAGATTTAGGATCCTGTGATTTACCTGCTGAGTAACTTCACTTTTCCTCTTAGGCTCTCTGCTTCTTAATTTGTAAAATCAGAGTCCCCTAGCAGCCCTGTGGTAGCTTATAAAATGCATAGGGTGACAAGACAAATAGAGGTATCCACTGCCTGGTGTTAACTGGCCCTGGAAAACATACTATTAGGTAAAACAATATTACAAGAGACAGTTAATAGACCTCTATGCCAAAAAAGATCAAAGAAAAAGGATAAGGATTGATATGCACAAAAATGTTTATAGCGGCTCTTATATAGTGACAAAGAAATAGAAACTAAAAGAATGTCCATTAATGGAGACTGGCTGAACAAATGATGATATATGAATATGATGAAATACCATTGTACTTTAAGAAAAGATGAAGGGGATAGGTTCAGAGAAACCTGGGAAGACTTGAATGAACTGATGCAAAGTGAAGGGAGTAGAGCCAAGAGAACGATTTATGCACTAACAGCAAGAATATAAAGGCCAACAAATTTGAAAGACTTAAGAACTCTGATTAATGCAATGATGAACCACAGTCTCAAAGGACCAAAGATGACACATGCTACCCATCCTCCTGACAGAAAGGTGAGGGACTCAAGATGCAGAATGAGACATTTGGGGGGGGAATTTCTTTTGATTGTCCAAACATATTTGTTGCAAGGATTTTGTTTTCCTTTTTCCTAATGGGGGAAATGGAGTTGGGAGGGAGAGAAAATAGAAGTTTATTAATTGAAAAATTAAACAGTTTTTAAAAGAAAATAATTCATGCTGGACTGACATAGCTCTTTCATATAGTTTTCCATTTTGCAGACTGGGAAATGGAGGTGCACAAGAAAGGGTGAAATATCATGTTCAAAATCAAGAAGCAAGACAGACAGGGGCACAGTCAGAAATAGATAAAGTCTTCTTTTGCTTAGTTCACTCAGTTGGGATTTTCCTCATTTGTGAGGCTGTCCCCAAACCAAGGATGTGACTCACTCTTTGGCTTGAGTCTGGTGTCCTTCAGTGAAAACACTGAAAGTTCTTCTATCTTCCTCTGAGTCTCCTTTTTCCAAAGCAGGGTAGTGATATGGGAAGGAATTTAACCAGGGCAAGGGGTCTCACATGACCAAATTGAGCATTCCTGGCCCTCTGGTTCCTAGATTCCAAGGAAGAACCCATGGAGGATGCAAAAAAGGGAATGCATTTGAGAAAGTAACAAGCGGATTCTGTGGTGTGTGATAAAGGATTCATTCATAAAAAGTTATGCCCCATTGATATCTGGATTTTCACACACTTCCCTGGGAAAATATGCAAAGCACAGTTTTTTGCAAGAGGCATACTTTCCCCAATCCACCCTAATCCTCTCTCCCTCTGGCAAAACAGCATCAGCCTGACTCCTCCTAGAAGATTTCATGGCCCCCACCTACCCCTCAACGTCCATCTCCCCTCCCCTTGCTCACCCAGTGCACTTGTTCCAAATACAAAGGTTCATGAAGAACAGCATTTGTAAGCCTCAGAGTAGGCCAGATCTTAAGCAAACTAGAAATTCTACAAGTGAAACCTGACAGCCAAAGGCTTGGGGCCAGGCCTCACTCATCCACACACTCACACGCACCCTGCCACTAGCAGCTGGTAAAAGCAAGGGCCAAAACGAATCAAGAGAAGACCAGACCTATTTGTCTGTGCAGTTTGGCCAGGGAAGTCAGGATTTGCAGGGAGAGGGAATCTGTATTTCTTTCAAGGGGTGGAGGAAAACACAGATACAGCATAGCATCTAGGAATAAGAAAAGGATAGCTCCACTGTACTCTGCCCTGCTAAGACACATCTAGAGAATTATGTTCAATCAGTGGGTGCCATATTTTAAGAAGGACATTGATTAGCTGGAGATGGTCCATAGGAGGGCAACCAGTATGGTGAAGAGGCCCAAGCTTATGCCACATATCTGTTGAAGGAATTGGGAATGTTTAGCCTAGAGCAGAGAAAGCTTAGGATGGGGAGGAGATGGGAAGGGACTTAGAAGTGGTAGGTGTTTTCAAGTTTTTAAAGATTTGTCACATGGAGGAGGAAATGGTCTAGTCCTATTTGTCAAGAAGACAGAGTACCGGCTCGAAGGGACCAAAGCAAATTTAGGCTTGATGCAAGGAAGGACTCCCTAACAATTATAGCTATCCCAAAGAAGAATGAATTCCCTCTAGATATTATGGGTTTCCTTTTGTTTAATATCAAGCACAGGCTAGATGACCAGTTGTTAGAGATGATATAGTTCAAATTCCCCCTTCTGTAAGATGTCTCTCTCAGCCCCTCTCTCTTAGGATCTTATTTCTGGGATTACATTCCATTTATATACATTCACCAACTCCCAAGGACAAGGACTGAGTTTTTGCCTTTCTCTGAATTCTCCGTGCTTAGCACAGTGCCCAGTACAAAGAAAACACTTAATAAATGCTTGTTGACTGCTTGACTGGTAGGCAGTACAAATTTTATTTCCATTTTACAAAATAAGAAATTAAGACCCAGGGATGATCATAGATTTATTGTGGGAAAGGACATCATCTGTCTAATTCAATAAATACCTTCCTCTGCAAATGAGCAGCCTGAGTCAGAGAGAGGTAAACCAAGTGCCAAAGTCTTGATCTGAACCCAGGCCCTTTGAGGCCAGATCCAGCGCATCATGGTGGGTTAAGGGGCTTTCCCCAAGGATTATGACGGATTATGACTACCCAAATCTATTCTTACTACATTCTCTACTCTTCTTGCATGTCATCCCATCAGAAACATGATTTTGAATTTGTTTTTGCTGTTTGGAGCTGAGGTCTAGGAATTGGGACTTGAGGTTTTTGGCCCAAGCATCTGTTCCCACACCTACTAAAATATACCTAATCAAATGAGATTAGAACCATAAGGCAACATGGAAAAGGCAAAGTTAACTAACCTCCCAGTGTCTGGGTGGATTTGAGAATGTAGCCCGTTGTGGGATAAATCAATTTAATTCCTCTTTATTAATTGAGAGTAAAAGAACGTAAGTGCTTTAATTGTGTAGCAAGCACCTCTTGGGATCATGGGCCAGGCTGTTATAAAGTTCCTTCCCTCCAAGGGAAAAGTCTTACAGACCACAGACATGTGTGGAAGAGTCTTTCCTGCCAATGACTAGGAGGTTGGGGGAAGGGGGTGGGAATGTTGTTCTGACTCTCTCTTGATGAAAACAGTCAGGAAGGAAGCTTAGAACACTTGATGAAAGAAGAATGGAGTAGGGAGATCAGGGACCAGGGATCTGCATAGGGAGTGCATGACTAGGGGCCACACAGAGAGAAAGGCTGTAAGCAAGAGACAGGCAATCTTAGAAAAAGACTCAGGCCTCCCTGAAAGCTTCAGACCCACGGACATGCCCAAGTACACTACAGACAACTACAGAAAGACACTCAAAATCCTGAGTCCCAAGAAGTTCTTTGTTTAGGCTACTTTGGTGGTGATCAAGAATAAGGTACTCTAGGGAATCTGTTCTGAGACAAGTTTGATTATTTGCTTGGGAACTCTGTCCCAATTAAACATTTCATCATTTCAATGTGGAGTTCCAGCCTGGTCTTTTAGTACAATAGCAAACTGGATGATCTGGACCTGAGTGTGACTTTAGAAGTTTCCAGTTTCAAACCTGAATAAGGACTGGAGTTATGGGATCCAAATACTCCTACATTGAAATCAAGGTTGTACAGAAATCCAGAATTGGGCCATGTAAATGTTAAACATATATAGACAAACTGGGAGAATGTTAAGAGCTAAGGAGAATCCAAAAACAAGCATTCAAAATTGCTATCATTGTCATCATAGTCATCATAGCATTCTATAGTGCTGAAAGGTTTGGAAGCACTTTAGATACGTTATATCATCTAATTATCAGGAGATACTGATACTACAAGTCTTTCACCATTTTTCATTAAGATTACCCAAGGAAATTCAAGACTGTCCTCTAGGGAATCCTTTATATAGACCACCCTATTTCCATGTCTCATCCTACCTTCCCAACTCATAATCCTTTCCAAGTCAGTCACCGCCACCATGTTATCTGTCACTGTTGTCATAACCCAAGAACAAGACTATTAAGTCAGGTGTATCTTAAACTCCAAGAAATATTTGGGCTGGGGTTGATCACAGGTGAACTGAAAAGCCATATTCATACGTGCCAAGGAAAACTTCAGGGTAGGGGCCAGTCCAAGCCATACTGATGCTATTAGAGAGAATCCCTCAGGCCGCGGCTTGCATGTGTGAGGCTAACCACAGACCTTGGCTTCTCATGCTCTGCCCCCATCCCACTGCTAAAACCAATACTTAGCTGTGACGCTGGAGCTCACTTTTGTGGCTAAAACCTCAGGAACAGAGGCCTCTCCCTTATAACTCTTCTGACACTAGTTGAATAACATTTCTTAGGTCATCTGCAAGAGAGAAGTCTTCTGGGGCCCGTTTAAAAAAACAAACCATCTTTAATTATCTGCAGCTTCTCACCCAGATGTCTGGGTGTTCTTCCCATCTATTGTATCATCTAATTGACGATGATAATGCTGAAGACAATTAGCATTTACTTAGCGCTTTGAGGTTTGCAAAGTACTTTATATTATCTCATTCAATCCTCACAACTACTGTGGGAGGTAAGTGCAATTACTATCTCCATTTTACAGATAAGGAAACTGAGGCAGACAGAAGCTAAGTGATTTGCCCAGGGCCACACAGCTAATAAGTGTATCAGACTTGATTTAAACTGAGGTCTTCCTGTCTCCAGGCCCTGGTGCTGCACGCATTACGACACCACTTGGACCCTTGATTCTTCTATTCAAAGCCATTTGACATCTCCTGAAGGAGTTAGAGAGTCATGAAAAACTGAGAATCAGAAAAATAAGTCATTCATCCCCTAAGCCAGGAAGTTGGCAACAGAGATTGAATCTGAATTCAGGTCTCCTGAGTCAAGGTCCAGGGACCTTTCCTCTTTCCATGCTGTTCGGTCAATTCACATTAAAACATTCCAACATTAACTCACCCAAGAGGGGGGCCTTTCTCCAGTAACCATCTCGGACTTCTACATAATCATACCAACACAGGCGGCTTTTAAACAGGTCCATAGAGGTGAAATTCAGGATAATCTGTCGAGAAGTAGTGCAGAGTTAGGGGCAGGGGACATACCAGCAAAAACAAACCCAGCAGAGTTTCTTAAACACTTCTCCCAAGCCGCAGCATAATCCCTTCATGAAAACATAACAAGTGGCCTCATCACCTTCATTTGGGTACACCAGTGTGCTCTATAAACATATTATTGCTTATATGAGTACAATACAAATGATTATCAGAACTGTAATAATGAAAGTCAATGTGGCATAGTGAATAAAAACTTATTTTTGTTCAGTCATTTCAGCTATGTTGGACTCTTTATGCCCCCATCGGGGTATTTTGGGTTTTTTTTTAAGTGCTAAAGTAGTTTGCCATTTCCTTCTCTAGCTCACTTTTACAGATAAGGAACTAAGGCAAACAGGGTTAAGTGACATGCCCACAGTCACATAGCTAGTAAGTGTCTGAGGCCAAATATGAACTTCATAAGATTCCAGGCTCAGTATTCTTATCCATGGTGCCACTTAGAGAACTAGAGTCAGAGTTTGAAAAACCCAGATGTAAAGCTCACCTAAGACACATTATAGGGATGTGATCTTGAGCAGCTTATAACCTCTCTGTGTTCTAGGTGATTCTCTTAATGCTATAAATTTCTGAACATTTGCTGATTTGTTTCAATAGAAGAACTTTTCTTATGGGAAGTTCCCTACAACCTACAAAATCAAAGATCCAAATCACTCCCCCACAAAAATCATAATAATGGATGTCAGGAAAGACAGGGTAAAAATAGGGAGGAATTGGTTGCCAGTGCATTTTATAATGAGGAACTTGAGCTTCACAAGTCATTTGGGTGTTGACTGAAAGAAGAAGACATTAAAAGATTGGCCAGAAAAAGAGGAGAACAGTCATTTGGCAAGAGATGAGGCATCAATGAAATGCAGTTATCAGGGGAAACTGCGATCATTCCAACTGATGGAGGAAGATGGAGCACTTGCATGCATTACTTCTATCCATTTTTTGTTGGCTACTTCCATCTTTTTTTTTCAGGACAAGTATTTCTAACATCTTTTCTCTAGGGTTTTCATGTCCAAAAAGCCACTCCCAAGTTGCTCTATAGGATTCTACTCAACACCCTCAAATGATTGCATCCTCCTACCCTCCAGGCAGGTCACGACAGAAAACCAGGTTGGAATTCTCGTTGTCTGCCTTCTTTGACTGTTCTTACTCCCAGGTCATAGGAAACTGCTGCAGGAAGGCTACAAACCATACCTACCTGGCTTAACACAAGTGATGTCTAGCTTCAATCCTGCTTACTCTTTCTGGAAACACCTTGATTCATCTCTTACTGACTTCCTAGTAGACCCCACAGGAGTTATTTTAGATGCTGTCCTTTCTTTCTGCCTGTAATGCTATCCCTTGCTCTCAGTTTGAAGAGATGGCCTTGCCTCCTCTCAGTATAAAACCCACTTGTCTTAACCTAAGCCTGAATTTGCCTCCCCTTTCTTCCCCTTGCCTTTCCTTCCCTCTTCTCTCTGCCTTTACTTCTTGTCTCTTCTTTTGGACTGAAAGGAAACTTCTCCTCCTGACCATCATGATGACCATCACGACCATGCTATCTATTCTTTCGACACCTTCCTCAATTCCCCCAACAGAACCTTGAACTCTACCCTTCAGAGGGGTAGAGCTCTGGTAGACAAGCTTTTGCTGCCATGCTGTTACCAGACTATTTCCATACCACATTGCTATGGGCACCCCCAACCCTGACTCAGCTTTGGATCTCTCCTTTCTGCTTGGCCTTCCTCTGTTAGTTCTAAGCACAGTTCTTGGCACATAGTTGGCACTGTGTTGTGAACACAAGACTAATACAGATAAAAACAATGACCACAAATTGACACTGTTTATTTGGATAATGAATATGTTGCCAAGAAAAACTGTAGTAGCTGGCATTCCCTGGAGATTTTTAATTGATTTTGATAATTGTTTACTAAATTATGTAACAAGGCACTGGGAATACAAAGACAAAAACAAAACAGAGGAGAAAGGAGGGGAAGGAATGGGAGGGAAGAGCAAGGGGAGGGGGGAGGAGAAGTATGGAGAAGAGAGGAGAGGAGAAAGGAAGGTAATTTTCAATGTGGCAAGTCCCTCCACCAAAGCAGATTTCAATAAGTCTGTGACTTAGTAGCTAAGTCCTAGGGAGCTCCTTGAGGTACCTAAAGGTTGAATGACTTGCCTAGGATCATGAACATTAAGAAACTTGCCAGGATCATATATTGAGTGTAAAGGAGCAAATTAAATTCTATTTTCTTGACTCCAAATCCAATAATATTCATCTCACCAACTGCATCCTCACAGAGAGATATGTAGGTACATATGTATGTTTGTATATGTGTGTGTATACCATATATGTGTGTGTGTGTGTGTGTGTGTGTGTGTAGTGCGGGGACACATGTCTTGCCTGTGAGTGGCTATGGGTATGGACTGAACCACATAACTTTGTCTACTAATCACATTTGTCTACTAATGGAGGATAGGGAAAGTTTAGATAATTGAAATTCCCCAATGTCTCATTTAAGTCAATTATTTCACTCTCCTCTCCCAGCCTTCACCAGAGTTTATAGTAAGTGGCAGAACTGACTGATTTGAGCATTGCTTCTTTTCCTTCCATTTCTTTACCTCACTAATGAGCTGTGAAAAGAGGACAAGATGCATAGGTCTTAGTCAATCTCAACCCAGTACAATTAGTTCTTGAATAATTAACAGTGGTCTGTATTTTTAGAGGCTAAGGAAAAAAATCCACCAACAAATATCTGCTGAGCACCTGTTATGTGAAGAAAGGGAGCACAGTGTCATAGATAGAGGATAGCTTTGGAGTCAGAAGGATTTGGGTTCAAGTGTTGCCTCAGACACATGTCCCAGGGCAAATTGCTTAACCTCTCAGACACCCCAGGCAATTCTCTAAATGTTAGTCACTGAGGAGACCCTAATCTGTATGAATAAAGGAAGCTTCTGTACTAGGAGGTTCACATACTGAAGAAATCACAGGTCTGGGCATAGAGGTTATGTATTTTACAAATTTAAATCTAAACCTTTGGCATAAACGAGACATAGGAAAAAACTCTCAATTCAGCAATTTGAGGATTCCCTAGATCCTAACCTTCTTTTCCTCCATCCTACCTTTCTTTCCTACCAGCACCTCCAACATCCATTGGGAAGAAAAGGAAATGAAAATCACAATCACCCATTTTAGCAGCAAATGAAGACTCAGTTCAACTGCCCCTTTCTGTGATCTTTTCTGGTCTTTCCAGCTGCTAAGGTTGTTAATATTATTCAATCTTTTCAGTCACATCTGACTCTTCATGACCCTGTTTGAAGTTTTCTTGGAAAAGATACTGGAATGGTTTGCCATTTCCTTCTCCAACTCATTTTGCCAATGAGGAAACTGAGGCAAATAGGGTTAAGTGACTTGCCCAAGGTCACACAGCCAGGAAGTGTCTGAGGCTATATTTGAACTCAGGAAGATGAATCTTCCTCACTTCAGGCCCAGCCCTTTATCCACTGCTTCACCTCGCTACCCCACTCCCTAAGTTTACCTTCTATCTACTCTGGATGTGTCTTGGATGAATCCAATTATCCATGTGTTGTATTCCCCATTGGAATGAAAACCCTTGAGGGAAAAGGCTGTTTTGCTTCTGTATCTTCAGTACTTAACAGAGTTACTGGAACATAACTAGAATTTAATAAATGCTTATTGATTGATTGGTCAACTCAGTTCCATCCCCATAATGAGAATTTTCCAAGTGCTTATGGCCAAGTTGATGTACGATGATCATAAACTTAGAGCTGGAAGGAGACTTAGAGGTCATCTAGTCCAGTGTGTTATTATTAAACATCTGCTCAGGATGTTTCTTTTGTATATGAATTGTTATTCATCCTGATCTGCTAAAGAGCATCTGTAATAATTAGAGGAATTACCAGCGTTGAGAGCTGGTCAAGGTCTGGAGTTTTAAATGCTGCCAGTTTGGCAGACAGAAATAACAGCAATGATAGCTAACATTTATGTGACACTTCAAAGTTTTTAAAAAAGTGTATACATATATGTATACACACATAGATATACGTTTTTATGTATGTGTTTTATATACATATAGTGTGTGTGTATTTAAATTTTCATTTGGTCCTTACAGCATCTCTGGGAGGTAGATGCAATAATTATCCCATTTTAATAGCAAATTGTGAAAAGAAATACTGTGAAACAAGACAGGAAAAGTACATAGTAATTAGGCTGTGGAAGGAGGGCCTCTTATTTTAACTGAGGTACAATAGGGAGTCACTGACAATTTTAAATATATGCTTTAAGAGAGAAGACAGCCTGGATAAGATAGAGACTTGAAACAGGAAGACCATCCAGGAGCCCCCTGCAATAGCCTAGGTAAGAGCCCAAATGAGAGTAGAAAAGGTGTGAATGGGAAGGAGACAGAAGGTAAAAGATGTGGAAAGAAATAGAAGTAACAAGATTTGGTAACTGAATGAATACAGTTCATGCGCAGGGGAGGTTGTCATATGGGAAAACCTGAGGGCTGATCACTCTTCCAAAAGAAATAGAAAGTTTAGAGAAGGGATACATTTGGAGGCACACACGATGAGTTCCATCTTGGACATGCTGAGTTGGAGATGTCAATGAGACTTAAGATGGAGATGTGCACCAAGCACTTGGTGACATGAGACTATGGTTGAAGAGAGAGAGAGATTAGGGTACAGTTAATAAATTTCAGTTGTCTCCAAAGAGATAATTGGATACATGGCGGCTTATTACCAAGGGAGAGAGTGTAGACGGAGTAAAGGGCCCAGAACAGAGTGGGGAAAGACCATGACTGCTCTACGTGGCAGGATTACCTTGCCAATGCCCAGTCTATGAGGCTCAAGGACTAGATTTGTCTGTAGGAAAGGTATACTGGTTTGAATAGGATGAAAACTAGACTCCATCTGGTATTAGTGTTTATACAAGCTTGTGTGTCTCAGTACGCTGACTTAAAAAATATATATATTTGTTTGGCTATCAAGTTTCCAGTGGTTATTTCTATAATGCTATGGCGTGGTTTTATCCCTATGATTGTGCAAATAGCACACATTGACTTGTCACCATCTGTTGGCAGCTCAAAATACCACAAGGAGAAGAAACAGGAAAACCAGCCCTTTTCAAGTACCAAATTTCAACCAGCTTTATAGCTTAGAGTTATTCACTGACCAACTACGGCCATCTCTCAGGTTTCCTTTCAGTCCTATGGTTCTATGATAATCGTTTCTAACTAAGAGGGACTTAAATACTAGCTCACACCTTACCCACAGAACCAACTATATCATTAGATGCTTCAAATACACATAAGTGTGAAAGCGTTCAGCAAGCACCACAGATTTTTTTTGAGGAAGATGTTTTCTTATCTACTAGATTATAAGCTCCTTGAGGGCAGGGAGCACGTCTTCCATGCGTTTCCATCTCTGTGTCTAGCACAACACATTTCACACAGAAGGTGACATCAGGGAGCAGGGAGCTTGAAGACCTGGGTTACTTTGGGCAAGGCATGAAAACAAAGTTGGTGGAGGGTATGGCTTCTGAGATCCCTTCTAGCACTCACCCTACATGTCTAAGAAATGTTTAATCCCTTTTTTTTTTAAAGAAATCAATTGAAAATGAAGATAGTTCTATTTAACATGTACTCAGATTGTCAAGATTATGGTTCAAAGGGCCCTCAAGCCTAGGCCTACTTCAAATGACAATGTTATTTCCCAAGAGAATTCTGCACCTACCTTTTCCCCAGGAGTGACAGATATCCTCCAGACACAATGGGAATAGGAAGGATAACCATTTGGGAAACCAGGTGCAGAAAAGTTCCCTGTTGTGTCCTGCAGGGTCTCTCCGCAGGCTGTTGAGTCAAAACAGTAAAAACATCTGTGATTTCCAGCACATGAACTTACCCAAGCAACTTCACAAGCTCTCCCTCACAAACTGACATTATAAACAAATAAAGACTTATGAATAAATTTCAGAAAACTTCAAAATCCCTATCAGAATACACACACACATATAATATATATATATACATATACTATATACTATATATATATTATAATAGCTAAAGTTTACATGCATTTACGATGTACCAGGCATTGTACTAAGTGCTTCCAACGTATCATCAAACATGATTCACAACAACCCCTGGGAGGTCAATGCTATTATTAACTCCATTTTACAGATGAGGAAACTGAGGCAAATGGGGTTAAGTGACTTGCTTAAAGTCACACAGTTAGTAAGTGTTTGAAGCTGGATTTTAACTCAGGTCTTTTTGACTTCAGGGACAGTGCTCTACCCATTGTGCCAATAGCTGTTCATATATGTGTGTATATATATATATACATGCATAAACATGTATACATATGTATGTTTACATGTGTGTATCTATGCATATAGTGTGTGTATATTTATATATATACTGTATGTAAATAAAATAATACAAGTTACATAGTTGGGAGCAGCTAGAGGATACAGCGGATAAGAGTCAGAAATTCAGCCTCAGACATTTAACTGTGTATCTAACTAGGTGAGCCTGGATAAGTCACTTACCCTCTATTTGCCTCTTTTTATCATCTTCTTCCCAGCGTTATTATGAAGATCCAGTGAGATAATATGTTTAAAGCCCTTAGCATAGTCCCTAGCATACAGTAAATGCCATGTAAAGGTCATCATCATCATCATCATCATCACTTTATATATCTAAACATACGTATGTATACAGCTAGGTGCTATTTAATGTGAATAATGAATCTTCTAAAGTCACATGTATTTGAATATACACTATTGAAATTATGCCTGATTTTTTGTGACCCCATTTGGAGTTTTCTTGGCAAAGATACTGGATTGATTTGCCATTTCTTTTTCCAGCTACTTTACAGATGATGAAACTGAGGTAAACAGGGTGAAATGACTTGCCCAGGGTCACACAGCTATTAAGTATCTAGGGCCAAATCTGAACTCATGAAGATGAGTTTTCCTGACTCAAAGCCCATCACTCTAGGCACTGTGGCACCACCCAGCTGTACCCTGTTATTGAAATTAGATATATATAAATTAGGTCAAAAAGCAATAATATAAATTATTTATAATATAACATAAATTGGGTTTAATTCATAACTATTTGAAATCAGGTAAAATATGGTAGCTGGTTCCAGTTCACTGGAAATATGCAATGCAAATTAGAATGATGCAACCACTTCGGGGGAGTTCATTATTTCCACTAATTGGGACCTTGTTTGATATATGTATATTAATGTATAATTTGTATTTATTACATTATATTAGTGTTATGTGATTCTTCTAAGGAGTTCAAGGTACTTTATTTTATTAATAATTATAGTTAGCATTTTTATGGCATTTTAAGATTTGCAAGGTGCCTTCTACATGTTATCTCATTTGACCTGTTATCACACAACCCTATGAGCTAGGTGCTATTAATTGATCTAATCGTTAGGGAAGGGGTTTCATCCAATATTCTGCTCTCTCTGATCAAGAAAAACAGGGAGTACACCGACAGCAGATTTGCCCAGATACAAAAAAAAAAAAAAATGCAAGCATTTCAATTTTACAAATGAGGAAAATGAGTCCCAGTGATGTTAAATGACTTGCCCCAGGTCCCACAGAGTAAGTGGCAGAGGGAAGATTGGAACCCCAGTTCCTCTGTCTCTAAATCCAGAGCTCTTTCCATTCTATGTACAGCACAACTGGCTCTATGAAAACAAAATGTTGAGTGAAACCTATTACCATGGGCAGTTGGTTTTGGAGCCATCCTATCCAAATTGCAGCCAAGGCTGAATGTCATCATCTTCATAATGTGGTTTCCCCACATGATAGCAAGTAGGATTTTGTCATGTTAATAATGTAACTGTGAAATGACCCTGGCCAGGGCAATGTGACCCTGGTCAGGGCATCTCACGTTTTATCTTTTCAACCCAAGCTCTGCCCTACCAAATCCTGAGTTAGCCAACAGGTAGAACAGATAGGTTTTGACCATGATTCTTTTCTTTCCTCCTGCCTTCTAACATTTAGCAAAGATGCTACTGGGCTAAAAAAATGACCAGAAAACAAGCAATGGTAATAAGCCTGCCCAGAAACAGTAAAACCAAATAATCTCCCAATCTGACATGCCATCCTTGGATACTTACGGGCTATAAACACTAATACCAATGGCTTTTTCCATTGTTCCTCTGTTTTTATTTTTTTTTTAAATGACCTGAATATAGGTACCTGGGACCTCTAAATAGGATGTTCCCTGGAGCTTGGAAAACATATATGTATTTGATGGTACAAAGCCAATGAGTGACACGGCTGAATGCTCACAACTTTCTGAATGTTTATGATAGCAGGCATTGTCATTTGCCTCTCTCCACGCCCCCCCCCCATTAAAGTGACACCAAACTCTAAGAAACTCAAGAAATTTACCCTCCTAGCCTTCAACTCAAATTAAACATGGATAAATCTCCTTGCTCACAATTACTGTGTGTAAGTTGTTCATATTTTTTGAGCACCAAGAAAGCAAAATAGACCCCTCCTAGTGATCAGACTAGGGAAATCCTAGAAGAACGCGCCGTCAGTATCGTTTTACCACTTGACTGCCAGGCACAGGCAGAATTCCTCGGGTCAGCAAACACCAGTGAAGGTGAAATGGAAGTTGTTTTACTGCAATTACCAATAATCTGCAAGAACATATAAATTACCGTGGGGCTACATGGCATTTGCTAGCAATTGCGATAAGGTTACCCTTTAAATACAGCAAGGTTACATGAGATTTATGTCCTTCATTTCAACCCTAACACATTCCTAGATGACTAACAGTTGGGCTCCATGCATTGCCAAGCATTTTTCAAAATGGGACAAGTCCCAGATTGCTGTGGGCCTCTCATCCCTGGTTCTCCCATCAGTGCACAGTCTCCTCCCACTTACAAATACCTCCTGTCTCAATCTACTCTCACTACTTAGAAAGCCAAGGTTTTCCCCAAAATCTCAAGTGCCTTCATCCAGTTGGGATAAGGGTAATGAGACAGAATCATCTTTATTGATGTCCTCAAAAAACCTAGGGTACAAATTCAGCTGTACCCTTTCAAAGGATATAACATAGACAAAGCACTAACAAGTCTAGCAGAGCCAAAATATCAGCTATTACTACTATTATGTGGACCGTGGGTAGCATCTCACCTAGCATCACCTCCATGGAAACACCTGCTAAGTGTCTTTTGAAATGATAACATGAATTCAAAAGCAAACAAAGGAAAGACTCTTGAAAACTTCAAACCACCAGAGACCATCTGAATTTGCTATAGAGCCCTGGACTTACAGCATCCTGGTGCTCTCTCTAAGATTTCCAAGTTCTTTCACCAAAGGAAAATGCTCCCTAATAGATAATGCTGATACAGAGCTGAGCAGAATGAATGGGAGCTACTGGAAAAGACTATGATTACCTGGGCACTTGTACAGCTTCCTGGCTTGAGCTATGTCTCCCTGGCTGAGCCGAACTCGCTGGCCAATGGTCGGTCGGACACCATTGTCATCTCGGCGGGGGAGAATCGTGTCTAAGAAAACTCCCCTATGGTGGGGGGGAGGAAATAAAATATATATATTTTTAAAGTGAGCCCATGAGGTCATCTGAGCTCAAAGTTCCAGTTCCCTCTTCCCTTCCCTGTAATCCCATCAACATTCCTCCTACCCACCCTTAAGGTTCCCCAGGGAACTCCTCCCCTCACCCCATGACTAAAGAAGTTTCATTCACCCATGTGCTTATGTTTTAACATTCCAGTTTATCAGCTGCCAGCTCACTTTCCAGTGGGAAAACAGCTCTGCCAAGTTTGTCAAATCTTCTGCAGGCCTCTATATTGATGTAAACTGAGTATTTCAGTGACTCATTAAAGGCTTAAGAGTGGGCGTTTTATAGACTTCGTGCCACTACTGCACCAAATAACTCAAAGGCATCAGAAATAGCATGTGGACTGTCCCAGAGTGTGCTGCGGTGTTGGTACACAGCAGATGTTGCATAAACATTTGTCCATGGACTGATTGATACAGAGGACACTTATCGGGACAGAGGTGGGAAGACTCTATCATATGAGAACAAGGAAAATGTGTAATGTTCCTGCTATGCAGAAAGTTATCCACAAACTAATCTAAGGGGATCTCTAGTCCCCTGAATGTGAAGGATTTACAATGAAATTGCTCCAGCCTTGCTCTCTATAAGCTCAGGAAGATAAAGAGCCTCACTAGTGATGGGTGTTCACACCCATCTTCTTCCATCTTCACATCCTTCTCCAAAAACAGTTTTCCATTATATAAGAAATCTCAGAGTTTATACCCATTGCTCTGTCATTAGAAAAATCATCACCAAAGGAAGATCATAGGAGAGCCTTCTTTGCCTTTAGGCAAAGCAGATATACAAGCTCACAAGTAGGATAGCCTTAGACCCTGAAGGGACCTTAAAGGTCATTTAGCACAACCCTCTCATTTACAGATGAGGGAACTGAGGCCCAGGAAGGATAAATGGGTAAAGACAAGGTCCAAGATCACAAAGGTAGTAAGTTCAAGAGACAGCGTTTGAAGCTAGGTCCTCTGCTTCCAGACTTTGTGTTATTTCCAAGGTCCAACTAGAAGGCTACAGCATAGGCAAAGCCATAAGAATGGGAAACACTGCAAGGAATTCCTAGGAGCATAAATGTTTGGAGAATGTCCTATTTTGTATACAGGGGATTTTTCCTTGTTATTTCCCTTGATATTATATTTAATCTAATGCCTTTTGCTCTGAATTAACGTATGACTGGGCTTTTTCTTGAATAATGAGGAGCATCAGTGGGGGCTCAAAGCTGTGAATTTAAATTCACCTAATTGTATCATAATCCTGGTTGTAGCTGATGAGGGAGATCAAACCATGATGGTGGTGAGGATGATGATGATAGAAATGTATATACCACTTTAAAGTTTGCAAAGCACTTGGTATAATAATACTTATACTTCCAGTTATTGTTAGCAAAGTACAATGTAAATCTTAAAATGCTACATATGTCTCATTATTCCTTTTAAAAGCATATTTGTTTTAAAAGAAGAAAGGGAGAGGAGAGAAGTACAAGAAGAAATATATCAACAGCAATCTACTTTTTCCCACTTTATTTTTTAAATTTTCAGTTCCAAATTCTCTGCTTTCCTTTGCTCCCTTCCTCATTCCTCATCCATTGAGAAGGCAAGAAATGTGATACCCATTATGCATATGAAGCAAAACAAATTTCCATATTAGTCAAATAACAATCTACTTTTTGAAAGAAAGGACTCGTATAAATGTCAACTACTAATTAACAGTAGTGTTGGGAGAAAATAATCACACCATCTTAGAGCTATGATTTGTATATATTTGGACAGGAAAGTGATTGTCATAATATTCTCATGAGTAAGACAAAGAGAGGGTGAATACCTGGGTCTCAAAAATCAACGACATCCCTTTCGTCCTGATTCTTCTTTCACAACCTGACTAATGTGGAAATATGTTTAATATGACTGTATATATATGTATACATATATATATATGTATATATATATACATATATATATGTATATATATATACATATATATATATATATGTATATATATATACATATATATATATATATATAACATATCAGATTGCTTGACATCTTGGGGAAAGGGGAGGGAGAAAAAATTTGGAACACAAAATCTTATAAAAGTGAATATTGAAAACTATTTTACATGTAATTGGAAAAAATAAAATACTATTAAGTAGGGCAGGGGATCTACTACACACGAACAAGATTAGGGAAGAGAGGTTAGACAAAAGTTCACATGAAAAAGTCTTGGGGATCTTAGGGGACCATGACCTCAAAATAAGTCATCTGTGTGAAGTCCTGGCCAAAGGAAACCCAACTAAACTCAAGCCTGCATTAAAAGAACAGGGTATCTCGGATGAGGGAGATAATAGCCTAACTATTCTCTATCTAGTCAGACCACATCTGAATATTGTGTTCAGTTCCAGATGTTGTGACTTAGTGAAAAACATGGGCTAAATTGAGTATATTCAGAGAAGGGAGAGCAGGATGGTGAGGGGCTCAAGAAATATGACATCCGGGGAACAGTTAAATGAATCTGGGGGTGTTTACCCTGAAGAAAAAAAAGGCTGTCCTGTGGAAGAAGTACAGGACTTATTTGTGTGTCCCAGACAGTAATATTAAGACCAATGACTTCTGACAAAATTTCTTATGATATTCCTGAGGGCATGATTAAGAGATGATCGCCAGACAACAGTACATTAAGTTACATAGTTAGATCCAGAATTGATGAATGACCAGGCTCAAGGAGTTGCCATTAATTGATATGTGGTTCATTTGAGGGCATTATCGGGATAGCTAGGTAGTGCAATGGATACAGAATACCCAAGTTCAAATCTGGACTCAGATACTAGCTGTGTGATCCTGGACAAGTCGCTTGAGCTGTGACTCAATTTCCACACCTATAAAATGGAGAAAATAATAGCACCTATCTCTCAGGGTTGTTGTGAGGATATAATGAGATAATACTTACAAAGTTCTTTGCAAATCTTAAAGTACTATATAAATGCTTATAATAAAAATAAATGCTTATTATATAAAAACACTAAATATAAATACTACATTATTATGATAGCTATTAGTACTCTAAGTATCCTTCCTTAATCCTATACTGTTTAACATTTCTGACTTGAATGAAGACAGCATGCCTATCAGATATGGAAGTGACATGAATTTGAGAGGTAGCTAATATAGAGTTAGGATCCACCCAAATTCCATCAGCCTAGAACAATGAAGCAAATCTCTTAAGATTAAATTCAATAGCAATCAATGTAAAGTTCAAATAATTGATTTCACAATGAAAAGGATGGGGGAGGCACAGTTAAATGTAATTTGTGTGAAAATGCACACTCCTCCTAAATCTTTTCTTTACCACCTGAGATCTTCAATCTCTCTAGTCCCTACCCTTGCACTGACTTCACTCTTCTCTCTCTCCAGTCTCAATCTAATTGTTTCATTTCAACCCTATACTGTCCCTTGTTCTCCAATCTCTTGCCCCTTTGGCCTATCCCAGGCTCTTCATCTGTCATCAATGGATTATTCTCGCCAGCCAATTTCTTTTCTACTACTCACCAGCCAATGAATATTGCTGCAGGAAGTCTCAGTTGTGCTCACTAGATAGATTATAAATTCATGCTATTCAACTTCAACTGGTTTCTCACTATAGCAAGGCAGTCATTTTATTTAGCTATTTTTATTTCATTTAATTCCCTATCTCACTCCCCACAGAGGCTATCCCAAACCACTCAAGCCTTTCATATCAGCCCAGCTCAACACCTTTTCAGTTTGACCACTTTGCCTCTTTATTAAGAAAATTGAGGTTATTTTATGTGAGCATCTTCTCCCATTATTTTTATCTCAAGATCCTCTGACATTCTCCCCCTTTCTTACCTCCTTTTCCCAGTCTGTGATTAAAAAAATAAAAGGCCTTCCACCAAGGTCAATTTCTCCATTTGTGGACTTGATCTTATTCCTTAGCATATTATCTAGTGGAATACATCCTCAATCATTTCCCACTCCTTATCTCTTCCAATCTACTGGTTCTTTGCCAACTGCCTTCAAATACACTTCCTTAAAAAGTCTTTACCATCCCCTCAAGCTATTATTCCATGTCTCTCTTACTTTTATCAGTAAAATTCCTTAAGGGAAAAAAAATCTAAATTCACTGTCTCCACTAATTCTCCTCTTATTTACTTACCAGCCCTTAGCAATCTGCCTTATGACCTTATTTCTCTATTGAAACTGCTCTTTCCCAAGTTACCAAAGATCTCTTAATCACCAAATCTAATGATCTTTTCTCAGTTCTCATTTTTCTTGAACTATCAGCCACACTGCACATTACTAACCACACTCTCCTCCTGGATATACTCTCCTCTGAGGTTTTTTGATAACTTTCTCCTGGTTCTCCTACTATATGACCATTCCTTCTCAGTCTCCTTTGCTGGGTTATTATCCATATTACTCCTCCTATCTGTGAGTATTCCTTAAAATTCTGTCCTAAGCTCTCTTCTCTTCTTCCTCTATATTCATTCTTGGGGTAACCTCATCAGCTCTCATAGGTTTAACTAGGACTCCCAGACATACTTCTATCCCTAGTCTCGTCTGAGTTTTAGACCTTTATCACCAATTGCCTCATGAACATTTCAGATTTGATAGCTCAGAAACATCTCAAACTCAACATGGCCAAAATTTAACTCGTTATCTTTTCCCCAAAATTCTCTTCTTTTCCAAACTTTACTATTTTTGTTAAAGTCGTCACCACCTCTCCAGTCTCCCAGATCTATAATCTCAGCTGCATTACACTCTAGTCCTCACTCACCCTCACCCAACATATTTAATCAGTTGTCAAATCTCACCATTTCTATCTTTACAACATCTTTCATCACACATCTTACCCCTTCTCTCTACTCACACAAGTAGTGTTGAGCTCCTCATCACCCCTTAACCTAGATAATTGCAAAAATCTCCTACTAAATCTCCCACCTCAAGTGTCTCATCACTCCAGTTCACCACTGATGCCAAAAGTAATATTTCTTTAGTACATATTTGACCTCCCTGTCTCCTGCACGCTATGATCCAGTCAAACAGACTGTTCCTCACACACATGAAATTTGACCTTTCATCTCCATGCCTTCACACACTCCAGGAATGCAATCTCTATTTGACACCATACCAGAGTTCCTCTCTTCCTTTCAAATATATCTTAAGTACCATATTCTACAGGAAGCCTTTCCTGAGCCTCCCATCCCCCAAATGCTAGTGGACTCTCTCCCAAACTCCCTTTTATATAACTACTTTATACATGTGTTTGTATTTGTTCAATTTACATTTGTGCTGCATAGGTTTAGAAATGTACTTATCCCCCCAGTGGAATGTAAGCTCTTTGTTGGTAGGAATACTTTCATCCCTGGCACCTGGCACACACTATGAATAAAGGCTGATCGACTGATTGATAACCTATAGACACAGAGAGTTATCTGGAGTTTTAAGAATGTACATGACTTGCCAGGGTCACATCTTAGCCAGTATGTGTAATCATCAGAACTGGAGCCTTACTGGCTCTGAAGTCAGTTCTCAATCCAGTGGGCTCAGCCTATATATGCCATGCTAATAGTATTGTAGTTGATGTTGTTGTTAAGCACAATGATCAGAATGAACACAGTCCCATTAGATGGCACTGAAGAGTACATTCATCAGACCACGATGGACTTACTGTGTTCAGTCTCCAAGGTCATTTTGGAAGAAAATCAGATGAGGATAACCAAGATGGTGAGGGGACTGGAGACCATTCCATGTAAGGACTGATGGAGTGACTGAAGAAACTGGGAATGTGCACCATGAAGAAGAGAAAACTTGGAAGTCTAAGATGGAGAGAGGAGGAAATAGGATGCCTGCCATTTTCCATCCTTGCAAGGGTCACCATGTGGAAGTAGTGTTAGATTTGTTATGTTTGGTCCAAGGAGGCAGAACAAAGAACAATGGGTGGAAGTTGTAGAGAAGGAAATCTGGGCTCAATGTAAGGAAAACTTTCAATGATAATTACCCTGGAGTAGACAGTAGATTGGGTCACCTTGAAGGTCTAACTCTCGCTGGAGGTTTTCAAACGGAGAAGAAATGATCATTGCTTACAATGTTGTAGAAAATATTCTTGGTCAGTTAGAAGTTAGGTTAGAAGGCTTCTGAAGTCCCTTCCTACTACTCAGTGGCTCCCTATTACCTTCAGGTTCAAATACAAAATTCTCTATTTGGCTTTCACAACCTAGCCCCTTTCCTATCTTACTGGTCTCCTTACATTTGGTGTTCAGTTGTTTTTAGCCATGTCTGACTCCCATTTGGAGTTTTCTTGGCAAAGATACCAGAGTGGGTTGCCATTTTCTTATTTTTAGAACTGAACCCATCTAACAAGCCCCCAACAGTGAGAAGCATGCTCACCTTAAACAAAGAAAAATACCTGTTGTGAAATCAGGAAAACCTTTATTAATCTTTACGTTCATTCCCCTTGAATGGACAGGTAGCCTCCCCAGGAAGGTTACAGGAAGATATATGCAGAAAGATGGGACTTCTTATTCTGTTTCCCTAACTTTAGATCTTCTGCGATACCGTCCCCGGCCATGTGACTCCATGTTCTCCACTCTGATAGGCCCTTCTTCACACAGCTCCTTGGGCCTGCGCATTAGTTTCTGACCTCTAACCTGTCCATGCTAGGCCACAACTCTTATCACCTAAGAATGTGGAAAACAGAACTTTCTTGCCTCTCAGACTTATCTAGCTCATTTTGCAGATGAAGAAACTGAGACAAATAGACGTAAATGACTTGCCCAAGGTCACACAGCTTGTAAACATCTGAAGCCAAATTTGAACTCAGGAAGATAGCACTATCCACTGCTCCACATAGCTTCCCCCTGCTCAAACTTTATTCCCTTTTATATATTCTATAATCCAGCAACAATGAACTTGTTGCTATTCCTTACCATAATGCAGCATCTCCAACTTCAAGTCTTTCCACTGGTTGTCTGCTATGCCTAGAATGCTCTATCTCCTCACTTCAACCCGCTAGTTTCCCTGGTCTCTTTCAAGACTCAGCTCAGGTTCTAACTTTTGCAGCAGGCTTTTCCTGGTCCCCCAGTGCCTCCCCTTTTCACTCTCTGTCTCTTGTATGTATTTTTTTTTTAATGAGAACTCCCTGAGATTGGGGACTTTTACTGCTTTTTCACTGTACTCCAGTTCCTATGTGTCTGACACATAGGATGCTGTTAATAAATGCTTGCTAACTAATTGACTAAGAAATTAAAGAGAGATTTGGATTCAGTGCAATTGTTATCCTTTTCTTTTGATGGCTGCCCCAAAATGAATTGAACTGCTTCCTATCACTACAGGTCTACCCTTGGAGGTAGATCAGTTGCACAGTTTCATCTACTATAAATGAACTCATGCTTCAGGTTGGGGTCAGGTGAGAGGACCTCAGAAGCCATTTCAAAATCAGAGATTCTATGTCTCGATAAGATACAGCTCCTAGGAAAGAACAGCCAGAGGAATGGCATTCATTCTCCACACAGAAGCACCCCAACAATATCTTGTAGAAGCTAACTACTCAGAAACCTTAGAGTCTCTACTGAGCAACAACCTAAGAGAGGCCAGAAAAAAAATAAGTCCTGTTTTATTGAGGCAGCTGGTGGTTCAGTGGCTAGAGTGCTGTCCTGGAATCAGGAAGACCTGCCCTCAAATCTGACTGTAGCCTCTACCTGTGTGACCCTGGTCAAGTCACTTAACCTCTGATTGCCTGACAAAATGAATCCACTGGAGAGGGAAATGGCAAACTACTCCAGTATCTTTGCCAAGAAAACCCCAAATGGGGTTAGACATGACACTACCACCACCAGAACCACCACCACCATAACAACAACAACCTGTTTTATTGTTAAGTAAGCTAAAATGCTTTAGTTGAGTGATTGGCCCTAAGTTCTACTGGGACAGACCTGGGGAAAGTGGCATAAATTCAGAAAGTCCAGACTTGAACTGGACAAAACCGAAAGCTCAATATTGAAAGAACCCACAGCTGTGACAGCTTGACATTCCCTTCACTAACAAAGATTGCACTTCCTCTATGCCTTAAGTAGACAGTCTTCATAAGTTTCTGTGACTGAAAAAATTCAGCATCCAGTGGTTACACCTGGTGATGAGTCTCTCCAAACCTAGGTAGGTTGGTCTTCAGAAAACAGACTAAAGACGGAATCAGCTAAGAAAATAAATATCAAGTGTTTTGCATACCTTAGAGGGATATATAAATACTATTATTATTCCTCAGGTCCATACATAAAACCTCTCCAGCTCCTAGGACCAGGGAGAGCTTGCATTTCACAGATATAACCTTAGCAAAGTCAAGGTTGCTTAACTTCATGCCACATTGAAGCATTGGTGGATTTCATTAAAGGGCAAAGCCAAAAACTCATTAAAATGAGGGCCATCATTGGAAAATTTTCAAGTTCCGTAGACCCCATCAAACCTTTCCTTAAATGCCAACTTCCTACTGGCACTACTCTTCCCTCAAAAAATAATCTGGAGTCTCCTTTCCTCAAATTTCTATTGTTGTTGGCTTATATATCTTGAAACAGTTGTTACATCCTATTTTATGCAGCAATTTTTTTTCCTATTAGATGGTAAACATCATAAGGACAAAAAGTATCATATTCATCCTTGTATCCCTCCCCACCCCTAGTGGGTCCTTTGTATATAGTAGGTACTAAATAAATATTGGCTCATATCTATTTCCGTGCCTTTGTTCATCTCATGCCTACTGCCTGGAATGCTTGCCCCACTCCCTTTAACTCAATTCAACTGAACAAACATTTCTTCAGTGCCTAAAATATGCAAGGTACTGTGCCAGATACTGGAGATAAAAACCACCACCACCACTCCATCCAGGAAATCTTCCTTCAAGATCCAGCCCAGGATAGGATATCTAGGTGGTGCAGTGGATAGAGCACTGGCCCTGAAATGAGGAGGATCTGAGTTCAAATCTGACCCCAGACACTTACGAGTGTTGGTCTAGAATTGATCCTGGACAAGTCACTTAATCCTAATTGCCCCCAAAACCCCAAAAAACTGGACCCAGTCCAAGAAGGAGTATGGTGGGGAAAGATGCCAGGCTTGGAGCCATAAACCAACGGCACCTCATTATAAACTCTGGAGGCTCCGTTTCCTCATCTATGAAATAGCTGGGCTGGATAATCTCCAAAGCCCCTTCTAGGTCTAAAATCATACAATGATAAGAATACTTCATATATACGATTTCTTTTGAGCCTTACAACAACCCTAGGAGGCAGGTGCTGCTATTACCCCCATTTTACAGATAAGGAAACTTAAGACTGAGGCTGTTTAAGTGACTTGCCCAGGGTCACTTGAGTGGATAAGTGTCTGAGGCTGGATTTGAACTCAGGTGTTCATGATTTTACTCTGCCAGCTAACAGCTCAGATCCTATAATTCAAAGTCCCATCTCCTCCACGGAGTTTTCTCTGGCTTCTCCAGTTAAATGATTTCTCTTCCTCTGATCTCTTATAGCAATCAATAAATTAAGAAATATTTATGAAGTAGCTGTTCTGTTCTAGGCACTATGCTAACCGCTAGTGACACAGAGACAAACATGGAACAATCTCTATTCTGAGGGAGCTTAAATGAATTGTCTTTGCTACTATTACTACTACGAATAATAAATAACACTTACACAGCACTAGGTTTGCACAGTGCTTTACATATGCCATCTCAGCTGATCCTCATAACAACCCTGTGAGGTAGGTGCTATTACTGTGCTCATTTTTATAGATGAGGAAACCTAGGCACAAAGGCTGACTTGCCCAGCTTCATACAAGTGTGTGCAGCAGGAATCAAGCTCCACTCTTCCGGACCCAGAGTACAACACTGTCCACTGTGCCATTGACCTGCGTCCTACCATTCCTTCAGCATTTATATTTATTGTCTGATATCATCACTTATCTCCTTGTGACCACATCAGTCCCGTCTCCTCCCTTAAATCTCCATAGCCCTGTAGGGTCAAGCGACCAGATCTTCAGCTTTTTGTATATTTCCCTCAATGCATAAGTAGTACTTAAGTTTCAACAGATATTTGTTCATTGACTGAAGACAGTTTCTGACTTCAAGTCCCAGTTAAAATCTCACCCCTTACAGGAAGTCTTTTCTGGTCCTTCTTAATTCTAGCACCTTCTCTCTGTTGATTATTGTACATAGCTTAGAGCAGGGACTGCCCTTTGTCTTTCTTTGAATTCTTAGCACTTAGCACAGAGCTTGACACAGAATAGATGCTTAATACATGTTCATTAACTGACTGACAATTTGAGATGTTGATGGGTAAGAACAGCATAGATCACATCTGCCCACATATGGCTAATATGGGGGAAAATCCCCCCATCACTTTCTGAGCAATCTGAACAACTCTGGGTCCTAAAAAGTTCATAATTCAAAGAATCCCCATAGTAAATCAATGTAATAATTCACCTCACTTTGTGTGTCGGACAATCCTACATTTTGCTAAGCTTAGACAAAGTTCAGCAGATGCCTGGAGGAATAAACATGTAGGATTGTAGTTCTCTAAAACAAAGTGACTTCTGTGAGAGAATCCTAACCCTAACCATCTCCTCAAGATCTGTCCAGTTAAGGCCCCAAAGATACCACCAATACTATAAAGCTAGTGAAGACAGAAGAGGGGCAGAAAATTTCCAAGGAACTGGAGGGAGAAAGACTAAGGTGATTGGTCAATATTAAAGGGGGGTGGGGAGAATATTCTTCTCTGCCCCCACCCACCCACTCACCAAGAATAACATGTCTCCTTTCCAACTGGAAGAAATCCTGTTCTTAAGGGGTTACAAGAGGCTGTATTCTCAGGCTGTCATCAAATGAGGTATATCGCTAGGCTAATAACATGGGAAAAAGTCAGAGAAATTTTTGCTGAATATAAAGGAAGAGCCTTCACTGGTGCAAACACCCTGATTATGAAATGTACTAGGAGTACCACTAAACAAGGTCATTTAAAACCCATCTAGCAAAGCTGCTGAAGGTGCTAAAAATCATACTGAAATATCTATTCAATATTCCAAGGCTACATGGTTTCATCACAGAGGGTACTCCACTCACTGATGCAGAGCACTACAGCTCAGTGCTTTAACAGATGGCCTTTATAAGCTGCAGGGGCCAAAAAAAATTCATCACCTGGTGTCAGTACTCTAACGAGGAGTCTCTCCGAGTGGAGGGAGGCTGGTTTGGGGATGGCAGACGCACTGTCCATTCTTGGGTCTCTGCTGGAAAGCTTTTGCTTTTGGCAGAACCTGACTAAGCTTACGCACTTTCCTTGGCTAGGATAGTCCTTATGGGAGCCCAGGGTCACTTTTTTTTATATAATCAGCCAGTCAATGGACAAGCATTATGAAGCCCTAGATATGTGCCAGACACTGTTCTAAGCAGTGGAGATACAAAGAATGAGATAATACCTACCAGCAAGAAGTTTATAAAGTCATATTAATTAGGTCCATGAACAGGACTTTAGCCAACATTTGTATAGTCTCACCAAGTTTGTGCAATTCTATGAAGGATGAACTGAAAGAATTATCCCCATTTTACAGATTAATCATGTTAAAGAGATGCCCATCTTATGAATGAGGAAACAAAAACTCAGTGAAGCTTGATGATAACAGGATCCTAGATTTAGAGCTATCAGGGTCTTAGATAGAGTCCAATCCCCTCATCTTACAGAGGAGGAAACTGACTCCCAAAGAGTGTCTTACTTAAGATCATGCATATACTGTGTCAATACCTTAGCAAATGGCTTCTATAAGTTGCTGGGGTCAAAAAAATATCATCATCCAAACTTGGGTCTTTTGACCCTAAACCCACTGTTCTTTGTGCTCTACCACACTGACTCTCAACCTCCCACAATTAATGAGAAACTAAGATAAGAGCCTTGGCCTTGTAATTGTAAGTCATCACTATTTCTCTTAATGTACATCAAGTCTAACCCTCACACCTTACTATCTTTCTGAGCCCAAGAGAATCACTGGGTTTCTGTTTCCTCATCAGTAAAATAAGGGGGCTGGATGAGCTGGCCTAAGAGGTCTCTTTCAGCTGTGTTCATCTGTTAGATCCATTTTCTGAAAACCTTCAGAACCCTGAAGTGGGGAGAGAGCCCTGAGATGAAGCTGGCTGCTTTGCTTTAGCCTTGATCTGAGGCACTCAGAAGGTGCTTCAGTCCCAAGGATCTATTCAACGTTTGCTCATCGCAGAATACACCTACACTGTATCCCAGGGCTTCAGTACTAAGTGAAATCTACCGCATGCTTTAATTCCATTGTTCCCCATGCCTCCTCCAGTAACAGGTATTTCACAGGGGGTCAGCTCAACAATGCACTCTAATGTCCAAGCAGCAGCTCTGTACATTAAGAGTAATGGATTCCAAGGGCTTATACCCCAGCTCTGCTACTTAGCCCCTGCTTGACTTGAGCCCGTCAATTCATGTTTCTGTATCTCAGTTTCCTGAAATGTAAAAGTGGGGGGTGTGTGGCATTTGAACTAAATGATCTCTGAGTTTCCTTTCCAGGCCTAACTCCTTTCTTTTTAGTGAAAACATTTTGTGCTGACACCAAGTCTCAGCTTGTTGATTCAGAACTCTAAATTGGGATCAGATGTGATGAAGCCAGATCCAATAGGAAGCTTGCCTTCTGTATTATTTCCAAAATCCAGGGGTCATCTCAGTCCCTGATACTAAACATATCCTGTTTAGGATATGACGCACCTACAGGCCAGAGCCAGCAAAGCCCAGGATCCTATAAAGTGGCCTTGAGATCAAGCATGTTAGACCCTTATACCATCCCTCAACTTTGAGTGTCCACATGGAACTTAAAACTCTCATTGTCTCTGTTTCACAGAAAGCTGACTCAGAGCACTGGACAGCTAGAAGGAACTTTAAAAACATTTGATGCAACTTTTCATTTTGCAAAAGAGTAAGTTGAGACCCAAATAGCTCACACCTCCAGGGCCACTACCTTTATGAATCCTTCCTTTAAAAACAGTTTTGTTGATGTTTTGTTTTTACATTACAAACATTCACAGGGCAAATATAAATTTGCTCCCACTCCATGAGAGGTCTTTTGAGATAGAGTAAAACAGTTAAGCAAAACTCATAATACAGCAATCTCACCCAAATGTACAAACAGCATTCTACATCTATGGCACCCATCCACCCATATATACCTATTTTTAACAGAAATCTATTTCCTCTCCCACTTCCCATCCATTGGGACAAAAAAACATTTAAAAAATTCCTTATAACAAATACATACAATTAAGCAAGATAAAACTCTTCATTGGCTGTATGCGCTTATGAATGTGTATATGTACACACACACACACACACACACACACACACACACACACACACATATATATGTGTCTACACACACACACACACACACACACACACACACACATATATTTTTATAAAAGCAGTCAGGTGGCATAGTGGATAGAGTTCTGGTCTGGACTCAGAGTTCAAGTCTAACCTCAGCTACTTCCCAACTGGGAAAGTTACTTATCCCTGTTTACCTCAATTCCTCATCTGTAAAATGAGCTGGAGGAGGAAATAGCAAATCACTCCAGTATTTTTGCCAAGAAAACCTCAAATGGGTTACAAAGGGTCAGACATGACTAAAACACCTGAACAACAACATGTATGTATGTCTGTAGATCTATCGCTTCTCCATCAGAAAGAGGTAACATGTATTATCTATCATCTGGGATCATGGAAAGTCATTGTATCGATTATAGTTGTTAGAACTTTCAAAGCTGTTGGGCTTTACAATATTGTTCTTATACAAATTCTTCCCCAGATTCTGCTCATTTTATTCATCGGCTTTAAAAAGTCTTCAAAATTGTCCATTTTTTATAATATTAATGTGTAGAGGCACTCCCTAGTGCCTCTAGTCGCACTGAAAGTGGTCACTTCCTCCTCAGTTTTTTTTTAAATAGTACCTTATCTAGACCTCTCTGAAGCACTACTGACAGTCCACCTTGAATTCTTGTCATTCTAGACCATGCTACATTCCACTCCCCACCCACCCACACCACCATATAGCCAATCTGCTCAACAGGATCAATCAACGGGCATTTTTAAAGAACCTACACTGTGCCAGGCATGATGCTAGGATGCAATTACAAAGAAACAATCCCTACTGGCAAGGAGCTATATTCTAACGGGAGATGAGGGATATAAGGCAATTTTTCAAGCATTTTCCCTTCTATATAAATTCCAAGGAAAGGTAGGAATTGAAAAGAGGGTCCAAGAGAATTGCTTTCTTCTTTGTACTAGGGCATAAGAAGCTCATACATCTAAGAGCAAGGAAGGCCTTGTAGCTCAAAGTGACGAGAAGTCAGGGGATGTGGGTTCTAGTTCCATCTCTGCTACTGTGTCACCTTGGATCTTGTCATGGTACTTCTCTGGGCTTCAGTCTTATCATATGTAAAATGGGGACATTGAACTAGATAAGTAGCGGGCTACAGCAAGAAAGAATGCTGCTGGTGTGGAGTCAGGGCTGGCTTGGGCAATTCTTATCAATGTTATATAGAGCAAATCATTTCACCTCCCTCTGGGATGCTATCTCTTCATTCATAAAATGGGAAGGCTGGCCTAGGTGACCTCTAAGGTCCTTTCGAGCTTTAAATCTTTGATCTCGTGGCCTTGAAGGCCCCTTCCAGCTGGCTCTGAAATCCTTTGAACTCTGAGACAAACCTAATTTCTCCAGGAGGTCTGTTAACTGCTGCCCTGGTTAAAATCAAGGACACTCCTCCAAAGGCTTTCTCCTCCACCTTCACCACCCCCCAACAGCTCCCCCACCCCGATCACTCATTGTAAATTTTAAACAGAAGCTCTTGATTATTTCCATTTTCCGGTTTGCTAGTTGTGACATTAAGCGATAATGGAACAGTGGCTTTCACAATGGGGTTAAATCTTATTAGCAGACTCCTGATTACATTATATTTCACTACAAGCCGGAGGGGGCTGAGCATCAAGGACAGAGGCACCTGTACACTCTCTGATACCCATGGAGACCCATTCCCTCTCCCCGCTTGGGAAATCACTAAGAATCCTAACCCAGGCTGCCAGAGGCACAATAAAGAACTGAACAGTCAGAACCTTTGCTTCCAACCTTGAGAACGTGTTCCGGGCATAGTGCATGATGCTGTCAAAGTCGTACGTCTCTCCCAGTGAATTCACCTCTCCAGCTTCCATTTTTAGGAAGTTATACTCCTGACCTGAGACAGAATACACACCATTAGAGTCCGTGGAAAAGCAAAGATATCATTAAGAAAGGGCAGAGAAGGGATAAAATTGGGCAGAAAAAAAAAATCATCTTCCTGGTTCACATTAAGCCCACACCATATACCTGAGAGGTGTGTGTGTGTGTGTGTGTGTGTGTGTGTGTGTGTGTGTTCACATAAGTCTGAGATTTTAAACTGGAAAGAAGAAGACAGATTCTTCCATCTTTCTCCTCTCTATACTCTCAAGATCACTTCAAATTCTTCAGCTGAAAAGTGATGAGGACTGATTGGGTTTAATCAGCTTGGCCTAAACAGCATATAAAGAAAAAGGTATCCATCATACAAATGGAAGAGAAAGAGAAAAATCCATGAAAAGATCAATCTATCTGCTGGAGAGTTGCAAATATATTGAACAGAAGCTTTTTTCATAGAAACTCTCATCATTATATATTATAATTGACATACATGTAATATATCATCATATATACTATTATATTCAATATATATTATTTATATTCCTTTGGCTACCATATATTCAAAGAAACATTTCCCATAAGAAAAAATGTAAGCTGAATTGATATATCTCTCCATGATTTCTCTGTCTTGGCCATTCAGATAAAGCCCTCTTGGAAATATTTAACCTATTGCCTCTTTATAAACAGTACAATTGCCTATACAATTTTAGCTAAGAGGCAGCCCAGGATAGCCAACCTTGGAATCAGGATAGTTTGGATTCAAGTCCAGCCTATAGCATTCAGTTTCTCTGGACAAGTAGTTTCACTTCTCATTGCCCAGAGGAAATCTAAAACCATAGCTCACTGAGCAACTGCTGATCTGCATGGTTTCAATGAATTTCTTCACTTAGAGATCTCTATTTGATGAAATCACAAGTCTGGACTCAGAAAAAAGAGTGATTTAGCTACATATAGGATTTTTAAAAATATGCTGTCAGAACCAGAAATATGGTCATTATTCAAGGGTGTGGGGAGAAACCAGATCTAATGGATGAGGTTCAAACTTTGAAATATAACTAATAACGAGACATGAATCCATCATCTTGACAGCTGGGAATCTGGGGGAGAATTTTTTTAGCAAATCCATTGTCCCTTAAAACAGAGAAAGTCATCTTCTCCTTAGTTATAACCAACAAAATTGGTTTTGTTGGAAACCTGGAAAGGGCTGCTGAGTGAGAGTGGCCTCAAAGCCAATGATGTCTCAACACCACTATAATAAATGATCTCCAGAATTAAGGTGAGTTCTTCTTCGGCTATATTAAGCTCCTCACTCCATTTTCTTGATGAACATTGGTACTTCCTACCTATCAGATGGTGCTTGAAAGCAAGGTTTCCTTACCTTGCTGGATATTTTCTCTGATGATGGTTACATGCTGGTCTCGGTCAGGCCGAGTGTGTTCATGCCAGAACCCAACCACATGGCCAAGTTCATGAGCCACAATACCAAACTTATCACAATTCTTCCCAATGGATATGGCCTGGGGACCTCCACCTCGGCGCCCAACATAGGAACAGCACCTAAAACAACCAGGAAAAATATCCAGGTCAGAGAGAAAGGGAGAAGGGTGCAAGACTCAATAAGGGCACTAAGAGATACTGAGAACAGAAAAGGAATAGGTGAAGGTGAATTCCTTCTGGAATAAAGAATCACCACCATCCCTCATCCCACTGTTTTACCTAATAGGGTATACAGACCCTTCATCTGGCTTCAATGACCAAAGACAATACTAGATACATCAGAATTCATCAAATATTTGACAAAAACAACAAAGGAATGTCATTTTCTTGCTAAAGGGAATTATATATATATGTGTATATATACACACATAATATATTACATATATAATAGAAACATGGTATTTATATATGATATTTTACATATAAACACACATGTATGCATACATTATATATGTGTTTATGTATGTAACATATGTGTATATATAATGTTCCCTTTATAAGCTTTTCTTTCAATCTGAGAATCTTCTAGTGGTACATGTGGCATTCCTGGGGTTGAATCGACTCCAAACCCAAGGGCTAGAAATGGTGTTTGGCAGTTAAAACACCTGCTTGAAAGGATGCTGAATTGTTGTTAGTTGGGTTTTGGGGGGTGGGGAGAAGAGGGGTGGATGTTAGGGCAGTGAACCATTTATTTAAGGACACATGAGACAACTACACATTTAAGCTGGCAATAAACATTCTAGGGCTCCAAGCTGTCCATAGTCTCTCTGTGCTGTTCTTTCCCCTTTCAAACCTATATGTCTTCCCTTCCTTCACTCTTTACTTGAGCACTATCGCATCCAAATACTCCTTCCTCGCAGTTCCCCAAATACACACATATCTCAAATGCCTGGAGAGCAGGTAGAGATAGAGTTCTAATTTGTGACTTAGAATGTTCACATTATGGGAAGAAATTCTTCTTTCCAGTGACCAGGCAACATCTAGAATTCTGTGTTTAAATCTGAGTGGTGTATTTTAAGAGAGACATTGATAACCCAGAGTATGTCTAGAAAAGAAGGATGGCAAACTTTCATAAACTGCAGTTTGTTAAGAATTTTTGGTTGGCTCTCATTTAAAGTGGTTTGATTCATCTGTAGTCAAAATGAAGCTAGATTTTTTTGATTTCTATTACTTACCCACATGTTCTGTAACTGAACACAATGAAACTTTCCTCATCTGTTCTCTCTATAAAGGTTACACAGGTGTGTTTCTCCCAATGCCTCATGGCCTGCTTAAAAATGGCCCGCTGGATCCCTAAAACAATAATGAGAAAACCAATACTCATTCACTTGTTACCATGTTCCCATGCCTGTCTCCGGTTCATCTTGTTTTATTCCACAGGCACACAAATGTGATCTTGCCTAAAATGATTCTTGAGCCCATTTCTCAAGGAGCCACCATATGGCATTGTTACACCATAAAAGACAACATTCTTTGCTCAAACTTAAGCATGAGTCCGTTAGGTAGTGAGCTCCTTGAGGGCAGAGGTTGTCTTTTGCCTTTTTTCATATCCCCAGCACTCAGTACTCATGCCTAGCACATGATAGGCACTTAATAAATGTTTATTGACTGACTTTCCTGAATGTACAAACCTATAAGTAAGGGTTTTATGGATTAAACATAGCCATACACTTACCCAAATAGACAGAATTTCAGAGCCAAAAGATACTTTACTTAAACCAAAGAGGGTAAGTCATTTGCCAGAGATTAACATTAATGAAAATGATGAGGGGAAGAGGGTTTTGAAAGAGAGCTATGTTTTCCCAACTTCCAGTGATAATGAAAATGCTCTTTTCAACAGATGATTTCAAATTTTACTCCAACATGCAGAACTGTACCTCAAGATTCTGGCATCTGAGACAAATTCATTTAAGAGGAGGGTGCAGAAACACCCCCCCCAAAGTCAATATGAACTTTCTGGATCCTGAATCCTGGTCTCCAGGGCTACATGCTGGTGGATCAGCTGCCCAGTGCAACAGTTGAGGAAAGGGCCCCAGGAGAGGTCAAGGGAACTGAATCTTTCCCTCTTGGTGGTAATTTACTCTGGGAGGAGGAAGCAAGTCATGTGCCCAATATTGGTACCATAGGAGTGGGACAGATGTATCCTCACTTTACTGGTGCCCTTGGGCACAATTCAGTGTTAGAAGACTAAAGGGTTAACTTGGTTCTCCTCCTCTCCATTATACAAAAGCATAATGTCAATTTTATTGGGGGGAGGTTCCTTAAGGAAAATCCTAAGAGTCCTCAGAGTTCTGGATATTCGACTTGCATAAAAAATAAAAGACTTTTTATTTCTGGTTCTGAGGACTCCAGAATTGAAAAGTCATGAAACGTCCCAAGAAGACATCCTCTCTAAACCCGGCTTCTCAGGCTCTTCATTTATTCGTTTAGGCTTCTTTCAGGAAATAGGGGAAAAAATATTTGAGACAAAAACCTCACAAAGAGTAGTGATTGCTCCTCTGTTAAAGAGGCAACACAACATCTGAGGAAGCCTTGTTTGTTAACTGACATCATTAATGTGAAGACTAGAGAACGAACCAAACTATTTGGAGGAGAAGAAAGGGAAAGTAGAGGGTGACAGGAGCTGATCATTCAGAAAAGACAGCATGGAGGGGTGGGAAAAGTGCTAGGCTTGGGGATCAGAAAGATGTGAATGCAAACCCTGTCTCTGATACCTGCTAGCAAGTGATTAAAAGCAAGTGCTTTCATGTTTCTGAGCATTAGTTTTCTCCTTTGAAAAACAGGGGTATTGATACATACAGTAACTAACTTACATCATTACCATTATATCAAATCGTATGTTACATCTTATAACATGTTATTATATGTTATATATATAAAATATAAACACATATGTTTATAAATATATATCCATATATTTACAAAAATATAAATATATAAATTTAAAGATTTGTCATTAAAATACGTATTATATCTTTACATCATATATCATGTTATTATCATATCAAATAGTATGATATATGTAAACCAAAGATAGCTAAAAACCATTTTGCAAACGAAATGTAAGTGCTAGTTTTTTTAAGTTTTATTATTCAATGATGGAAAATTAGATCTTCAGTTTCTTGGTACAAAAATTAATTTATAGAACAAGCCTTAGTTCTACCTCATTTATTTGTTTTCTTTCCATTTGGGGAAGGATGTTAACCTAGATGAGAGTCATGAAGAAGTCCCTAAAACACAAAATGCTCCCAAACACCATATGTGTGAATAGGTTAATAGCCATGATGACGCGGCACTTCCTGGGACAGGAAAGCACTCCAGATGCTGAAAAGACACAGTTAAAACACAAAACTGGTGCCTTTCAACAAAACTCTTTTTAGATCACTCTCAGGAGGGTTCCAAATAACCCCCAAAGGTCCCTTGCAGCTCAAAGTTTGAATGAAAGTGGTGATAACATGGTTTAGTGGGAAAAGTAATTTAGTGGAGGGAGTGATAGCTCTGAAATCAAGAGACCAGAGTTGGAGCCTAGGCTTTGCCATTTATTAGCTGTGAGGCTGCAGAGGAGTCCTGTGTGCTCCCTGAGCCACAGTTTCCTCATGTATAAAATGGGTCTAGTAATACTTGCAATATTGAATAGGGTCACTGTGACAAAACCAGTCTGTACACCTTGAGTCACAGTGAGCTTATTCAATACTGTAAACCTTGAAGTTCTGTATACAGGTGAGTAATGATGATGAGGATGGGGGTGGGGATGACACCGAATAATCTAATTTCCAAAGATGTCCCAGCGGTATGCCATTTTGTTAGTAGTACAGACTGAAGCAGTGAGCAGATTCACTGATCTCATCTGAGAGAGGGGAGACTTCAGGCTAGAATTCTTTCCAATGGATCAGTCTCTTCTGGGTCATGGCAGTCTGATGAAGCCTATGGACTTCTCAAAATATGTTTGTTTAAATAATAATAATAGTTAGCATTTAAAGTGCTTTAAGATTTGCAAAGAGCAAACATGATCTTCACAACAACCCTGTGAGACAGATGCTATGATTAGCCCTATTTTTGATATGAAGAAGGTGAGGCAGAGGGAGGTGAAGGGACTTGGCTGGGGACACACAGCCAATAAATGTTTGGGGTAAGAGTCAAATTCAAGTCTTCCTAATACCAAGTCCAATGTTCTGTCCACTGAGAAGGCTAAATTGCAGTTAGAGGTGAGTGAAAATGTAATTTTTTCTTCCCCATCCAAGTTTACAGATTCCCCAACATCTATCCCGGATCCCTTGGAAGTTGTGGTACCTTGCCCTACACCATGGATGTCAGAAGACCCATCAGTCTACTAAGAGTAAATTCAACTTCTTATTATCTGGGTCAGTCTAAGCTACAACCCAGCACTGACCCTGAGTTGACATTTCTTCTAGCAACAACTGACCTGTGAAATTTCCTCCAATGACGTAGGGGATCACACCTCCAGGCCAGATTCGCTCAGCCCTCGAGGTTGTAGCTCTTCGGACTCGGGGTGAAGACTCCACAGGTCCACTGGAAGAAGCATTTGGGTTCTTTGTCTTTAATCTCCACAGAAGTGTGGAATTCTGCCTGCCGCCTGCAAGACAGTCTCATCATTTCACAGCCTTGATGTTACCTATGCCACTCATGAAGATGCTTAGAATGACTAGGTAACGCTATCTCTAGGAGAACCAGCAACCACCTTGGTGACTCGCCTAATGCATATTCATTGTAGACAATGAACTCTTGGGCCTTCTCATCAACAAGCTAAAGTCAAAACTTCTAAGAAAATAATGTGATTGGCTGATTCCCCTCTCTCCCAAAACACCAAGAATGATTGTACTTTCTGAAATACTTAGCCTATGATAAAAAAAAAAGAAATGTCTCCTAACACTCACCCAAATTTGAACATTAAAATAGTTCTAATCAGTTCTAAGATAAGACTTTGTGATGATATTAGAAAAAATGAAGTTTTTTATGTTTAGAACTGGGTTATTCAATAATCATTTCTGGTTTAGTAAATTTAGACCATGAGGCTAGGGTTGGTGGCAAGTCTGGGGTTGAGTGAGGAAGACCTGAGTGTTGATTAATTTCTCATATTACATGCAATAATTTCCCACCTCCTTCTGTGTCCCTTTCTTCAGCAGAAAAATGGGTGAAAAAATCCTTCTACATGCCAAATAAGACCTACAATGTTTCCTCTGTCTCTCAGATGATAGTACTAAATGAAAATGTAATAGTGAGTCACAGGGGCAATTTTTATACCATCTAGCCAGCATGGGAAAATCTAAAGTCTAACTGGGGAAAGACAAGGGGTATAATTTGCAGTGGTGGTTAGTGAACGAGAGCTTACTACGCAACCCAGTGAGAAATTTAATTTCCTGAGGACTTAGCACAGGAAGCATTTGCAGATTAAAAATATGTCTAAACAGATGTTCTGCTTGGGCTGGGAAAAGATTGTAACGCAAATGTCGTTATTGGATTTTTCTGGATTATTGTTATCTCAAAAATCAGAATCCAATGTAATTTTATTCATTATCTCAGAATGCTTTGCATTTGGATTGGCCATAAAGGGATTCATGCAAAAAGAAACCAATCCAGCCTACCAACTACACCTCAAGCCTAAACATATCCAAATGGATATGCCTCCTGAGTTAGATCCCCATAAATACTGCCACATGACAGCTGCCATCATAAGTCAACATTTCATTCCCAGTCTCAGTCCCAGGAGGGACCTAAATGGTGCTGTGGCCTGGCCTTAGCTTTTCCCAGGTGAGGTCCTGAGTCTTGAATCCAGGGAAAGTCTTTTCCTCACTGGCTGGAAATAAATACACCAGCAATCCAGCCATCTGGATAAACCATTACAAACTTGGGAGGGAAATCTCACAAATGCTTTGGCCTAATTCCCATCTCCACAGCCTGCACAGAATAGCTCTGCTATGAAAGGTGAGGTTCAGAGGAATGGGATAGGGAAGACTCTTCTTCAAAGGTGTATGAGCAACCAAAAATTAGTCAAAGACTCAAATGTTAGATCACCAGCAGCCCCCAAATGTCAGCTTTTTCAGAGGGGCTGAGGGACAACTGAGGCTTTGCTTCCTTTCTAACAGGCTCTACCTTTATAATATGGGTTCACTTCTGTTATGTGGCTAAGCACTGGGAGTTCCTGGGGGACAATGTCCTTTAAAATTGCAGAATGCATTCTTCTTAATATGGTTATGGAAATCAGACGCTATCAAAATAGTCACAGCTTCATTTGGGAGGCTGTTTACACACTCCATTTCATTAATCCAATTATAAACTCAAAAATGCATGCTGAGCCCCAAACTCCAAACACAAGAGGGATCCCTCGGACTGCCAGGTGTCTCTGAGAGGATGAGGATGCTTTTTACGGCTCCCACAGAAAGCCGGGACCAGCAAAGCACCACGGTCAGGGCTGACAGCCGCTGAATAATAGAAGGAAATAAACCCACAGCTGAGGAGGGGCAAGATGAATCTGAGAGGCTCAGATCCTTTCTCCTACTTGTGAGGTCTCCCCTTATGGGGGTGGTTGAAGGGGGTCCTTGTTGTTGTGGGGGGTTGTGATTAAAGGAGAATGTCTGAGGAATACACAATTTGTCTTTCCCTTAATTCAAATTAAATAGACTCACTCCAGCCCACTGACCCAGAGAGCAGAGGGATGAAGATGCTACCCTAGCCCATCCTGCTTTCTCTTTCACCTCTGGGTCCTCTTTCCTAACTTGCAGTAAGTACATTGGACATTTGAGAGCTCTGAATGTCCAAGGCAGATGAAACTGTCTCTATATTTGTTGTTTTCCCCCCATGAGAATGTGCGTTCCTAGAGAGTAGAGACCATCTTACTTTTCTGTTTATATCTTCAGTGCTTTGCACACAGAAAGCACTTAATAAATGCTTATTTATTCATTCATTCCTATATCACAGATGGGGACATATTTCCCTGGCTTTTTTCCCTATCCTTTTCAACCAAAACAATGTCCCTTGGTGCATGCTAGTATTCAGAAGGATCTTCAAGTGAGAGCTGTCATCTCTTGCTCTCAAGGGTCTAAATTCTGTTGCTCTGGGCTAATCTTGATTTGGGTAATCAGCTATAACTAGACTAAATCCAGGGGTTTTAAGAGGCTGCAGTAGCCTTAGGTTCTTCCGGTTGCCATTAGTGGTTTGACTCTGCAGCTGTCTGAACAGCTGTCCTCACTCTGTACAGAAGTGGACAACTTGCTCTCAAGTAACACAATTCCTTAGCATACCAGTATCATATATATATATATATATAGATTAGTTCATAAGTGATTGGACAATATGTGAATGTGAAACAGGAAAGAAAAGTCATTTATAGATAGTCTTGCTTTTCCTGCATTGCAGGAAATGGCATAAGAAAACTGAATGGTTAATAATTAAAATTAAAATAACAATGTTAATAATAATGTTCTTTTGGCCTCTATGCTTAAATGACCAACGACCACCATGAGCTAGATGAGTAGTCACCAGGTGAGAAGTCAAAATGTCAAATACATTTATGGAAAACCAGAAGAAACTGACTAATTTTTTTGACAAAGGTGGAGAAAACTGAAAAAGGGGGGAAGATATATATGTCTCTAAGAAACGTGGAAGGTGCCTCCACTATTAAAAATTGGTTATGTTGTTGAGACTTTACTTGGAAAGTTTATATAAGGACTTGGAAGAGAGAGCTGCTAACACTTTAAAAGGCATCAAGATCTACTCCTATTCCTTCTCCTAAGGAGAATAGATGTTCCTTAAGAGGAGGGGCTATTTGTTGTGATGGTGGTGGTATCCCCAGCTATTAGCAGAGTGCCTTACATGAAGTAGTCATTTAATAATAAATGTTGTTGAATTGAACTGAATTGAATAAGATGTCTCTCAGGTTTTGAGTATTTCTTTTTCATTATTATTCTCTTTTGCTAGAAAGAATTTCATGTGAGAATTATGTGACTTTGCCACTTGAGGCTAAATCTGTCCTTCCACTTAGAGAAGTCAAGCAGGCTTCATCATGTTATTCAGGAGAGATATGGATGGGTATGGGAAGGGAAGTGGCTTCTGAAAAGAGAAAGCCTTCTCTAAAAGTCATTTAAGATGCTAGAGGCAATTAATTTCCTTTTCACCACCAATACTAGGGAAGGTAAAAGGGCTTATATTATTTTATGTAAGGCTTTAGGCACTGACAGATAGAACATGGATTTCTTTTCATATTGAGAAAGCCCATCCCCATAGATGAGAGGCTATTAATGATTCCAAAAAGGTAGCCTCTGAGCTGCGCTTTGAAGGAAACTTGGGATTCTTTCAGGCAGAGGCAAGAAGGGAATGCATCCCAGAGAGACACTTGTAACAAAGATGGAGAGGTTAAAAAGAAGCTTTATCCTACTTTTATGAACATCCTCTTAAACCAAAACCCAGCAATACCCATGTGTAGTCACTGTCTACCTCCTATGCCTTCAGTGCCACCTTTCTAGGCCAGGTACTACATGGTTCAAAATGAAGCTGAGATTGTCCATTTCTTTGAGTAGTTCAGATTAATAGCCAACCTATTCCTAATCCACCAATTAACAGATTCTTTGTATCTTTCTGGCTTGCCTGTCCTAGCCACGTTCCAACTAACAGAATTCTATATTTCTAGGATTCTGCAGTTCTAAAACAGAATACATTTTTCAGTTGATAAGATATTAAATAAAAGATACCCAAATGTCTGGGTGGGGTACCACATTACCCTTTTTAAATTTCTTGGTACTATGACTGGAAGCTGTGGCATTCGGCCCAATTTCATTAAACTGTTCTCCAAGGCCACCTGAAAAGAAAGCAGGAGAAAAAAAAAAAGAATATGTTTAGCTACCAAACTTCTTTACACTGACATAAAACTATCATAAAACAAAGATTACTAATTGAGAATGATCAGAAATCTATAAAGATATGTCCACAATCTTTGGAATTTAGATACAAGGAACTATAACTAATCTTTCCATTCAAACTTATCTTTTCAGGGATGGGTTGACCCAGACACCTAGTTTTTCACTGATGTTTCTTCTAAGATTCCATGACTTTGTCCAGGGGAATTGAATATTTGAAGGATTGAAAGAGAGAAATTAATCAATTACTGTAAGTGACAAAAGTGAAGAGCGATTATTACTTGGAGCTGGAGCTGATAAGACCCACATTGGGAAGAAAGAAAGCATCATCAGAGACACTACAACAGCTGGCTCTTGGATCTCTTTGTAGTATAGAGATAAGTAGGAAAATCTGATGCTGGGAATAAGGATTCAGGTACTAAATTAGGAAGCCAAGAGATAGGAAGTATTAGTAAATTGATAGTTTGACTCATTCAGATTGATTTGCCTAAAGATTCTGACTTTTTATTGCAACTGCCTATATACCTAGTCTCTTCCATTACATACCATTGTGGTCACTGGCATGATCCAACAAGTCTCCTCCCGATACACCTGCCTTTGGGGAGCCTTAGGTTCATTTAATTATATACATTTAAAAGGGAAGAAATGAAAACTCAGACAAGCTAAGAGATTTATCCAGTGACTTAGATGGGTACATGGATTCCTTGCCCCCTAGTAAATTCACAGATAAACCAAAACTGGAATGGAAAAGTAACAGAGTGAATGATAGTATCTGAATCCAAAAACATCTGTAACTAGCAATTTGTGCACTCAGGGTACAAACATGCCCTCAAATCCACTTTTAAAAAGAATAATTCAGGTTAGCAGCAGGAGAGGAAAGAAAAGATTACCTGGGGTACTGAGGTACGCTATAAGACAGCTTCCAACTTTAATTATTCTTGCTAAGTGCTAAGCTCAATTGTTTCTAGGTGCTGAAGGACTGGAAGTATTGCCAGCAAACCCTAGCTGTCAGTACTCTGGGACAAAGCTCGATTCACCCTACTCTAGGAACTGTCCTTGAAGAAGACTTGGTCCAGAAACTCAGCGCTGTTCAGCAATTACTCTTCTACTCCAGCAATTCTTGTACTCGTAAAGGAATCTCTCCTTCCCTCCTCCACCATTGTCATTCCACTGCTTCTCACATTCTTGCAACATAGTCTGGACACTCCTAGCTACTTCGCTATTGTAACTTTGGGGGTCACGTGGTTCCCTGGTGGGGTCTTAAATATAGGAAGGTTTCCTGTTCAGGGACCTCAGTTTGTGTGATTGTATATAAATTTTCTGCTGTCTTTCTGATCTGTTCTCAATCTTCTTATTAGAGGGCTGGTCCAAGAGTACAGCCTAAGTGTCCTCAAATTAGGTACAAATCAATTCCTTAAAATGATGCCAGTGGTTGAGTGAATACCCAGGGTAAGGAGAATTCAAACCCCATCAAGGAAACATCATCTATACCAGAAAGTCTCAAATGAGAGTGTTTGTCTCTTATATAAGGAGATAACATCAATGAACAGAAACTTGGTCCTATAGTCTTGTTAACTTGCTTATCACTGAGTTAACCTTAAACAGGATTCCCTCAGACACACCCTCAGTATTAGGAAGGGCACCGATAAGTGGAAAGCATCTTAAGAAAAAGTGACTAGTAGAATGAAATGATTCAGCATCATGCAAGATGATGACCCCTGGAGGGTGTCATAACTGTCTTCAAGTATGTGATGGGCTGTTACAGGGAAAAGAGATGAGGCTGACTCTACTTGGCCCCAAGGGTCAGACCTAGGAACAGACAGAACTTATGGAGAGGCAAATTTAGGCCTGAACTAAGGAAAAAAATTCCAAATAATTAGCTATTCATAAGGCAAGTGATAGATTCTCTCTCAATGAGGATTTTGAGTCAAGTTGATGATGTTGTCGAGGAGAGTCTTTTTTCAGATATGGGCTGTTCTAGGTGGACTCTGAATTCCCTTCCAATTTGGACTAAAGCTAAATATAGTAAAATGTAAAAACAGAAGCAAAGTAAAACCAAAACACGAGGAAGCAAACTTCAAATCTAAATAATGTCTAGATTCTGACTGAGCCACAAAGATTCAAGCATAGATTTTAGACTTTTTTTTTAAAATGAAAACAATCTGTTCATCTGCTGAGTTAACATATTTTCACTGTCTTCTCCACGGTCCCTCAGAAAGTCAGTGGCAGAGATAGGAACTAACTCCAAGTCTAGCATTCTTTCTGCTACATTACATATCATTATTTATTCTTAACCCACTGTTCAATCTCTCCATCTATCCTGTCACTTGTCCCATCAAGTGACAGCAGGTCACCCACCAAGTCCCACGCCTCCCAGTCTTTCTTTGTTAACTACAAATCCCCATGTCTTTCTGGGATTTTCTTCAATTCAATAGTGTTTTTTTGTGGGAGATATATGTGATCTTTGGTTTGACATCAGAAAGGAGTCTTTGAGATGGTGTAGTCTAAGAGTTCTTAACCTGGGCTGCATGAACTTATTTTTGTTCTTAAATATTTTGATAATTATTTCAACATGATAGATTTCCTTTGTAATCTATGTATTTTCCTTTATACATTTAAAAACATTATTCCGATATAGGAGTAAATAGGTTTTAGCAGACCACCAGAGGGGCTATGACATAACAAGTGGATTCTAGTCAGATGGGGCACAGAGAGCTTCAGGGACTTGCCTGAAGTAATCCAAGTAATGAATAGCAGAGTCTGGACCTGAACCCAGGTCTTCTGACTCCAAAACCAGTGACTGCTCTTTCTTCCAACTTACAAACCTCATCCCTAGTCGCAAAGTCTATCAGACACTTTATGTTGTAGGATTTGTGCTTGCATACGATGAAATGCTTTGCCTCCTTTCTCAGAGGAGAAGTTGTTACTTCTGTGGGGAGCCTGATCCTGCTTACTTGGGCAGCAAAAGAAATCTGAGAGTTATCACTAAGCACAGGTCACAGTGATTGTTTAAATCTTTTCCCAGACTTTAGAGAAAGAAAGATCAAGTTCTTTAAAAGCTCTGGGAACTTACAACCAAAAGGCTATCCATGTTTACTGAGGATCTATTATGCATGAGGTACTGGACTAGGTCCTTGGGAGACAAAAGAAACAGCAGGCACCATTTCTATCCTCCAGAACAGACGATAATGTTTAAACACACAAAAAATTGTTCAAATAACCAACAGTGAAAAGTGATCAACATTCAGGAGCCTGCTTGCCAGAGATGCTTAATATATGTTAACAAACTAATATCCTCTGCAACATAGGCCCAAATACCCTGGATGTAAAAAGCAAACTGATATAAAAAATAAAGAAAACATGTTGTTCCAAATCTCCCTTCTGAATAGGCCCATACTCTTTTTCTCTATGATGAAAAATATGGCAGAGAGTCTATGAAAGCTAGTAAACTGAAAACGTTCCATTAGGAACAGGTGAGTGAGGCAGCATCAAATCCTGAGGGAAGTGGGTTGTTGTGTTTGCTTCTATTTTGCCCAGTGCCAAAGCCACTCATGTCCTTCCTGCAGCTGCTGTGCTCCTCTCTGCCAGGTTTCCGCACTCCAGCCAGGGACCCTCTGCCAGATGTCCATGCTTTATGGATGTGCTCCCTGCCCATTTTCCCAATTCACTGCAGTCTTAGAGCTGCATTCTTTCAGCCCAGGTTAAATAGTACAAAAGAAATTGACAGGGGCACTCTACATTTAGTTGGGATATTTAAGTCAGTTTCATATGGAATTCGGGTGTTGGTCAGACCAGTCCATCCTCTGGGGATGTCACAGGACAGTGTGTCGGGGAAAGGGAAGTAGACTAGAAGTTAGCCATATGATATGAGTCAAAGGACTGGTGTTCAAATCCTGCTTCTGACTTGTGGGACTTCCCTGGGCCTCATCTGTAAAATGAAAAGGTTGGTCTAGATGACTTCTGAGGTCCTTTCTAGCATGACCTGGCCAAGGTATGGAGGCTCCAAGAAATTCCCAGTGGCTTGGCTGTGAAATAGTGGAATTTTCTCCCTCCTCTTTGTGTCTTCTTCATATGTGAGCTTGCTGCTAAATCTGGCTGAAGGGCAGGTTAAGAGCTCCTGCAGAATGTCTGGTCCCCTGGATACTGATCCGAGAGTGGATCAGAGCAGTCACTGATGTTTCCTGCAGATTTGGCCCCTCCTTGTAGACCTGAGCTTGATCTATTACTGAGAATAATTGCTCAGAGGTGGACATCTGTGTGATGGACTGAAGGAATGTCACAGAAAATCACAGTGCTTTGAAATCTGTTAGGCAGGCACATAAATTCTCTAAGGAAAATGATAATTGCACCAAAGCTAGCCACTAGGAGTGAGATCAGACCTTGAAAGGGGGGCTCAGCATGGAGCCAGGACAAGCTTGGATCTAGCTAGATCCCTTGTGTTTTTAGTGGTACAGGTCTGAGGAATGGTGCCTCTTTCTAGTGTGGGGAAGTGAATACTCCAGGGCATACAGTCATTCCACCAGGGTAAAAAGGGGGACAACAAAGGCATGGGTGATGAGGAAAGGTAAAATGAGAAAACAGTGATCAACATTCAAAGTTGATCAATTCAATTTAACCAACATTCTTTTAAAGTTCCACTACTTGTATGTCTAAGGCACCTGGGATAAAATGATGAAAAACAATATAAAGATTTTATAATCTGGTAAAGGGAAGAGATCAACACACAAACTCATACACACACACAAACACACCATAGTGCAAAGCAGAATGTAAGGACAAAAGAAATATCTAAAAGAATGTTTTGAGAGATTTGAGGAGGAAGGGATCTCTCTTAGTTGGGAGAATGAAGGAAGACTTGCTGGAGGATTTAGAATAAGTTTGTCATCAAAAGAAACAAGATATTCCAACTGGTGACATACAAAATAATATCTGAAGATGCACAAGTGAATAGTACGTGAATGCTGAGTGAAAGAATTATATTGTATCAGTTATTTTCAGTTGTGTCTGACTCTTCATGACCCTAATTTGGAATTTTCTTGGCAAAGATACAGTAATGGCTTGCCATTTCCTTCTCCAACTCAGTTTTTACAGATGAGAAAACTGAGACAACCAGGGTTAAGTGATTTATCCAGGGTCACATATCTAATAAATGTCTGAGGCCATATTTTAACTCACAAAGATGAGCCTTCCTGACTCCAGTACTGGTACCCTATCTGCTGCACCATCTGGCTGCCCCATACTTAGATTCAAGAGAAATATTGTATATACATGTAGTCTTCCTGGCTACACTGTAAACTCCTTGATGATGAGGTCTATTTAACTTTCTTCTTTGATTATCCAGCACTTAGCTCGGTACCTGGCACATAATAAGTGTTTAATAATTATTTGCTGGTTGATTAATCTGGTAGTGCACAAAGATCACTGGGAAGTCTGTATTTTCTTTTTTTTTTTTTTTTAAATAAATTTATTTAACTTTTTACATTCATTTTCACAAGATTTTGGGTTCCAAAATTTTCTCCCCATTTGTCCCCTCCCCCCTCCCCGATACACTGGACATTCTAAT
>CM053769.1:523560247-523654313 GCA_028658325.1 Potorous gilbertii | reverse complement strand
CTCTGCCTGTAGCTCCTCTGCTGTGGCCACAGCCTCCCAGGGTGTCCGAGTCCCGGAGATCCCCCGCTCCCCTCTCAGCCCGTCTCTCTCACTGACCTGTGCGTCTGTGGGTGGAGGGACCTTCGTGGTTGCCGGAGATTCAGGTCCCTGCCGCCTGCTGGGGTCTGCTCGCTCCTCTCAGTGCCGCGTGGCCGGGGCGGGGGAGGGGAGCGCTCGGCAGGACAGGACTCCACTCCCCTGTCCGGGGCACCCCTGCGGTCGGTTTTTCAGGGCTCTCTGCAGCAGAAATCTCCTTCACTGTGTTGCTGCGCGGCTTCCACTGTTCCAGAATTTGTCAGGAGTTCTTTTTACAGGAAATCTATGGGCTGTGGGTTCGGACCTAGCATAGGTGAGTCTTTCTACTCCGCCATCTTGGCTCCACCCCCCGAAGTCTGCATTTTCTGTAACAATCTGACTCCTCCTGAGGTCACTAAAAATCAATTGTGGTGAAAGACCATAAGCAAGCAAGCATTCATCAAGCATTTATTCATTTATTACTATGAGCCAGGTGCTGTCCTCCATGTTGAAGAATAAACCAGTCTCTCCTCTCAAGGAACTCATAATCTAGAATCATGGAAATTAAGCTGAAAGACTTGGCAAATGTTTGGGAAGGATGCTTCACAAATCAGTCAATGCAAAGTGCTCTTCTGTGTCAGGTAAAAGAAAACAAAAATGACTTTCACCAATTTCACTGACATAATAATTCCCTAAGAATTACTTTGATCGGAAATTCATCAACTAGGAGGTACCCTTCTGAGTCTGATTCTTTCTACAAATCATCTTCACCATCATCATCATCACCATCATTGCCATCATCATGCAAAGAAGCAATGGAGATGATGCAACATATCACTGAAGATTATAAATATTTGCCACTTATTGAATATCTAGCAAAGATATGACCTGGTGGCTAAAACTTTATATCAGAAGCTCATTGACTTTCACGAATAGATAGGTGTCAAATCCCTATACTACAAATAGAGACCTCAAAATATTCTGGAGAAATCAACCAATAAATTGTATTGGGACCAAATCATTTTCACAGATGAAACTTGGGATGATAGTTCTAGAACTGAAGAGACCTTAGCAATGACTAAGTCTAACCTCTTCATTTTATAGATTAGAGAACTGCAGGTCCAAGGGAGTTACGTAATTTGAATAGGGTCACACAGTTAGTAAGTGTCTGAGATGGGATTGTTGTCCATTATTGCTTAGATGTGACATTGATCTATAAAACTTAAGAACATTGCTGTTGTTGTTGTTTTTTTTAAATATATGCTATCATACCAAATACTCTTAATCTCCAAGGCAGATGGACCAAAAGTCTTTCAGAAGGAGATAGAAATCCTATGCAAGAAGAGGAGGCACATATCATACTCCTTGTCTCATCTGCTACTGGAGATGTATGGAGGATGCTTTCAATGAGGATACAGAGAATGAGCTTATATCTAATACTTTTATTCAACTACAAAAAGCAGTTATTTCTACACCTATGCGATGGTTTGTAAACTAAAAAGCAGGACAGTGAATTTTCTCAATCTGAATTCCATAAGAAAGATGAAAAAGTACTAATAACACGTTTACAGCCCTTTAAAGCTTACCAAGGACTGACTGACTCTCTCTCTCTCTCTCTCTCTCTCTCTCTCTCTCTCTCCCTCCCTCCCTCCCTCCCTCCTCATATAACATATACTCCTTTGACCCTCATAATAACCCTATGAATTGAGTCATTTTTCAATCATGTCTGACCCACCTTGGGGTTTTCTTGGCAAAGATAGTGGAGTGGTTTGCCATTTCATTCTCCAGCTCATTTTACAAATAAGGAAATTGAGGCAAATAGGTTTAAGTGACTTGCCCAGGGTCGCCTGGCTAGCAAGTGTCTGAGGTCAGATTTGAACTCATGAAGAGTAGTCTTGCTGACTCTAGACCTGGCACTCTATCCACTGAGACACCTACCTGCCCAATAACCTTAGGAGATAGGTGTTACTACTCCATTTAACAGATGAGAAAACTGAGGTCCATAGAGGTTATGACTTGCCCACAGTCATACATATGATAATTGTCTGGGTTTGGATTTGAATACAGGTTTCTCTGCCTCCTGGTCCAATGCTTTGTCCTCCACACCATACTACAGTCTCATGTGGTCCACACGCTATGTTCCTATCAGAACTTCGGTTCCCTTGGTGTTGCCTTTATAACCAGCTATTATCCTATTGCCTGAATGAGATATTTTCCGAGTGGGAATTTAGGGTAATACTTAAGACCCACACATATAGAATGTCTTTTGCTTAATGACATACTTTCTCAACATCACCATGTGAATTAGTTAGTACAACTGTTTCTATTTCTATTTTATAGATAAGAAAACTAAGGCACAGAAGTCAGATTTGCCCATAGTCATATAACTCGAAAGTATTAGGATCTTTCTTTCACCATAATATACTTTAGTATTGAGAGGCACTACAGAATAGTGTAGTAGTGTCAAACTCAAGTAGAAACAGATCCTTGCCCACTGCATATTGACTTAGAAAACCACACGTTAACATTATTTATGTTGGATTGCAATTTTTATTTATTTTGTTAAATCCTTCCTAATTACATTTTAATCTGCTTCAGAATACACTTGAGTTCCTCAGGTCATGAGTTTGACATCTCTGGTATAGAGCCTAGACCTGGTGTTAGAACAATGTGAGTTTGAATCCTGCTTTATACATTTACTATCTGTGTGACCCTGGGCAAGTTACTTAACCTCTCTGAAGTTCAGTTGCCTCATCTATAAAGAGGTGATAACAACAGTACCTACTTCACACAGTTGTTGTAAGGATCAGTTTAGATCATGGACATAAAGCTCTCTGCAAACCTTAAAGCCCCCTATAAATATCAGCCATTATTGGCATTATTTGGTCTGTGTAACCTTAGCTCTGGCCTTAGTGTGAGATGCAGATTACAGACTTAATAAACATATACATAGTCAGGGAAAGGATACATTCAAGATTTCCCCTGGGTGTATTTACAAGATTTAAAACGTTTGAAAAGAACTCATTATGTCCATTCTTATTTCTATATGATCGATAGTTAATTATCTCTCCAGTAAGAAAGACCATGCGAAGATCTTGTATATTTCATTAGTCACAGGGGTTTATTCAAACATCTCTTTTGCATAAGAAACCAAGGCTTACAGCTGGTCTCTGGGAAAGAATGCATTTTAAGCCCTGAGAAGAATGCTCTCCTGGCTGCTGAGGCTCTTACTGAAACACAGCAAAGGTCACCAGCCTGTGATGCATGGGGGCCAGGCTGCAAGGTTTCCATCCAGCATTTGCAATTCAATCCCACATTTTCCTTTATGGGACAATTCACTAAATTCTGAGTTGTTCTTTTTTCTAATTCACCATATAATTCACCTCCCAAGTTCAATTAAGAAGCAATCTGTTAGCAACTTTAGGAGCAAGCAGCCTTTCTTTGGGAAAATCCAATTTTCTTCCACTCACAACAAAAAGTAGATTCAGCCTATGTGCCATAGAATGCACAAATATATACGCACAGCCATACAAAACTAGTCAGATATTAAGGTTACAAAAATTAAAAGCACTCAGACTAGAACATACAACTTTATGCAAAGTTCTAGAGGACGCTGGCTGTCTCTAATATTTTTCTATATGGCAATGAGCAAACTAGATGGGGAATGTGTATCACAACAATTAATAATAAGCAATAAATAAAAGTGATTTATTTCAATTATTTCTATGGCTTCTAATAATTACTGCATAGCATTACTGAGTCCTTGGCATTTGTAATCATAAATTATTACTAGATTACAGTATAATTCTTTAACACACTGCATTTGCTCCATCAGTACCATTATCAAAATCTTCACTATGGAATTTTCTAGCACTTCAGAATTTATTGGAACACCTGATCTTATACAGAGTTACATCTGGCCTAATAATAGTTTTATTGGAATGCCTTATTTGACTTAAAAACTGCCTTATAAGGAAGATACATCCTTCCTACATTTGCTTTGGTAACTATACTTCCCAGAAGCCTGGGCAGAGCTCAACAACCTCCCAGTGCCCCCAGTTTGAAAAGATCACAGGAATCTTTCAGTGGGATAAGACATCTGATGAAAGTTGAAAGAAGGAGGAAAAATGGCAGATGGCCATAGCCCTGATATTCTATTTATTCAGTAGCTATTCCAGGAAACTCTCTCTATAATGCTATCTGGTTCCTATGGCTGAGGGGAAACAATATCATCCTATAATTTGTACTAAAACTGCAGTTATGCTCTGCTTGGAGTAACCCAGTATACTATGTTGAGAAGTCCACTACTGATGCTGGTTAGTATCTGCTAACCTAACATCCTCCTGTGAATGACTTGCTACATGCTACTCTAATTGTGTTGAAGAGACAACCTAGTCAAGTTATACAGGAGCTAATTCCTTGGGAAATGTGTGGGAAAGGAGATTGGGGAAATGAGTAGTCTGAGTACTTGTTGCTTGATTTAAATCCCTTGTTTACCTTACATTTTCTTTGATGCAAATGTCCCCTTTGCATTACAATGATGTTACATGATTTAGTCAGGCATGGTTGGGGAAATTCAATAGAAATGGGGGCTCATCAGCAATAATTTGAAACAGAGTATTACTCCTTAAGTATCATGGACCTGGGAATAGTAGTCAACAGAAGGCTATGTTAGGGGGCCTCATTGCTACTTTATTTTGAGCAAATGGAAAATAATCTCCTTCATGTAATATTACAAAACCATAAAATTGTGATTTGTGTAGCAACGTCAAGTTAAAGATGATTAGAGAATATGAGGAATCTTCTGTAAAACCTACTTTTAAAAGAATTCTGTTCAAATTGACTCTAAAATATCAATTAGGAAAAAAGACAGAACTCCTTTAAGAAGCAAATGTGGGGATGATCTGGATGCCACTAAAGTAGTTAGTATGTAATCTTAAGCAATTCAATATGAAATAACTTTTCTACCAATAAATCTCAATGGCCATGAGGGAGAGTTGAACAAAAAGATGGTTACCAAAGAAAGCTTTTTCCTAATTGGAAAGGAATAATTATGGGGTTTTATAAAGACCCAGGGAAGCTACATAGTATTATATTTCTTTTTTGCTTTTCCCTTTTGTCCATGGAACAAAAAAAAAGTAGCAATCCACATGAAAGAGAGGGCTGGTATCAATCAAGGAGGAAATACATAGCTAGAAAAAAATTCAGAGACTTAAGAAGTCAATGAGGGAAGATGCTGATGTAGATCTGATAATGTCCACAATTCTCCCTTACCTCCAACATCATACTTTCTGTTCCAGTCATGTTAGCCTACACACTATTGCCATAAGGTAGTTCATGTGCTCCATCTAGCCTGTAGTCCTCATGGTGGTCATGTTCTGGGTGTGGTTCCTATCTCAACAATGAGTATAAAAAGAAGTTTATTTAAAAAAAAAAGTTTAGCAAAAACTTTTTTGCTCAAAACAGAAGTTGCTTGTTTCAAGATTCTATTAATGGTGCCTCTACTTTCTTGTGTGTTTACCTGGTTTTAGCTCACTTTCCTTATCTTGACATCTGGAACCTGAGTACTCTTTCTACCCTTGACTTCAGACCTGTCTTCTGACTCCCATCTCCATCTTGACTACTGATTTCTGGTCATTCTCTAAGTTCACTTCATTCCTCTGTCTGACCCCTACTTTTCATTCCTAGCTATTTTTCGACTCTGCCAGTCCTGAATTCCTACCACTTTTCCATCTTCTACCACCTCCCATGGTCCTGCCATGACAGATAAGCTATCAGGAGGTAAGCAATGTTTGACATCAAAACTGTTCTGAAGATTAAATTTTTAGAAATACCCACATAAAACAAATAATAGGAAGCTATGGGGAGGATTTTTTTAATCACTTGAAAAACTGTTAAAATGAAAGAAAGTTAAAGGTTCTAGTTCAATTTAACAAACTTAGTAAACCCCTACTACATGCAAGCACTGAGCTATACACAGATGGAAACAAAACAGTTCTCTGTCCTTAAAAAACTTCCATTCCATGAGGAAAATCAACATTTGGTTGGATAGCAATTGATAAGCTTGGTGTAAAGAAAGGCACAGGAGCAAAGTCAAGATGGTGGAGTAGAAAGATGACCTGAAAAAGCTCTCCCCTGTAGCCCATAAAATACCTGAAAAAAATGACTCTAAACAAATTCTAGAGCAGCAGAAGTCACAAAATGACAGACTGAAAGAGATTTCCAGCCCAAGGCAGCCTGGAAGACTGACAGGAAAGTCTATCACACCAGGCTCGGAGTGGAGAACAGCTCAGGGGTGGGCTGTGTGGTGCAGCAGGGACACAACCCAACAGGCTTCAGGGAGCCACTGGCAGCAGCAGTTCCCAGACTGTTCAACCCACAAACCTCAAAGACAGCTTCAAAGGTCAGTGAGAAAGCTCTTTCACCCAGGATAGGATGGAGGGAAATACGGTTAATCTTAAACAACATGACTATTATGGAAGTCTTTTGCAAAACTGCACATATATAGTCTATATTGAATTGTTTGCCTTCTCAGTGGGGATGGGTGGAGAGTGAGGAAGGGAGAGAAGTTGGATCTCAAAGTCTTAGGAATGAATGTTGAGAATTGTTTTTGCATACAACTGGGAAATAAGAAATACAGGAAATGTGGTATAGAAATCTATCTTGCTCTACAAGAAAAGGAGAGAAGATGGAGATAAGGGAAGGGAGGAATGTGATAAAAGGGAGGGCAGATTGGGGGAAGGGGTAATCAGAATGCATGGTGTTTTGGGGTAGGGGAGGGGAGAGATGGTGAGAAAATTTGGAACTCAAAACTTTGTGGAAACAAATGTTGAAAACTGAAAATAAATAAATAAACATTAAGAAAAAGAAAAGCACCATGTTGTACTTAAGTATTCTATTTCTTTAAGCCTTACTGTAAACTGTGAATCCTTGTTTACTAAATAGTTTTGATAATTAATGCCTGTTCATAGTTTAATAGTTATTTTTAAATAAAAATACAAATGACTAAATTGCCTACACTATTCCTGTTCTCACTCAATTACTCATGCATGGGAAATACTAAACCAGTTAGCCCACAAAACCACTATCATGCCCAGGCACAGTTATTTACTTGATGGCAGCTACCCAAATTACGTATCAAAGCATTTAGGAAGAAATTATCTGCTTCTGTAAGGCTTTTCTTGTGAGCCAAAACCCATTAAGTGATGAAAAATGTCACAGTACCAGTTGGAAAAAAACAATTACCATTTCTAAATATCAGGGCAGTCCATCAAACAAAGGATCACATTTCTAGAGGGTGTCTAAGGTGGCCACTAGTCTGGTATTCATTCACAAGTCTCAGGGATCTAGATTTCTCTCCAAATATCTGGCTTGATTGGGGCAAAGCCCAGGAATGTGATGATGGCAATCATATCTATAACAACAACAGTATTTGTTGGCTTGGTTTTTTGAAAGTTGCCCTCAGTCACTCTAAATTTCTTATTCTTATACCAACAACTGAATTGTCTGGGTAGAAGCAAGAGAGAGCAGGTAATACCCCTCCCATGTCAAAACCTGAGCTAAAAGTCTCTGCCATAATTCTACTCCTAGTTTCAGAGAAGCACAGAGTTCAAAGAAGGAAGATGCAGAGAAGGGGGAAAGCCACTAGGCATGTCTTCACTTATCCAGGGAGAAGTGTGAAGCTCCCATAGGAAAGAAAATCTATTCAGAAGATGTACATCCTTATAGACATGAAGAGCAAGTTGCTACTGAGCCAAAGAGAATCCAGCTTCTGAACTAAGGAATGAGATGTTAAAAGACGTTAACTCTTTTTAAAAGGATTGTTGGGAGGCATAGTCAAGTAGATAATTCAATCCAATAAGGATTTATTGAGTACTTCTTATGTGCAAGGCAGTGTTACTGGTGATGCAAAATCAAAATGAAAAATAGTCCCTGCCCTCAGAGAGTTTATGTTCCACTGATGAGAGACAGCAGATACACCATGTAAGCTTACACATGCAAATATAAGGAAGAGTGAGAGGATACTAACAGCTAAAAGGATCAAGAAAGTCTTTCTATAGGATCAGACTGCTTCCAGAGTTTAAAATGGCATTATTTGCTTCAGTTATCTTTGGAGTCATCCATGGTGCTGACCTCTGACCAGGGCTTTCAGCCTGAATCTCCTACCTCTTCTTATATCAAGCATATTCATAGCCTGGGACTATCACATGGTTGTGGGTTTATGTAGAGACAGTGACCAACAGCCTGAATTGTCATAGGGAAAATCTAGCACCTAACAGGAGCAGATAGTCCAGCATGGTTGTAAGAGTAAAAGGAATGGGGAAAGTTTAACAGTATGATGCCAACATCAAGGTATTATAATAACCCATACTTAGCAGAGCATTGGAAGACACAAGATGAAGTAAGCAGGACTAGGTAAACACACAGTTAACAACAAAATGGAAAGGATAACAAAAGCAAAATTCTGAAATTGAAAGTTGTATAGTTAATTATAGTGACCAAGCTTGACTCCAGAGAAGAGATGAAAAACTATACCTTCCTCCATTCTTTGCAGAGGTGGAGGACTATGGGTTTATAACATTGAATTTATGGTTGGACTTAGTTGATGAGTGGTTTTGTTTTGGCAAAAAAAATAATCATTTTTTATTCTTTATAAAAGGGGTGGCTTGGTAGCTAGGTGAGAGAGATATAGTTGAAAACAACGGTGAAAAAAATAACAATGCTTTTTAATTTTAAAAATTCAGATTTCTAGAGTAGTTTAAGGTTTTCAAGCTTTTTGCTCATGCCAACGCTACGAAATAAGCTTCATAATGCCAGCCTCTGCCCACAAGGACTTTTTGGTTCTCTGAGTGATGTCTTTTGAGCAGGTTAAAGATAGAAGGTGCTCACCCACAGTCTACATTCCTCAATTTCTACTTTTGAATCACCTTCTGGGTGGCTTTAAAATTAAGGTCACTTCCAAATGGAAAAATCCATTAAACTATGCAAATAGGGTAGGGTAGGAGAAGCAATGCTAGATCTCCAAAGGAGAACAACCTGCAAGTCCTTCCTCTCGCATTTTCTCTGTCTTCAATCATAGACAAATTACTTAACCTGTCTGGATCTGGTTCCACATCCATAACATGAAGTTGACTGATTAGAGACATTGTTAGGATCAAATGCAAATCTTAGGATGCTATATAAATATTAGCTATTGTTATTATTACTCACTTGTTTATGTCCCTATGTGGACAAAGTTGGTGAAGTCATTCACTTCCCTACCCATCACACTCCAGTGAAACTTCCCAAATAATTCTTGACAAACAATAGAACTTCTTTTAGCAATTGTCTAACCTAAAACAGTGGAAAAGGGCATTGAACCTAAGGGAACTGTCTTATGGGCCCCCCTGAATAGAATGTGCTTTTGGTGGAGGGGGAAAGAATGGAAAGGAGAGAAATTGTGTATGTGTGTGCAGAGATGCTGGTGCCAAAGGGAGCCTTAGGTAGCCAAGCAAATGGAGAACTCCATAACCTTTCTTGGTTCAGGAAGTTGGGGTCAACACTGATTATTACCTGATTTTTAACTAGGTTGTGAATGCAACTGAAAAGAGGGATGGTGCCCAGGATATGAAAGAATTCTCCAACTTGGAATTACACTGAAAGCAAAAATACGTGTGACAGACAGGTCCTCATTCTCTCCTCCCCATTGCCCTCAGTCAGGCTGCCTAAGTGACCAGTCTGCCTTAGAGGCTCTAGTTCCCTCATTAAGTACAATTAGATCCCAAGTCCGAAGAGTTCCCATCTTCTTTCCCCTCATTATCACTTAGTTCTACTATACATCATGGAGTCATCCTGGAGGTGTTGCTTTACCTATCTATATTTCAATTTCCCCTTCAGCTAAAAGTAGAAGATAATTCTGTCCAATCACCATGGCATCAAAATGTCATTTGTTAATCTAGACTTTCCCTTCTGTGATCACCCCTCTAATCATTTCTGTATTTATATTGCATGTACATCATTTATTTATATGTTGCCCCCACTTTTGTTAAAACAAAACCTCCTTGAGAGCAGGGATTGGTTTTGTTTTTCTTTGTATCCCTATTCTTTAGCTTCTTCTTAGTGAACTAAGTGCTTCATGAAATGCTTGTTAATTGATTGTTTCAAGCATCCTTTTAGACAGTGAAGTGGAAAGGACATCAGTTTGGAAATATCACTTACTAACTGGGTGACCTTGAACGTCCCTTTACTTCCTTTGGCCTCAGGTTCCCCATCTGTAAAGCAGGGGAATGGGGGTTGGACAAATGAACTCCAAGGCCCCTTCTAGCTCTCAGTCTACAGCAGCCCAGTGAAAAACAAAAACATACTGTTCTTCATTTAGAAAGATCATGTTATGGGGTTCTTGTCACTAATTTCATACCAACAGTTTACACATATAAGTATATGAATATGGTTATGGATGTGGATAGATTCCAGTGTCTTCCCTCTGTTAATTATTTCCTATTTCTCCTGGATATAACTTGCTTTGCATATATTTGCTTGTGTATTGTCTCCCCCCGCCCCATTAGATTATAAGCTCCTTGATGTTAGGAACTAGCTTTTTCTTCTTTTTTGTATCCCCAGCACTTAGCATGGTGCCTGACACTACATAGATGCTTAATAAATAGTGAATTGAAGTTGAATTATTGAATTGAAATAAAGATAGACACATGCATATCTACATATATATGGTACTTTACAGTTTTGTTTTGTTTTAAAGACACTCACCTATCAATTATCTCATTATTTTCTCATTTGACCTTCATTAAAACTCTAAGGTCGGCAATAGAAGATTATCTGGATTTTGTAGAGGGGAAAACTAGCCCTTAGAGAAGTTAAGTGACTGACCTGGGGAATTACATAACCAGGAAGTAATGAAGCCTGAATGTAGGGCAGTGTTCTTTCTAATATAACTTGCCATGTCTGGGTTTGATGTCTTTAATTATGGTAATGAATTTTCTCTGATCTCACTCTTAGCCAGCTCCCCTTGTGACTGGTAGCTTACATATTTGCCAGATGTCTTGGCTGAGTCTTTGGCCATGGCTCAGAACAAAGCTAACTGGCCCACACAGGAACTGGACCTATAACCTTGGCCTCATTAGCACTGCACTTCAACCAAGGAAGCTAAACATGAAGGTTTGGGAAGCATTCAGCAAACATAAGGCTAAACGTGACAGAAACAGCAGTGCCTCTCTCCCACTCCATGCTGGGTTCTGTGAAAGATAAAGGAAGCAGAGACCAAGAAACCAGAACCAATCAAGAAATACAAAGAAAGAAAGAGAAAAGAGGGAAAAAAGCCTCGTGTGAATAAACCAGAAGAGACTAAAGCAGTCTTCAGCAGGAACAGGGAGCTCATCTGAACAGAGAAGTTCTCTGTTTGAGTTATCAAAAGAGGGAGGTGTGAAAAGGACACACTCAAGATCTGGTTCCACTTCAGTTCTTCATAAACACCTGGGCTTGCAGATTCCAAAGGAATTGGGAATCATTGGTGGGTCTTCTTTCTGACCTGAGAACTATATAAAAAGAAATCAAGATGCCAAAAAGACTAAACTATAAATTCCCTGGTTGGACTGGAATTTGGCCTTGGGGCCAAATTTATGACCATGGGTCATAGTGGGTAGTGGGTAGGCTTTGAACCCACCCTTTCTGTTTCCAAGGCCACTACTGTATCTACTAAATAATGCTCCCTCTAGTGTCTTATACTGAGTGGTTAGACTATCAACCAGAATTTTATTAAGCATCCACTGTGGGCCAGGTACTATACTAAGTGCTGAAGACACCAAAAAAAAAAAAAAGTCCTTGCTCTCAAGGAACTTACACATAGCACAATGCCATGGCACATAGTAAGTGCTTAATAAATGTTTCCTTCCTTAATTTCTCCTTCCTTCTCTCTTACCTTTCTTTCTTTCTCCTTTTCTTACTTGTCTTTCTTCCTTCCTCCGTCCCTTTCTTCTTTCCATTTTCCTACTTTCCCTCATCCCTTCCTTCTAGGTTTCCTTTCTTCCTTCCTTTATCTCTCTCTTTCTTCTCACCCCCAACCCCAATGCCCAGTGGAAAGAGTACTAGATTTGGAATCAAAAGATCTGGGTTTGAATTTGACTTCACCACTTATCTCCTGTATCTTTGGGTAAATCACTTAGCCTCTCTGGGTCTCAGTTTCTTCAATAAAATGAGGTAGTTACAAAAGTTCCACAATATCTTTTACTAAGATTTCCACATGTATTTCAATTGGACTTGCCCAACAGTCTTCTAAAAATGGGATGGATAGTATAGTTGGACAATGAGCTGAGTCCAAAGTTGATAAGAAGGAAATGTAAAAAAATTGCCCCAAAGCATTAATAACAAGAGAAATTAACATCAAAACAACACTGAGGTTTAACATGACACCCTGCATATTGGCAAAGATAATGGAAAATTAATATAGTCAATGTTGGAGGGGGTGTGAGAAGATAGGTATACTAGTATATTATTGGAAGAGCTATGAATCACTGTGACCCTATTGGAAAGCAATTCAGAATTATACAAATAATTGACAAAATGTCAAATAAGTGTAACAAGCAAAAGTAAGTGACTAAAATTCCTATATCCCAGTTTCTGAGTCAACTGTCAATAAACATTTATTAGGTGCATACTTTGTGCCAAGTACTGTGCTAAGTGTTAGGGATGAAAAAAAAGGAAAAGAAAGTCCCTGTCTTCAAGAAACTTACATTCTACAGAGGGAAGGCAATGCACAAAATAAAGTTGAAATGGAAAGGAGGGAAAATGAGCAAAGATCAGAGGAATACAGGGAGTGGGAAATGAAGCATCCAATTTAAGCTAAGAATATAGTGTTCTGATTTCTTAAAATGCTTTTCCCAAAGGTAATTCAAAGGCTACCCAGTCAGTATGTAATCAATCCTCCCATTAAAGAAGGAAATAATAGATATAATGCTTTTACCACTGTGAGTGAACAAAATGGATGAGCCTTCAATCCCTGCTCACATCAGAGTTTCTCTAGAACAGAACTCAGTGGAGAAGTCTCAAGAGCACAGGATCTATGTTCTTGTTCTAACTATGGTATTAAATGGTGTGTACTTAGGTAAGTCAATTAGTTTCTCTGGGACTCAGTTTCTTCACTTGTAAAATAAATAGGTTGCCCTAGATGACCGGGAGCAGCATGGTACAGTAGAAAAAGAACAGGATCCAAAGTCAGAGGACTTGAGTTCAAATCTTTTCTTTGGATGTTTATGACTCATGTGACTTCCTGTTTCTCATTTTTCTCATTTAGAAAATGAAAGTTATAGAAGGCCTGTGTCTATAATCCTGCAGTGTCTAGCATTCTGTGCTACCAGCTCTGGTATTCGATCATCTATAAACTGCTTAAACAATACACAAAAGTAAAGAGCCAACATGAATGCAGAGAATTATATGCATTTTTTAAAATAGTTAACAGGTATGGAAACTAAAAGTGCTGCTGTTCAGTCTTTTCAATTGTGTCCAATTCTCTGTGACTCCATTTGGAGATTTCCTTGGCAGAGATACTGGAGTGGTTTGCCATTTCTTTCTCCATTTTATAGATGAGGAAACTGAGGCAAATGAGGTTAAGTGACTTGCCCAGGGTCACACATCTCTATTGCGATCTGGATTTCAAAGAGCCTTCTGGTCAAAGTGCAGTCTTTATTATTAACATTAACACTTAGTACTATACTCAAATGGATCTGTGGATCCATCAACATAAATATTCTCTCCCAGTACAGATGGCATTGCTCAGAGGCTGTCCACTTGGTGATGAATTCTCTGGCCATGGCAACCCAGGAAACGAAGAAAATACAAAATGACCCTTGGTCCTCGGCAGTCTCTTTTTGTTTCTGCAATGACAGCAAGGTAGCAGGAAAGGAGAAAGAGGGTGCTAAGGGGGATTGTCATTCCTATTACTGCTACTCTAAGCAATTGTAACAATAGAAGTAATTATAGTGGCAAAGCACGTGTACATAGCACTTTACTCTGCTCATGACAGTCTATTTTACCAATAAAGTTGAGGCTCAAAAAGTTTAAGTAATTTGCCCATAAAGCAACATGAACAGTAAGTGCCAAATCCAGAATCAGAGGATCATAGATCTGAGTTGAAAGGGATGTGAAGGGCCACTTAGTTCAAGAAAAATGTAAGCTCCTTGCAGGTATTTGTATCCGTAGCATCTAGTGCAGTATCTTCTACACAACAGGTGCTTGATGATAAATATTTGTTAAGTGAACTGAATTGAATCTTCTCTTACAGATGAGTAAACTGAGACCCAGAATATTTGAGAGACTTGACCATGGTCACAGAGCAGAAATATAAACCTCGAAGCCTAAATCTAGCCTTGTTTTCATGCAGTAAGTTTGAACTGGAAGCAGGACAGACACTGGGTTCATGAATGGCCCCATTTGAGTGCAAGTGAGACAAGAGTCAACTTTCCAGTATCTCTTCCTGTAGGCCCTGCAGCTGCTTCTACATTATTCAGCCTGAGCCCCATTCTTAGATTTCCAGAGCACTCAATAGGCACTGAGAGGGAAAAGGAGTTGAAGATGAACCTGTGATTCAATGTATGAGAGACTTGTTGGGAAGACTGGGGGAGCTGAGGGAGGGAAATGAGGTAGGTAAACTTGAAAACATCAACATAGATGGAACATGGCCTAGATAGAGCCCAGGAACTGGGTGATGAGAAAGAGGTGAGGGCAGAAAGGAGAGCTTGGGTGTCAGGGACATCAAGACCGAATTCCAGACTGTGAAACCCAAGATTTCATGGGGAAGAGGTAGCGGGATTGTAAGGGGTCCTGGGGGACATCAAGTCTCTGAAAGAGAGAATGGGAAAACTTTGAAAGCATCCCTGGAGATACAAGCAGTGATTCCCAGGAAACAATCTCCCTCTGCTTTGGAAACAGACCAAATGACTGCAGATGACATCAGGGAATCTATAAAAAGCTCTGAGTGCAAACAAACTATTGGCAGCACCACCAACAAGGACCTACTCTTCTGGCACCTATATAGCAAGGTGAGTCAGCTCTGAAGAGCTTTGCTTCCAGCTACCTCCCAGATGCCCCTGCTATCCAGAGATCCAAGGTCATACAGAGCATGTGGTAGAGCTGCGATTAAGCCCAGCATCTCTGATCCCAGAGTGTGTGTGGGCACCCAAAATGCAAGAAGCTTACCATCTAGTTGGGGAGACACATCAAATCTGCAAAACAGCTCACTTTCGTGGAACACTTTATTGTCAGCAAGGTATTTTCTTCCCAACATCCCTGAGCTGAGCAGGACAGTTATTATTGGCCTTGTCATTCTCCTGATGAGGAGAGCAAAAGCTCAGAGAAAGTGACTGCTGGGTTCAGGGTCACACAGCTAGCAAGTGATGCTTCCAAGACTTGAACCCAGGCCTCCCGATACCAAATCTGGTGCTCATTCCACCATAATCTGAAGAAGCAGGTACAAAATAGGACAGCAGATAAATAGGGTGCTAATTGTGCTACCCAATCAATGAGCAGGAAGTAGAGTGAATCAGGTAAGAGCTCAGCCTCTTCCACCAGTAGAATAAAAAGGCTCCACTTTTTCTTGCTCCCATAAATCTTCTGGCCTCTTTTGACTCTAGAATAAAATACAAACTCCTATTTGACACTGAAAGCCCTCCACAGTCTGGCTGCAGATCCCTTGCCTAGCTTACTGTCCATGACTCCCCTTTCAACAATCTACATTCTTGTCATGCTCAAGAACTGACATTGCATTCTCTGAGTCTCTGCCTCTTGGGGTCCAGCTTCTTGCTCTTTCTTGTATATGACATTGCATCTCCCATCTCCTTGCCTTTGCAGTGGTTGATCCCTATTCCTGGAAGGCTCTCCCTCCTCACCTCAGATGCTTCTCAGCATTCCTAGTACTACTGTGGGGCATCTTTCCTGATTTCCCTCTCCCACATGCTAATGCCATTCCCTACCCCAAGATTATCTGGAACTTACCCTTTGTACTTTTTTGGATTTTACATGGTGTGTGCACCTGTTGGACTCTCCCTCTTCCTTCCCCTTTCTTTTCCCCAATAGAATGGAAGTTCCTTCAAGGTAGAGACTCAGGTTTTCTCTGCTTCTGCACCACCTAGCAAAGAATCTGGCACATAATAGGTCCTAACTAACTCCTTGTTGAATCAAGAAATGAATGAGGGAGTCTGGGGGACATTCAGTCTATAAGAGGCAATATGGGAAAACATACTTCTTATGAACAGCGGCAGTAAGCTAAGGATGCTGCTTGTGCTCTGAGACTGGAGTCATCAGAAAGGGCAAAACCTAGGTCAGGAATCATTCATTCAACCAAAGTATATTAACCTAAATGAAATGATGCAGAGAGATCAGCTCCTCAGAAACTCTTTCTGTCATGTTTGGAACTCAGTGGTTTGACCCAGTTGGACTTCAAGGTCCTTATTTTGGGTACCAACATAAGGAGTTTGCATTCATAAACAAGTCTGAGCCAGAGTGGCTGATTATCTAGCATTTATCAAAGTCTCAGCTGAAATGACCCTTCAGAGGACTTGGCAGAATTGTGGGTCAATGTCCAGAGGCCCAGATGTAAGCAAGATGGTAAAGGCGACAGAAAAAGATGTCTAGGAAAGAAATAAAGCTTTCAAAAATCCCTATATCTTGGCAAAAGGGACAACAACTCAACAGACCTGGCAGATATCTATAGCCTGGGTCTCAGACACTCAGAGGCCTGAAAGCACAGAAAGAATCCCTGATTTTGGGGTGGCAAAGGCTGAAAGAGGGAAATAAACTCAGAAAGCCTCATTCATATGCCTAGAACAAGTGATAGATGAGCGGAAGTCACAGCACAGGTCCTTTGGGTAGAAAGCCAGCAGGGTGCAGATGGGTTAGCAAGGACTTCAAAACCTTTCTATGGTAATCAGCAAAGTTGGCACTGAATCCCACACCTCTTTGACCTCAGTCCAGTTTCTACCAAGACCCTCTCTTATAAGGAGCTACTATAATGGAACCTTTGAGCTGCATTTCCCACTCTTTAGATTTCTCCACCTCCTCACCAGGAACTTTGTCTCTCCAGGCAGGTATCCTTCTCCTCTCCAGTCCCCTTCATTATTACCCCCCACCTTTCCAGCTCCCCTTTATATGGCATAGTGGACAAAGCACTGAACCTAGAGTTAGGCAGATCTAAATTCAAAGTTGCTGTCATGCACTTATTAGCTGTATGGTGCTGCGTCACTTAACCTCTATCTGCCTCAGTTTCCTCAACTGTAAAATGGGAATCATTGTTCTCAGGATTGTTGTGGGAATCAAATGAGATAATATTTGTAAAGTGCTTAGCACAGCGCCTGGCATACAGTAGACACTTAATAATTTGTTGTCTTTCCCCACTTTTCTCCTCCCTACGTTATAATAGAAACTTCTTAATGGCAGGGACTGACTTACTTGCTTGTATTTGTATCTATCAGTGCTTAGTATGAAGCCCAACACATAGTAAGTGAATAATAAATGCTCTATCTATGATCTATCTTTCCACTGTATTTTGCATTTCAATGATATATTGAGCTTATAAACAGACTTACAGACAGACAAATGGCAGGAGTCTGAGCATCTATGAATTTGGAGAGCAGTTTCTCAAAAAATGATGGATGTGAACTCCTGGCATAGCAGCGAGCATCCACCTCAGGCAGGACTGATAAATAATTAAAACCATTTCCCCTTTCAGAATCCTTATTATGGGAATGAAGAAACTAGATCCATTACCCAGATGGAGATAAAAACTGAGTCGAGTTTCCTCTTGTAAACTCCAAACATTCCCCAAAGCTGGGAAAGTATAATCCTGGCTGCCACAGCTCTTGGTGGGAAGAAAATCTCCAAAGCATTAACTGCTCAGCTTCCTCCTCCACAGAGCATCTGGCACCATAGAGGAAGAGCATGGGGACAACGGAACGGGGCAGGGTCTGAAATTTTTTTGTTGCTACTCTGGAAGTCTCCTTGGTGCGTATATGTGTTTGTGTGCTAGCTGGGCCAGTATGTGTCCATGTGTGTACTAAGTACTTCCTTGCTACACAACTAATCCGATTAGGAGCCCTAAGAAACTTTGAAATGTTTGACTCAAGGGTTCCATTCATTAACTAGCTTTGGTGATGCCTGCACAGAAGTTGTATTCTTCTTCCTGCAAATCAAGCACAGAGAGACTTTTTCTCCCTAGAGAATGCTCTCCCCTCAGGTCTTCTTCTGCTTCCTTATCCCCTTACCCTCCCAGCCCATCCACTATGCTCATGCAGTGGAATGAGCACTGCCTTTGGAGGTATAGGACACAGATTAGAACCTCAGCTCTGATACTGTAATACCTGAAGAATCTGGGGCAAGCTACTCCGCCTCTATGGGCCTGTTTCCTCATCCTATAAGATGAGGGTGGAAGATTGGACTTGGGGGACTCAGAGGTGCTTGTCAACTCTAAATCTATGAACCCTTGAGACATGGAAGGAGTACTACTTCTGGAGAAGGAAAACATATCCTCTCCTTTGCATCTTACCTCAGTTAACAAGGTGACCCGACTATGCTACTGAGAGCTATAGTTTTCACCCATGGCTATCTCTGGATGGATGCAGCATCTCAAACCCCAAGGGTCCACCTGATTGTACCTGGGAACAGTCTAGGCCATGGCATCCCATTCTGAACTGCATCACAGATGTGCTCAGACGCTAGGACCCAAGGAACTCTGCTCCTTTCTCAATAAAGCATCCACCTGTACCACACATGGCTGAGGAGCATACCTTTTCTTCCTTACCTCTGCCTCTCAGGATTTGGATCATACTTCAAAGCTCAAAGCCTTCCTAGATCACCCAAATGTTAATCTCTTCCCAGTATTAACTTCTCTTTCTATGTGTTACATTCCCTACCTCCATTTCAGTAAAATTCTTTGGGCCCCTGCACCTTCTCATGGCATGACTTTGGAATGGCTTCCCCAGCCCAGACCTGGGAATGTGGTCCTTCTTAGCTCCACTTCTCAGAATCACTGGTTTCCTTCAAGATTCATTACATTAAGAGTTCTTACCCATTTTTGTGACTGCCCATTGGGAAGTCTGGTGAAGCCTATGGACCTCCTTCTCAGAATAATGCTTTTAAATGCACAAAATGAAATGAAATACATAGGATTACAAAGGAAGCCAATTATATTGAAATAAGGTTATCAAAATATTTTAAAAAAAAAATAACCAGTTCACACATCCCAAGTTTAGAAGGGTAAATTACAATTCTAATTACTATATTACATGAAACCTTTCCTAGTCCACCCAATTCTTAATACATTTCCTCCCCAAACTTTCATTTAATTTGAGTGTATACATATATATTCAGATACATACATGTGTCTATATATGTGATGTACACTTCATCTCCCCTTTGGCTTCTTGAAGGCAGAGATCCTTTCAATTTTAACCCTCTATCCCCAGGGCCTAGGAAAATGCCTTGCACATTAGTGATATCTAATACATGTTGCAAGGAGTGGAGAATGGGGAGTAAGAACTAGATCTGTGATTTTACTAGTCTAGGGAACTCCCAGATGAGGAAAATCCCTCTACCAAAGCAGGTTGGCACCTTCTGTGCAACTCAGAGTTTCAGAAAAATGCTAAATGAACCACCGAACCAATATAAGTCAGAGGCAGGACTTGAACCTATGTCTTCCTGTTTTCACGTTTAGCTCTCTATTATGCCAGCATGAACTGAATAGTAGGATTTTAGCATTATAGAACTGGAGAGGTACTTAGAGGTCATCTAGTCTAAATTCCATATTTTAAAGATGAAAAATTGAGACCCAGACCATGGTCACCCAGAAAGGGAGAGAGCTAAGATGTGAAAATAGAGCCCTAAGTGCCAAATCCAGTAGAAGGGTTTTTTCCTACTCTCTCTGTCTCCTATTGTAATGTATTAAACATAGTAGACACCTAATAAATGCTTGTTAAATGAATTAGTGGCTGTCACTCAATTGCTGAAGTGAAATCCCCAAGCTAAAAAGGTCACAAAGAGAAGCAGAATATGGAGAAGAAATAGGAACTTACTAGATATATGATATAGGACTGTAGATCTAAGATGGAAAGAACCTCGGAGGCATCTAGCCCAACACATTCATTTTACAGATGAGAAAACTGACACCCAGCAGAGTTGTGACTTGACCAAGATAATACATATAGGAAGGTATCGGTGGCAGGATTTGAACCCAGGTCTTCTGATCCCAGAGTTAGTGCTCTTTCCACTGTACCATAATGCCTTGTGTGTAATGAAAAGAAAATGTAGCAACATAAGGTTTTGAATAGTTACAAGCTATCTCATCTGATTCTCACAACAACCCTCCCTGAGAAGTAGGTACTAGACATTGTGGTCCACATTGGTCTCTTCTGTTTAACACATCAATAGCACTCCATTCTTTTCTGCCATTATGCCTTTGCTGACACTGAAGTCTATGCCTAGAATGCCCTCTACCTATCAAAACCCTACCTGTCTATGAAATACCATCTCCATCCTCAACATTCCACCAAACTAATGTTTTTATTTTTCATTCAAAGTCATTTTGATGCCCTCAAGCAATCTCAGTAAGGAGCAGGCATATTGGGTCTACCCTGCTATGGACCTACAAATCTATAACCTCAGGGCAGCCCCAAAATATAAGAAAGCAAGAGTGAAAAGATAAAATACACTGACAAATTAACTTAGTTTCATCTAAGTAAACAGAGGTAAGTGAGATGCCCCATAGATTTGGGGTTCAGATGCCTGCTCTGAAAGGGAAACCTCTGGAGATATTCCCATGGCATAGAGTTCCTATCTCTTCCACATATTCTGCTTCAGGAACTGATTCCTGAGCCCTATGAATTTTCATTTTCACTTTGGATCATATACCTCTGAATTCTACATCTTATTCAAAGCTATTTGTACATTTGTCTTATCTCCCACTAGTTTATAAATTCCTGGAAGGCCAGGTCTATTCGTTATTCATCTTTGCATTCCAGTCAATGAATGGTGAAAACAATATGACATGTGAACATATGATACTTAAGTCTCTGATAAACAATAATCTGGAAACCCTCCATAAGCAGTCTTTTAGATAAAACACCATGACCTAGAAATAGTAAGTCATTATCTTTCAAAGAAAGCCATCAATCAAGAAGGAATGGCATTAATTACAATCATAGTTGTATAAATATATATAAATGGAGACAATACATAAAATTATCATCTAGATATGTAATCATAAGATATCATCATAAAGTAACAATTGTTACTCAATTCTAAATAAGATATAATCATGCCCTGACTCCTTTTCACCATTGATACACATAATCAAACTATTTCCAATGACACATTCCACATAAATGTCTTTGCTCCATTGTGGGCCACTAGTTTAGGTATCCATTAATAATATCTCATTTCAACTGCGACAGTATGGGCTCATTGCCAGGATTCCTCCCAAAGCCCCCACAATTAATATATCACAATATATATTAAAGCCTTGAGTCAGATGTTGGAATACTAGCTTATATTTAGATTTTTCTTTTTTGGACAACTCTGACTATGTCAAAGGTAATGTGCCAGTTTTCAAAAGTAACCTTTGATTGTGCTTGTCATCAGTTTTCAATTCAAAGTACTCAAGTCCAGCCAAACTGCCCAACTCTAAGCCAAGAGTTATGTGATAAACACAGATTTCAGTAAGGCAGTGTGATGGCCTTCACTAACCAGACTAGTGAGCATTATATCTAGAGGTCAGGACATTGCTCAGATAGTGATGATGGTGACATAGTGCATGAGGAACTATTTCAATCAGCACCCTGAACTGATTGTGTTTATCACCCAAGAGTCATGCACCATTTAAAGGAACAGTTGCACAGTGCAAGAACTGAGTTCAGCAAAATGAATAGAAATATTCTGCCTCATTTGAAAAAAAGCTACAAGCCAAGTCAGGTAGTAGGGATTGATGGTGCTTTTCCTTGGGGTACATTACTCCTAGTCATCAAATTTAATTCAATTTCTTCTCCTCAAAGTGGTAATGAGTATCCATTTAGCCATCATGATTTCTTTATTTATGTGATTTCTACTCAGTTTTAGACAAAAAACTAAAAATACCAGTAATATAATGGACACTCAATAAATGTTCATTCAATTTGAACTAATTTATCATACCCTCCCCACCTCCACACACGCAATGTCTAACACAAAGCTTCATACACAATAGATTTTCAATAATTGACACCTGAATAAGTGGATGTTACGAGCATGAGCACCTAAGGTCTTGTATTCTCCCCATTTTCCAAGATTCACCTTCAGACCTGGCTTGGGATACAGAAGAATTCTAGTTTATACAATTGTATGATTATTAGGGCAACGTGGAAAATAAAATCATTCATTGCAAATGAGATTTTACCCAAGGTCTCCAACATCTTCCCAACACTATTCCTCTCTGTATCTTTCACTCAACCTTCTTCCCTCCCTCCATTTCTCTCTTTCCTATTGGGATTCTTTGTGCCTGTAACTTAAGTTTATTTTTGGCAGTTGCTCACATTCCTGAGAAACAATAGAAGCTACTTACCCCTCTCTACCCCCATCTCAAAGTCAAAGCAAAAGAGGTAAATGGAAGATAAGGCAGACAGTGAAACCTCAGTGGTGGCCTCCAACCCATTTTCTACTGGGGGGCGGCCAACACCTAGAGTGCCAGGTCATCTTTCCCAAGAGGACATAAGAACAGCCTTGCAATGTTTATTAATGTTTGTTTCTGTCAATGGCAAAAATGACTCATCATTGAGCCTCCAGAATTCAACCAGCCAGGATGTGAACCTATTCAGGGGCTATGAAAGGATAAGGAACAAGAATGTTCTGCCATCGTGGGAAAATCATATATAAATAAATGCCCCTTTTTAGTTTATCTACTCAGCCTTGGAACCCCATCTAGGGGTTGCAGTCACAAAAAACGAGGAGGTTGAGGAAGAAGAAAGTTGGTACTTGAGGGAGTATCAATATGCCCCTTATGTTTTAGAAGGGATACTTGATTGGATTAGAATGCCTCTGAGGTCTCTTCCAAATACTCAATGAATTTCAGTGGCTCCCTAAGTCTCCAGGATCAAATATAAAAGTCTTTCATTTTTAAAGACCTTCATAACTTGGTCCATTGCTTACACTTTTTCAGTGTCTTATACTTTACCTCCTTTAAAATACTCTACAATCCCCTGATTTTCCCAGTGTTCCTCTCACATAATACTTCATCCCTTTGTCCACAGTGTTGTCACTGGCCCCATGCTTAGAACGTTCTCCTTTCTCAGCTCCAACTCCTAACTTTCTCTAACACTCAACTCAAATCTCATCTTCTGCAAGAAACTTTTTCTAGGCTTCCTTCCTTCCCCCAATGTCTGCTCTCTGAGATTTACTTCTCATTTACTTACATATATCTTTTATGTACAATGTTGTTTGCATATTATCTCCCCCATGTGTTTGCTTTCTTTATTTTCCAGCACTCAGCACACTGCCAGGCACATAGCAATTACTCAAGAAATGATTGCTGATTGACTAACTGACAGTACTTCTATCTCTTCTTAGACCCTTGCTCAAGTCTTCTCTCCAGGCTAAAAAACTCTCAGTTCCTTCAACCAATTCTAGCATGACATGGCTTAAAGTTTCCTCACCACTCTGGATACTCTCCCCTGGACCTGCTCCAAATTATCAATCAATTTTCCTCCTAAGATTATAGTTCAAGACCTGATGGTCCAAATGGCCAATATTCTATCCAGAACTGGGTATTTTTCTTCTTCCTAGGAGCTGCCCCTGCCCATTTCCACTGCTTCTGTCCACTCTTTTATTTCATTTTATACTCAACTACAAGGTAGTGTTCAATCTTTTATTAGCACCTCTGTATCACTTAATCTGAATTCTAAATGCCCTCAAGTGGTAGCTCTTAAATTCTTCTGGCATAAATCACCTCTCCTGCCATCTGTGTTCAATACACGGAAGCTTATTCTCAAATCTACTCTGCCATCTGGCTCCAAGTCTTGGCATCTGCTCTAGCTCTCTCTTCCTTTCTATTGGTTCTGAACTGCATTATAAAAGGGAACCTTATAATTTTCAGAAGAAACTTCCTGGGGCTGAGAGTTGAGGGTCAGGACTTGAGAGACCATCCTTAACCAGTTTCCTAAAATACATTCATATTACAATGGAGTTTATCAGATAGCTTGCAAGGTTGAGATCCTGAAGGACCATAGTATTTATAGAAAGCAGAACGTATCTCACTGCAGAAGTTTCTATTTATTGATAAGGAACCAAAGAGCCCTGGATGTTTAGCCATAGAAACAACAGAGCCAGGAAAAAGAATGAATCAAAACCAAAAAAAAAAAAAAAAAAAAGAAAAATGTGTTCAAACATAGAAACACTGAAAAGAACATTCAGGTGAGAAACTTAAAAATTGCTTAAAACTTGCTGCTTAAGTAAAGCAGTTGACACACAAGGCTTTGGCTGCCCAAGGTTTCAGAGATGGCAAGGATAACTGACTGCAAGGATAAGAATCACTAAATATTCAAGTTGTAAGGGAACTCAGAGGTTGGCTACTTTAAGAGGGATCTTCTACTGAAAGAAATGGTCTTTCTTTGGTACTTATCTATATTATCTAAGATCTGGGGACTGAGTGCTATGTTCTCTAAGGACTTCAGTGGAAGGTGGCCAGCATGTTGCAATGGAGGTGATCTGTCTATCCAGAGTAGTTCATACTGGGCCAGATTGATCCAGGGTACCCATCCCTTGATCACTGCCCTCTAGGCTTTAGCCCCTGGTTTGGAGTCAGAGCCACACAGGTATAGGTACCAGGTGCTCTTGACTAAATTCCAGTTCTGTTTTCCATTTCCTTGGCCCCAGTACACAGTTTCAGACTCAAGGCCTCCTAAGCTTACCACTGGCTCACTCACTTAGCTTCCATGACAAGCCAGGGCAGGCTTTTCTGTGAGGACCCCATCTCTAGTGCCTGCGGACTGTGTTTTAGCATGAATCTGGATTGGCAAAATGCACTTGCTATAGTTTTCCTTAGATTGTTTTTTATCATTTCTCAGTACAGAGACCCTATCTTTTTTCATCCTTGCTGGAGTGTTTGTAAAAGAAGAGCTTGGCTCTTTGGATTCTACTTACTCTGAATCCTGGAGGAACATTGTCCTCTCAATACCCTGCAACCAAATCTGACCCTAGGTAGAAAACATAGAAAGAGTCTAATCAGTCTAAGAAGTGACCTGGCTTAGAAGAGAAGCTTCTTCAGAAAAGGGATGGTCATTTCCATTTTTTGCATTGCTGATACCCACTACAGTGCCGGGCACTTTTTTAAAAAACCAAACCTGTGATTTTATTTGCACAGCGAACACCAGGTAAGGAAATTCCCTCTTTCAATGCAGATAAACTCCTGCCCTAAAATTTATAATCTCCCAGGTCTGCTTCAGTCACTAAGAGACCTGATGGTAGATACTTAATAATTACTGAATGATTGGTTTATTGAATGATTAGCATTAAGTGAATCTTGCTGCTACTGCTCACATGTTGACCTTGATTCCCCAACACCTCACCTGCTGAGCATCCTGACCTCCTGGCTTTGTTTCTCAAGAGACAGGTTTTCTATCTTTGTGACCCAGTGCCTTTGAAACTGCATTTCCCCCTTGTGCTCTCTCAAGGGCTAGTTCCTGCTGATGTGGCATAGTTGTTGCAAAATATAGGTTTTAAGAGCTGACACATTAATCATTGCAATGGTAAAATCAATGCCTCATTAACAGCTCCACAATGAATCGTAGTGGGTTTGAAAGAGCTTATCATATTAATAGAACAAGCAAGTTAAAATCTGGATTAATTCTATTGAAGAAAGTGGAAACACGGGGGCCATACAACATGCAGTTTATGTCTGTGAGTCTGTAAAAGTTATGTATGGAAGTCACCAAGTGACCAAGTTGCCATAAAGAGAAGATAATTGAATTTTTCACAAAATATCATCCCGGGATGAGAGCTGGTCCTGGCATAAATCCTTGCTCCTCCTGGGACTGCAAACAGATGAATCTCTAAGACAGATTTTTCAAAAAGTCCACCATAGGAAGGGAAAACAAGATTTTCCAATGGAAAGCATTGGTTCCCCAAGACTTAGCAAACACCAATAAGAAAAAACAGGCTTAGCTCAGAAAAACCCTTAAGAAAAATCTATTAGGACGTTTTATAGAACAGAATTCAATAAAATTCTACCACAATTACAGTGGAAGCTGTAATTAAATAAAGTTTGTTCATGAGGTGACAAGGGTTTTGTCCCCTCACCTGCCCAGTTTCAGCCAGTTTGCATGTTCCAAGCTAATCAAAGCAACACCTCCTTGACCACCATCTCCTTCAGATATTGATGGAGTCAGCTCAAGACTCTGAACCCAAGAGCCTTGGGAATAGGAATGCTACCAGCCCAATGCCAATAGCCATCATCCTGGAAAGCAGCCTTTATGGAGATGAGGCCTCACATAGGGCAGGTGCTTAATAAATGATTGTGAAATTGAATTGTTGAGAGATCACATTTCTGCAGTTGGATGGGCACCATTAAATTCCCAGGCTCATCTTTAGCCACTGAGACTTCTGTTCCCCTCTATCCTGAGATATAACTGAGACTATGGTAGCAAGATACTTTGGGGTCTTACCTGTGATGTGTCTGGTTCTCTCTAGCAAAGATTTGGATGAATTGACGGTTTTATCAACATGGAATAACTTCAGGTCTTCTTCATCAAGTGCAATATCTCCCCAAAAGACAACTAGGAGGAAAACATATAAACCAATGAGCTTTACCCCCATCTCTGACAAAATAACAAAACAAACCAGAAAGAAAGTTTTCCCAATAATAAGGTCATTAAAGACACTCTCCCATCATAAATGGGACACTGGTCAGAAAGACTTGAGCTCACCTAGCCCTTTCTATCTTTCCAGTCTTCTTTTACTTCATTCCCATCCACATACTCAACCATTCAGTTACAGCTGACCCAGACTATTCCACTAAACGTGGCCCTTTACCTTCTTCCTTCTCGCCTGTTTGTATGGAATGATCTACCTCCTCCCTTTTGCCTCTTCATTTCTCAGGGTTCCATCAAGACCCAATTAAAATCTCATCTTCTAAAGGAGACTTTTTTTGGTTCTCTGTCTTCCTACAATTGCTCATTACTTTTCATTTAACACTACATTCACTGACTCTGTATATATTTTTTTATGTTCCCATGTTGCCTTCCTCATTAGAATGTGAGGTGTCGGGGGAGGAGCCAAGTTCTCTAGAGAACTTAATTTCAATTTCATTGGTTTTCTTTGTAATCCTACATATATTATTTTAAGCATTCAAAAACATTGTTTTGAAAAGGCATCCCACAGGCTTAACCAGACTGCCAAAGAGAACTAAGACAAAAAAAATCCCGGTGTTAAGAATCCCTCTCCTAGCTAGAGTAAATAGGGAAGCACTGATATTTTTTTATTTGTTTTTAAAAATGTGGTCAGATCAGTGCTTTAGGAATACTAATTTGACACCTGTATTTGGAGGAGGGTCATTCAGTTCAAATAGAAATGGAACTCTGGTCTTTACCAAGTTAAAAAAAATGAACATTCAGCATGAACATCTATGTTGTATTCTATTTTTATTTATTTTATTCAGCATTTCCCAGTTAGTTTTTAATCTGGCTCTGGCTTCCCACAGAGTAATCAGGGAGCTTGACAGCTTTAGTGTAGATGATAAATTGGAAAGTGGAAAGGCTGGACGGAATTCAATTCCAAGACCACTGCAGTCATTCAGGCAAGAAGGGATGAGGGCCTGAACTAAGTAAGGGAGAGAGTCAGGGGAAGCCCAAACAAAGGTAAGAGATGGAGTTAAAATCAACAAGTCTTGGCATATGATTGGCTGGGATGGGGTAAGTAAAGGGTTATGAACCTGGCTGACGGAAAGATGATGGTATCCTCAGTAGAAGAAAGGAAGTCAGCAAGTGAGGTGAGTTTGGAAAAAATAAAATAAGATGAATTCTGTTTTAGTCATATTCAATTTAATCTGCCTGTGGGACAAACCAGTGAAGATGTCTAGCAGTCAGTTGGCGCTATGGGACTAAAGCTCAGCAGAGATGATGGTGGGATATATAGATCTGAAAAGTCATCTGCAATGGGGGCTGATGAAACCATGGAGTGAGAAAATAGGAAGAGGAGGAAAAGGATCCAGGACAGAGCTGAAGAAAATACCCCCACTGCAGGCAGGATGTGGAAAAAGATTAAGAAGAAGTAGTCAGAGATGTAGGAGGAAACTCAGGGGAAGCAGGGTCCAAGGACCACCAAAACCATTAGTAAAAACTCCCTACCCTTACCTCCTCCTCTGAGCACTGAATTGCACTCATTTCTTTGTATACAGGGGATATTTCCCAGTAGATTATAAGGTCCTTGAGGGGAGGAACATTTTGTGCTTGTTCTAGTATCCCTTGCATAGTTGCTTAATTAAAGTTTGCTGAAGTGACTTGAACAGAATACCATTATGAACATTCAGCCTTTAGATCCTTGTGTTAATATATTGCCTATCACAGAACCTTTCTTCCAGGATCCCAAATTCAATTCATCCATATTTATTAAGTGCTAGGGATGGGGAAACAAAAGACAAAGAAGTCGTTAAGCACAAAGAGTATGCCTTCTTACTGGGGGATGCTAGCAGATAAGACAGCTTGCACAATTTTGTTAATGAATGAACTGAGGGTACAAGAGTCCGATTTAGGAAACTCAAATATGAGAAAGGAAGGAACCACCTAGTGCAATCCTTTTTATTTTGCAAATGAGGAAACTGAGGCCTCAAGAGATCATTTAATTATACTAATCACCAAAATTAATAAGTGGCAGAGCTGGAATTGACCTAGACTTTCTAACTTCAAACCCAAATTCCTTACAGAACCACACTACAAGACATACAAAAACTTGTTGAAGTTTACATGTTTCTTCTCTGGGAAAATATATTATAAACATTAGTTTAGGGGGCCTTGATTTGTCACCTCAGAGATCACAGATGCTAAGGTCATCCTGAAGTAAAGTCAAAACTAGGGTAGGGTAACAGAAGCTTTACCCCCAGGGAACTAAAATTTAGAGGGTGCTGGCAGTACTTGTATTCCTTCAGAAAATAGAAATTAGTGAGTTTATTGACAAAAATAATTAATTAAAATAGGGACCAACTAGACGACTTGAATTCTAACATAACTGTCACTGGACAAGTCACTAAGAAACTTCAGAATTACTTTCAAACACAAAGTCTCTTGCTAGACATTCCTGCTACTTTTAGCCAAAAAAAAAATCAAAGAGAGTTTTCTCTTTAAACTGTGATTTTGGGCCTTACACATAGCCAAAGTGAATCATCTTACATTTCCACCATTCACAACCCCAGAATGCTTCATTGTGAGAAATTTAGAAGAATAAATCATATAGAGAGAGGAATCAGCTAGGCAGCCAACAAGCATTTATTAGGTACACAGCCAGGTCCTACACTAGGTATAGGAGACACAAATACAAGACAAGTGTCAGTTCTTGGTCTATAGTCCCTTGATTCTAAGAGGAATCCTCCTTGGAAAGAAAAAAAAAATCAATCAGATGCAAATACTGGTGATTTTCATGAGCACATCATCTTTTGTTGTTGTTTTGCAACTTACTTCTCTAAGTCATTCCAACTTGTCTTAACCTCAGTTTCCTCATCTGTGAAATTAATTACATGACTGTGAGGATCTAACGGGATGAAAAATCTGGGAGTGTTTTGTAAACTGTAAAGGGCTATATAAATGTCATCTGTTATTTCTCTCCCACATCTGCCCACTGGAGAATGTCATTCAGTAATGGGAAGACAGCAGAGGCTATTAACCCCCACAAAAATGACGGGCTAACCTCACCACATCCTAACATGCCATGAGTTGCCCAATCAGACCAGTCAAGATGCTCCTGCTGACTCTCCTGGAGCCTCTCCAAGTCCCTGCTCTACTTCAGAAACCAGCTGAGCTTCTCGGTCCTCTACTCAATGGAATACTTACACATACCGGGTATCAGAATATAATCCACCGCAGGCCTCTCAGATAGCTTCTCCATCCAAGAGGCCATTGTCACTATCATAACTAAACAAGGACTATTAATTAGCTATGAATGCTGCATAAGACCTTCCCAAAGTCACTCCCAGAATCACATGCATTATTCACTGGGAAAGGGTCAAATGCCAGAAAAACGGACCAAGGCCAGCTGGACAGGCTGCCCTGCTGAGCTTCAAAACATGAGGATGGCATTTAATGCCCTGAGCAAATCCAGGTTAAACCTCACAACATTCTCTTAGGATCTAGACTGAGTGCTGGAAAGGATCCCAGAAGTCATCTAGGCCAAACCTTTCCTTTAATAGACTGGGAAACTGAGGCCTAGTGAGGTCAACATCGATAATCCCTAAACATTTTTTTTAATGCTCATTCATTTTAAACTTAAACACAAAATGAGGGGGGGAAGAACATTTCCATGTATACAATAGCACATAGAAGTTTCAATATAAAACAATACATTTCCATTTTTTAAAAAAACTATATAATAAACACTATACATTGTTTTCAAAGTTAACCAGCTTTTCTGTGCTTCCTTCTAAGTTTTCTTTTGTTCTCTGCTGTGCACTTATTTTTTTCTCCTTCCTTCCCCACCCCACCCTAGAGAAGGCTACAACCAAACACAAATATACATATATTACATATATACATATGGACACATATACATATATGTAAGACCACACCACATTAAGCACCTACTATGTTCCAGGCATTAAGTGTACACAAGTAGTGACAGAGCAGGGATGTCCTTTGACTTCAGAGGACACTTCTCTGCCTAACTGCTTCCCTCCAATCCATCAACAAATATGGTATTCACTGGTCTTTTCTAAAAGCACTGCAGAGGATGCTTAAAGATAGAACAGGGTTCCCAATCTTCTGTTGGTCCCATGATCTTCATGCGGTACCTCCCATGTGGCAGACACCACAGCTCTAGCTTGGGATGCTTGCGCCTAGAACACCTGAAAAGATGTCTTCAGTAGAGTGGAGGGGAGATGGTAAGCATCTCAGAGACACCAGCCCTTCGTGAGTGTTGGCCTCTGGTCTATTGGCTCTGGTAGAATAGCCGAAGTAAATGGGGTGGAGCAGAAGGGAGGTCCCTCAGTTTTTCTCTAATATATTCTAATCCCAGGGGTAGGGTCCTCAGGAAAGGTAGCCTAATATTCTCCTCCAGGGGGAGACAGAGACCCAGCATAAGACTCCTGCTGAGGAGGTCACACCCAGGAAGAAGGAGCAAAGCAGCTGGTATCTGTCTAATGTAACTCATCATTTCTGGATCACTAGTTGTTAAAGTCACTTGGCTCTTCACACTTAGAATTCAGAATGATGGATACTGAGAGGTGCTTTATGAAAAGATGTTGGAAAAGGGCTCTAAAGCCAACCCTTTCCACCACTCCCAAATCTGCAAGGAATCATGATGAAATGTTAGAGCCAGAAGGGACCTGAAGGACTCTCCTTCCTTCTCTCCACTCCCACAGCCAGGTCCTCATTTCCTTATGCCTGAACTATTTGCAGGAGACTGCTGGTGGGTCTCCCTGCGTCAAATCTCTCTCCACCAGAGTCTTTCCTTACTCAGCTAGTAAAATCAGTTTCCTAAAACAAAGGTCTGACCATGTCATCCTCCTACTCAATGAATCCTAGCAGCTCCCTCTGACCTCCAGGATCCAATATAAAATCCTTTGTTTGCTTTCAAAGAGTTCTTTACAGTCTTCCTTACCTTTCCAATCTCCTTACACTTTACTCCACCTCTAGTCATGTGTATTTGTAAAAAATGTTTTATATATATCTTCATCTATCTTGTCATGTACATTTGTCTCCCCCAACAGAAAGTAAGCTCCTTAGGATCAGGGACTGATTTTCTTCTTTGTCTTTGCATCTAACACAGTACCTGGCATCTAGTAAGTGTTTAATAAATGCTTATTGACTACCTAGCACATATGAGACCCTTAATCAATCTTTACTGACTGGTTGATGAGATGACATTTGAACTGAATCTTAAAGGAAGCTGAGGATTCCCTAAGAGCTGGAGACAGACAGGGGGAACAGTTTGTTCAAAGGTATCACATTTCATATCTTAGGACAAGTAATCCAGTTTGGCTGGGATTAAGAGGGCATGCATGGGAGTAACTGGAAATCAGGCTAGAAAGTCGAGTTGGAGTTCAACTGGAGCCAACCAGAAGGTGCAGGTTGTGAAGTTGTTAAAAAAAACAAACAAACAACTAGCTGCAAACGCATTATGGCCCTTTGGAATGCCAAGTAAATGAGCTTATATTTCATATGCCAAGAGAACTAGGTGTCAATATATGTTTTTGAGTGTGGATCTTGAAAACAGAAAATATATCTGATAGTAGGAAAACAGGAAGAAGTAACAGGTAGAAGAACCAGCTGGTACAGCTATACTGAAGACAAGGACCTGTGTGTGTGTATGTGTGTGTGTGTGTGTGTGTGTGTTCTTCGTCGTCAAAGACCATACCATCAGAGAAATGATGACATGACTTACACTTGACTTTGTTTTGCGTGAGAGAGGGCTGTGCAGATCACCAGCCTCACTTCTCCTCCAGAGTCATCTGAATCCAACAACCAGATATTCATCAGGGTGACCGGAGATGACCCAGGATGAAGCAATTGAGGTTAAGTGACTTGCCCAAGGTCATACAGTGCGTGTCAAGTATCTGAGGTGAGATTTGAGACCTAGACAAGGATAGAACCACTAGGTATAGATAGATGAGGAGGGATGGGTCTTAGGACTCTGCTAAAGAAGAATCTAATGGATTTGATGAAATGGTGGACATGAGGGTGCATCATTTTCCTTAGTCATGTTTTGCCCCTCCACCCTATCCCTCTTCTGTCGTACTTAATAACAACAGTTTATGCTGTATAAAAAGATAAAAGTGAAAAGCTGAGTCAATCCTTGAAGAAGTCTGAAAAGAGGAAAAGAAGCCAAGATAGAAGAGAAAAGGAATTGTCTGAGAAGTAGGAATCAGACTATAAGAGAACAGCATCACAAAAAAAAATCCTCCAAAAACTGAGATCAGGAAGAGGCTTTAGAAGTCATTGAGTCCAACCCCCTCATTTGACAGATGACAAGGTGGAAGATCACAGAGGCAGCAACTTGCTTTAAGGTCACAAAGCTGTAAGGGGCTGAGCTGCAACCCCCAAAATGGAGGTTCTGATTTCTACCCTCATAGTATCAGAGAGGCTAAGAAAAGAATGAACTTCAAGACAGATGTTAAATAGAATAGAGAAGGTGGTGAAGACGAGGACAGATAAGATCACACTGTATCTGGCCATGCAACAAATCTCAACTCTGGCAAAGTGATACAACCTGAAGGCAAACACTGTCCTTTGCCTCCTCTTGTATGACCAGCACTTAGCACAGTGTGCTTGGCACATATGGGGTACTTAATAAATGTTTGCTGACTTACTAATGAGTGCAAAGCAGCAGGAAGAGAGATAGCAGGATGGACAGTGTGTCCAAAGTGCACCCTGAACCATTTGCTGAGGATGGCAAATTTATATGGGGGAGGGGGAAGAAACACTGTAAGGGTGGGGCTCTATAGAGTCAATCCACCAAGTCACCCCATCCTCATACATAAATGTGAAGTCTAAACTGACTTAGAGGACATGAACAGTATCTATGCCCTTTGTGCTGGTCCCAAAAAGGGAACCTCAGTTTCCCCAAATGTAGACAACAAGAAACTGGTTATGAGTAGTAATAACAGCCATAGTAATATGCCTTATCACACAGGTCAGACAATGGAAATTGGTAGTCTACTACTGCTTTTCTGGGACACATGTCCCCAATTTTTTGTTTGTTTTTAATATCTCCCCAGTCGGAGAATTAAGGAGCTATATGGCTTTTCGCCCTTTTGTATCCAGTAGTCTTTTATTTATAACATGAGAAGGGGGAGTAGCATGTGACACCAAACACATTTACATTCCAAGAAATGAGGCTCTGGGTGCCAAGGAAGAAATGCCATAGGTTCCATGATCATTTCTATGTTGGTGATTATTCCAGCCCTCCCTCCTAACACTAGCCTTGCTCTCCAAGAAATCTCTAACTGGATGTCGCATAAACATCTTAAACTCAACATGTCCAAAACTGAACTCATTATCTGTCTCCTAAGGTTCTCCCTCTTTCTAGCTTTCTTATTACTGTTGATGGTACCACCATCCTCCCAGTCACCCAGGCTTGCATCCTCCGTGTTATCCTTCACTCTCTCTCTCTTCCCTTTATCCAAGGTGCTTCAAAGTCCTGTCAATTCTACTTTCAAAACCTCTCTAATGAACACCTCCTTCTTCTCTCTGACATTGCAGGCCCTCATCATCTCATGCTTGGACTACTGTCATAGCCTGCTGTCTGATCTCCCTGCTTCATGTTTCTTCCATACTCCAGCCTATCTTCCACTCAGCTGTCAAATCAATCTTTTTCTAAGGGTTTGATCATGTCAGACCCCACTCCATTCCATCAAATCAATTGTCTCACTATGACCTCTAGTCAAAATATGAAATCCTCTGGAATTCAGAGGCTTGCATAACCTGGCCCCCTCCTATCTTTCCAATCTTCTTGTACCTCACTCCCCTTACCTTCTCTGTGATCCCTGATACTGACCTTCTTAGTATTTCTTGAACAAGATAACCTATTTACCAATTCCAAGGGTTAGATGTATACAAGGTGTTTTCTCTCCTGCCTTGAGGGCAGGGGATTATTTTCTTTTAGCCTTATATCCCTAGCATCTAGTAAAGTACTCCCAGTATTTAATTACTATTTATATATAGTACCTAATTAATTATTAATATGAATTAATAAATATTAATTTAATTAGTATTTCTACATAATATTTAACAAATAACTACTGATAAATATTAATTTAATTAGTATTTCTACATAATATTTAACAAATAACTACTGGTTGAATTAAATTGAAGAATTACAGGGTGTAGTAGGTAGATGGGCAACTAGATGGTGCAGGGGGCAAAGCACTGAGCTTGGAATCAGGAAATACTCATCTCCATGAGTTCAAATCTGACACAAGCTGGGTGACCTCCTGAGCAAGTCACTTCACCTTGTTTGCCTCAGTTTCCTCATCTGAAAAAAATGAACTGGAGAAGGAAATGGCAAACCACTCCAATATCTTTGCCAAGAAAACCCCAAATGAGTTCTGAAGAGTCAGACACAATTGAAATGATTAAACAATAATAACCATGGGTAAAATTCTGAACTTGGAGTCAGAAAGACTGGGTTCAAATCTTGCCTCAGAGATGAAGTAGTTGTATAAATCTGAGCAAGTCCCTTAATTTCTGTGTTTCTGAGTTTCTTCCTATATGAAATAAAAGTACTGAACTTGATGGGCTTGTAAGGTCCCTTCCAACTCTATCATCCTATAAATTGAACTGAGGATGCTAAGATCAGAGCCTTGATTTAACCATACTAGTTCAAATCTGCCACAGAATTCTCATGAAAAAATCAAATATATGAAACCTGTAACAGCATCCCAGGAAGCCTATGTAAAAGGAACAAAATAATATACTACCCCTTACAACACTGTTACAAGGACCAAATGAATCAATATTTGTCAAGCACAATTAAATGTCTACCTAATTATGTCTATTATTACTGTGAGTCAACATGGGCAGGGGCAGTCACAAAGAAGACAGATCAGACTTGTTCTCCTTGACCCCAAAAGACAGAAATAGGAGGAAAAGATGGAAATTGCAAAGAAGGAAAATTAAGCTTGAAATAAGGGAAATTGTCCTAATAACTGGAGCTATCGAAAGTGGAATAGTCAGTCTTGAGAGGGTTTTCATCTCTGGGGTGGGGGAAGCCAAGGCCAGATGACCCCTGGTCAGCTAAGCTATAGAAGGGCTCCTTGTCCTGGTGGGAGCTGGACCAGATAGCCTCTGAGGGGGGGGCCTTCCAACTCTGAGGTCCTGGGATTCTGTATAAATTCAGTTCCACAGGGAGAGAGAAAGGTAGTCATTGAAGTGCGATTGAGAAAAGGATCTCTTGGGGCAGGAAGGGCCTCCTGCAGATACTGGAGACAAAACGAGCCCACAAGTAACTAGACCGTCCCCAATTAAAGGAGAAAGCATGTTATCTTTGTGGGTACACAGGACATATTAAATGGCAGGTCTGAGGCCTGCCAGATCTCGTCAGCTCACCCTGACTAACCACACAGAAGCTCAAACAAGTCACTATGGTAACAGGAAAACATTCCTGCGGGCTTGTGGTTACTAAATGGAGTGGACATTAGCCACAGACATAAAGAAATTGGAAGGGTGAAAGATAAGATTCTTAGGAATCCTAAACACTGGGGGTTCAGTTTCTATGATTCACTAAGATCTGCGTGACCTTATGTCCCACATCTGGGGATCTAACCCTTTTAAGCTTTTGTCAATTTACCTTCTCTACAGAGAGCCACAGCTCATTTCTATGGCTCTTTAGGGTTTGCAAAATGTTTGGTGTCCCGAAAATCTTAGAGTAGTCTGAAGCCATTCAAACTAATAAAACTTTTAATGACCCTGAGACTTTTGAGACACCTTGTATTTTCATCACCATGATCCTATGAGGTAGGTAGTACAAGTAAGTATTTCCTTTCCATTCTACAGATAAGGAAACTGAGGCTCTGGTGACTTAATGAACTCACCCATGGTCACAAAGCCAGTATCTGAAATGAGATCTGATCGCAGGTCTCCTGATTCCAAGTCCAGAACTCTATCCACCAGGGCATGACAGAGACCCAGAAAAAGTGAGCATCCACAGTAATAGGGACCAAGCAATTAGAACAGAAACTGATGCTCCTCCGGTTACCTGAGGTCAGAGTAAAACAGAACAGAGAAATACAATGGAAAGAGTGATGGACATGGACAAGGGATCTTGCTTTAATCCTGGCTCTGGGACCTTGGACAAAGCCATTCATTTCTCTGGATCTCAGCTTCCTTATTTGTAAAATGGAACTGGACTAGCCGACCTCTAATGACTTATTAGACTACAGTCTAAATCTATACTTCTAAGACCTGGGAGTGTCATAGAGGGAGGAAAGAAACAATGGCCTGGAGAAGAGGTATCAGTCTTATGGCCCACAGGGGCCACAAACAGCCTACAGTACTCCCAGGTGTAGCCCAAACCAGATTCAATGTAATTGGGAAATATTTAACAAAATAAATAACAATGTACCAAAATATAGATAATATTGATATGTGGTTTTCTAAGTCAATATGTGCCTGAAGACATCCTTATACATGGTTTAGTGGGCCTCTATTTCAATTTGAGTGTGACATCCCTGGTCCAGAGATTTCCTCTCCTGAAGAAGAAGAAGAACCTTAGTTTCCCAGCAAGTCAAGTACTAACAGGACAAAGCCAAAAGAGGGAACAATTCCCTCTCATGATGAAGGAACATAGGGTCATCTACTTGGAGGTTGAAGATGCCTTAGAGGTCCAACTAGTCTAATTCTCTTATTTTATAGATGAGAAAACTCAAGTCTATAAAGGTTAAATAATACAGGCTGTAAGTAAATACAAGAGTCAGAATGTGGCTAGGGTAGAGAGTCGATTGAACCAATCAACCAACCCACTGCAATTGAAGTACCTAATAATTAGATGACTTTATCATGTGAGAATACATCTAATGAACTACTCAGTTAAAGGGTACTGAAATAAGTGCTGGTAATGGGGGGAGGAGAGAGAAACTCTCTTCCTCCTCTTCTCTCCCTTACCCTCAAGCTATTATTTCTTAGAGATTTGGCTGGAGCTGATCTCTTCTGACCTGTCAGTGAAATGCTAAATATGAACTGGTTTGCTATTTTATACAAAGCCCCATATGCCTGAATGACTGAGTCTCCTCAATCAATCCCAACAAACGTCCTGTGTAGCATCACTTCATTTTATCTAATCACGGGAAGAATTCTACCCATTCTCAACTTGACTAGATAGGTTGTCTCCTCTGTATCCACTTTTATCAGGAATGCTATAGAGGGGATTCTCTATTCTAGCATAGGTTGGGTAAGTTTTATCTTTGGCAGGGCCACAAATATCAATTTTTGTGCCTCAAGGGCCATAAATCATACTTGAGAAAGGGTACAAAGCATGTCCTCACTGGCATTTTTTCCTGTGGAGGGAGAAAGAAACCTCAGGATACCAGTGTAAGACTACTGCTGAATGTTTATCACTTGGAAAGTGTGTGAGAGGGGAAACTGAAGGAGTTCACGTCAATCCATCATCCAGAAGGTTCCTATTTTAATTTGTTACAAGATGCTGGACTTTGTTGTGTCTATGTTGTAGAATTGTTGTCAGCACCCTTTACATTCTATATCACCCCTCTAAATTCAGCCACCTGGAGAAAAAAAGCCCCAGTTGTTCACCTTGGCTATGGCTCCATTGGGTTACTTGTAACTGGGGGATTATGTGGGATTATTTCTGAAGAGATCAATGTAGATATGCAGGGAGCTCACCCACCAATGTAGAGTTTAAAAAAGAAATATGCAGAAGATGGAGTGTGACATATTCTATAAAAATTTTATCAGGAATGCTAAAGGCCAAGATATGCTAGGGTTTGTGAGAAAAACTAACAACCATGAAAAATATTTTTTAAAATTTTGCTTTAGTTATAGGGGACAGGGATGAACATTGTAGCTGTGATCTCATTTGTAAAATACAATTTTCTTGTATGAGAATCCCCCTCAATTAATACAGGTTAGAACTTTTTCTGCAACTTAAGAATCTTCAAGAGTGACACAGAGCATTGAGAGGTTAGGTGACTTGCCCAGGGTCACACAGTTAGTGTATGTCAAACGGCTGGACTTGAACTCAATCAATCAGTCAATATTTATTAAACACCTACTATGTACCGGGCCCTGTGCTAAGTGCTGGGGATACAAAAAGAGGCAAAAGACAATCCCTGTCGTCAAAGAGTTTATAATCTAATGAGGAAGTCAACAGGCAAACAAATATGTATAAACAAGAAACATACAAGATAAACAGAAAATAACAGAGGTAAAGGACTGGAATTAAGAGGGCTTGGAAAAGGCTTCCTGTAGAAGATGAGATTTTAGTTGACGCTTAGAGGAAGCTCTCTATCCATTATTCTATACTTTTTAAAGCTACATATTTTAAAGCTAAAAGAAAAATAAGGATGAAAGAAGGGCTAGAACCTTTGCTTGGAGTAGATAAAACAATGATAACTGACTACAGAAAGACCACAGAGCTGCTCCCCTTGGTCAGCTTCTATCTTCTCTGCCAAGGAGAAGGACCTTGTGTTAAAAATGGTAGAATATCCTCAAGCTAAGAAGATGATAGAGAGGACCTAAGTGACTTTTGATGAATTCTTATCAGCTAGTTCATATTTGCTACAACCTCAAGTACTGAAACAAGTTCAATGATGAATTCTTATCAGCTAGTTCGCATTTGCTACAACCTCAAGTACTGAAACAAGTTCAATGACATCTGAATGATCAAGGAACTCCAGAGAGGTAGCATAAGACTAGGGATGGGCAAATACACCTACTTTGAGAGAGAGAGAGAGAGAGATAGATAGACAGAGAAAGAGAAATGAGAACTGAGCTTACAAACTATAGGCCAGTGAGCTTAACTGTAATTCCTTGGAAAAAATTACAAGATATTAATTAGGAGATAATTGGCAAGGAAACTATGATGACAAAAATCCAGCATGGCTTCCCCAAGAACGAGTCATGCCAACCTAACTTTATTTCCCTTTTGACAGGAATATTGAGTCATTAGATGAGGAGAATACTGCAGATACAATATATCTATATTTCAGCAAAGCTTTTGATAAAGTATCTCATTCTATTCTTATGGAGCAGATGGAGAGATATAGATAAGGCAATCTAATCTAATTTAATTGGATAGGTGGCAGAAGGTCTTCAGCAAGGAAAGCCCAGGGATACATACTTGATTCTGGGCTGCTTCACATTTTTTTAGCAATGCCTCTAGGGCAGACGATGGCATATTTATCAAATCTGCAGGTAACTCAAAGCTGGAAAGATTGGTTAGCAATGGGGTCATGATCCAAAAAGATCTTAACAGGTTAGGTAGAGCATTAGTTAGAGCACCGAACTTTAGAGAGAACCTAATGGGATGAAAATCAACAGAAAGCTTGAGTACAAAAAAACCCTCAACTACCTAAGATCAGGAAAACATGGAGACAAAACAGTTGTTCTGAAAACATGTAGGGGTTTTAGTGGACTGCCAGCTCATCATGAGACAACAGTGTGATGCTGTAGTCAAAAAAGCTCATGTGATCTTGGGCTGCATTGAGATACATAGCTATCTTCCAGGAATAAGGAAGTGATCAGTCCTTTATAACTTGCCCTGCTAAGATCTCATCTGGAGGATTGTATTCAATTTGGGGGGCATCACAGTTTAAGAAGGAAATTAACAGAGAGTTTCCAAAACAGTACAATCAGGATGAAGAAAGGTTCTTGAGTCCATTGGCACATGAGGTTAGTGGAAGGAGCTCTGTGTGTTTAACCCGGAGAAGAAAAGACTCAGGAGGTACATGATAATGACCTTCAAGTATCTGAAGAGATGTGTCACACAGAGGAGGGATTTTACTTTTTCCGTTTGGCCCCAAAGGGCAGATCTTAGGAACAATGAATGGAAGTTGCAAAGGGGCCGATTTAGGCTCAATATCAGGTAAAACTTCCTAATAAGTTGAACCATATAACAGTGGAATGGACTGCCTGGAGAGGTGCTTGGTTCCCCTTCCTTGGAGTACTTTGTGCTATAGCAGGGATTCCTTTATGGAGTGGTTTGGGCTAGAAGACCACTGGGGTCCCTTCCAACCTTCAAATAATGTGATTCATGAGGAGTTGGGCCTTAAAAAGTTTTCAAAAGATAGAGATGGAAAGGAAGTATGTTTCAGGTATGGGGAAAAACCTGGAGAAATGAGAAAAGGTGGAAGAGGATGAGACAAGACTGGCAAATGGGCAGTCCATTTTGGCTAGAACTTAAAGTGGTGGATTAGAATGAAGGAAAACTGGAAAAAGAAGCTGACATCACACACCATGAAGAGTCTTAAATGCCAGGAAAAGTAGTGTGTGCTTCATCCTATAGGTAGTAAAAAGGTGCTTGACTGTAATTGCACATTAGAAAAGTTCTTTCAGCTGTATAAAAGACAAATCAGAAATAGGAGAGACTGAAGTCAATAAGACATCTCTGAGAGAAGGCTGTTATATAATTGTCTAGTGAAAGATTCACAAATTCATAGATTTAGATATGAAAGGGACTATAGAATCCATCTAATCACCTCATTCATTTTACAGAAGAAACTAAGACCCAGGCAGGTGAAACGACTTTCTTGACCATATAGTCGAATCCAATCCAACCATCATTTATTAATAGACTTATGAGCAAGGCACTAGGGGATACAAAGACAAAAAAGTAAAATACTGGCTGCCTTTGAGAAGCTTACATTCTTCTAAGGGTGGGAAGTGGAATGGGGAAGTGGATTACAAATGCAAGATAAATAAATACAGAATCGGCACCAGGAACATACAGGAATTGCAGGAGGAAAGGAAAGGAAAGACTAATAACCGAGGAAATCAGGAAAGGTATCTTAAAGGAGGTGGTTGTTCTCCAATTGCTTTTAGTTATGTCTGATTCTTCCTGACCCCATTTGGGGTCTTCCAGGCAAAGGTACTAGAGTGGTTTGCTATTTCCTTAACCAGTTCATTTTACAGATGAGGAAATTGAGGCAAATGGGGTGAGGTGACTTGCCAGGGACAATTATCGGGGCCAGATTTGAATTCAGGAAGATGAGTCTTACTCTGCTTACTGAGTCATCCAGCTGTTGCTTAAAGAGGTGGTCATGGAAAGGGTCCAGAGAGACCAAGATGAAGAGAAGGAACGTTTTAGACAAGAAAGATGACCTGTGCAAAGGCTGTGCATAGGGACAGGAGATAGAATGCCCCATATGGAGAATACAAGTAGTCTGATTTGTTTGGAACATGGAACATGAGAAAGAATATTTCTGATTTTATTTCCTAGATTCGTTATAGTATTTTCTATTCTGGTATGACACCATGATTGGTAATGTGCACTGCAGTCTACTGATGGTACCCACATTGCATCTCTCCATTGGCCTTTGGGTCTCCTGCAATTTTAACCCTTTGGAGTTCTTATCCCGAGGTCCATGAACCACCCTACCACCACCACCACCAAGGGGTCTGTGATGAAGCCATGATTGGTAATGTACACTGCAGTCTACTGATGGTACCCACATTGCATCTCTCCATTGGCCTTTGGGTCTCCTGCAATTTTAACCCTTTGGAGTTCTTATCCTGAGGTCCATGAACCACCACCACCACCAAGGGGTTTGTGAACTTCAATATGGAGGGAAATTATACCTGTATTACAATGTGATGGGCTTCCTTTGTACTCCTATGTATTTTGTGCATTTAAAAACATTATTCTGAGCATAGGCTTCATTAGACTACCAAAGGTATACATGTCACAGAAGAGGTCAAGAACCCCTGCAGTGGAGGTGGTAAATTCACAACAAGACAGCACAATCAGAAGAACATGGAGGTAAAAAGTCTTTCTCCAAAATGGTGCTGAGTCTGACTCCCTGCAGGTGCAGAAAAGCAAATCAAACAATGAATTATCCTTACCTGTGCAGACCATGCCAGCATGAACACAGCCCATGATCCCATTTTAATGTTTACATAGATTGTTGCTGTTGTTGAGTTGTTCGGTCATGTCTTACTCTGTATGACCCCATGCACAAAGTCTTTGTGGTTTTCTTGACAAGGATACTAGTCACTTCTTGCTCTAGTGTGTGTCCCCATTTTACAGATGAGGAACTGAGGCAAATAGTGACTTGCCCAGGATCACACAGCTAGTAAATGGCTGATGCTGGATTTGAATTCAGGTCTTCCTGTTTTCAGGTACTCTACCCACTGCACCACCTAGCTATGACCTGCTACATTATTGGGCATTGTTTCTATGTTTTTTCACAGAATCACTGGATTTCAGAGTTGAAGGGGATCTCAGCGACCAATTAATCCAATCCCCCCCCCCCAATAACTAGCATTTAAATCATGCTTTCGAGTTTGCAAAGTGCTTTACAAATATTACCTCATTTGATCCTCATAACAACCATTTGAGGTGGGTGCTATTATTATTTCCCATTTTACAGATGAGGAAATTGAGGCAGGCAGAGGTAAAGAGATTCACTCAGGGCACACAGCTATTAAGGGCCTAGGGCAGGATTTGAACTCAGGGCTTCCAGCATTTAGCACTCCATCCATTGTGCCAACTGGCTGCCCCAGAAAATTCCCATCACAACCTCCCTGATGAGCAGTCATCCATTAGTTTGAATGCCTCCAGTGATAGGAAACCCACTATCTCCTGTGGCAATCCCCTCCACTTTTTTGGACCCTTGTAATCATGCAGCTATTGTTCCTCTGATATCAAGCCCAAATTCACTTTTTTTGTTTGTTTTTTGTAACTTGATAACTTTGTAACTTTTGCTCTTGATTCTTCCCTTGGAACCAAACAGAGAAAATCTAGTCTGTCTTGCACATAACAGTTCTTCAAATACATCAACATCTCTATCATGACCCACTGAATCTTCTCTAAGCTAAACATCCCTTGGTTCCTTCAGCCAGTCCTTACATGACACAAACTCAAGGCCATTTCCTTTTTTATATCTATATAAGTACCAATGGGCAACTGTGACATTTATCTAATTTTTTAATTTGTTTTATAGATAACGTTGGTTTTTACATTGCGATCATTTCCAGATATACTAACCCACCTTGCGAACCCTCTCACATAACAAAGAAAAACATTGAAGCAAAACCAGCCCAGTGGTCATGTTCTACAACATATGCCACATTCTGCACCCATGGTTCCCTAACTCACTAAGAGAAAGGCGTATTCCTTAAAGCCATCTCCTTTGTCACCAGAGTATTTAGTCACATGGATACACTCATGGGAACCTAACTCCTGTAATGTGCTTGTACCGCCTGACCTTTATACAGTGCTCTCCACCTTTTAGTCAATCAACAACGATTTGCTGAGAGCCTTATATGGGAGATCAACAAGGAAGTAGGGTGGTAACCTTGGAATTACAAGCACCCATTTGTAAATATTCCATTTATACCAAAGTTTATTTGGACTTCACTTTGCCCTCCCATTCAGGATACTCCATACTCCCCCTCACCTCCAAACCCCCAACCACAAAGCTGGGTGTTCTGGGGTGATGGAGCCACCTGGTGGTCAGCATTGGGAATAGATTAACTAAATAGCATTTCCTCACCACCTTTCTACCCCATTACAAAGTACCATTCATTTGACTATTAAAGATATAGCAAAAATATCTGTAGTCTCCATGGAAGTCTTTGGAACTAGCTATTACACTTATAATATATTCAGCATATTGAGATCTCAAATACACATATGATTTTTTTTTTTTTTTTTGCAATTCCTCCTAAAATCTAAGAAACATGTCAGGGTAGCTAGGTGGTGAGTAGACACCAGCGCAGGAGTTGCAAGAACACTTGCTGTGTAACCTTGGGCAAGTCACTTAACCTCAACTGCCTCATCCTAGGTCATCTCCAGTCATCCTGATGAATATCTGGTCACTGGATTCAGATGGCTCTGGTGGAAAAGTGAGGCTGGTGACCCGCACAACACTCCCTTACTTAAAACAAAGTCAAGTGCAAGTTATGTCATCATTTCTCTGATGGCATGGTCTTTTTCGGCAATGAAGGATGAACACATACACACACACACACACACACACGAAGAAAACATTCATTGGGAAATAGCTACACAAATTGTAGCGTGGGATTAGAAAGGAAGACGATTGTGCGGTAAGAAAGGATGAGTAGGATGCTCTCAGAAAAACCTATAAAGACTTACATGAGCTGAGGCAAAGTGAAACATACTGTGTACAAAGTAACAGCAATGTTGTAAAATGACTTAGCAACATTGTAAGAGGAATGACTTAGGTATTCTCAGAAATACAGTGATCTAAGACAACTTGAAGGACTTATGATGAAAAATTCTATCCATCCTCAGAGAAAGAACTGATGGTGTCTGAATACAGATTGAAGCATACTTTCTTTATTTTTCTTGAGGTCGGTTTTTTTTGTTTATATTTACTTTTACAACATATCTAACATGGAGATGATAGTTATGTTGTAAATGTATAATCTATGTTGAATTATTTGCCTTCTCAATGGGGGGTAGGGACAGAGGAAGGGAAGGAATTTGGAACTCACAGTTTAAAAAAAATGTTAAAATTATTTTTACATGTAACTGAGGAAAAGTAAAATACTAAATAACTTTTAAAGTACCATTCACATTTCTATGACAAATAAAGTCAACAACACACATTTCTCACAATATTGTCATGGAGTAAATGGTGCAGTTATGATTCTTCCCATTTTATAGCCAGAAGAGTAAAATGGTTTGCCCATAGGCACACAGCTAAGGAGTAACAAAGCTAAGACTGGAACCCAGATCTTGCAAGTCGGATGCAGTATTCCATCCTCAATGCCATGGTCCCCTCTTGCCCCACCCATGTCCCTCTTTTCCTTTCACCACTGACAGCCTACGTCAAACACCCATGTCCTCTTTAATTTCCTTCTCTCTTGCCCAGGTATTCCAGGAACATTTTTATCTCTCCTTACTCCATGCTGCATAACACACACACACACACACACAGCCCAAGAATCCTCATCATTTTTAGTCAGTCAGGAAATATTAAGTACCTACTACATGCTAGGCATTGTGCTAAGAGCTGGAACACAAAGAAAGATAAAAGACAGGCTCTATTCTCTAGGAGTTCACATTCTAATGGGAAAGACAACATGTGAAGAACTATAAACAAACAAGCTATGTAGAGTACAATTTAAATAATTTATAACTATATACAGTACAAAATTATATAATTTATAATATATACAGTATAATTAGTACATTTAGAAATAGAAAAAGAGAATAAATTAGAATTAAGGAAGAATTGGGAAAGGCTTCCTGTGGAATATGGGATTTCAGCTTGGACCTTGAGGAAGCCAGGGAAATCAGGAGGTGGAGATGAGGAGGCATAGAATTCTAGGCCTGGGAAACAGGAAGTGAAAATGATCAGAGTCCGGAAATGGAGTGTTTTGTTCAAGGAACAGCAAGGAAGCTGATGTCACTGGATTTCAGAATATATAGAGTGTGTTAAGTATAAGAAGACTGGAAAGGTATGTGTAGGGGAAAGCGGGAAAGTCATGAAGGGCTATGAATACCAGAGAATTTTATATTTGATACTGGAGGTGAGAGTCACTGAAGTTTATTGGGGGCTAAGGATAGGGCTTGAGGAAAATTACTTTCACAGCCTAGTGGAGGATAGACAGGAATGAGGGCAGACTTGTGGCAGGGAGATCAATTAGCAGACTATTACAATAATTCAGGCATGAGGCAATGAAGGCTTTATATTGGATAGTAGGGAATTGGGGGTGAGGTGAGAAATTGAGGATTCAAAGACAGTTGTGAGCCTGGGTGACTGCTAGCATGGTGGTGCCTTCAATAGTAACATGGACGTTAGTAAAAGCTTGAAGGGAAAGAAGGGAAGTTCAGTTTTCAGCATGTTGAGTTAAAATGTCTATGGAATACCCAGTTATGGACATCTAATAGGCCATTGGAGATGTGAGATGAAGTTAGAAGAGAGGTTAGGGTTGGATAAGTACATGTAAGACTTATCCATCAGCATAGAGATGATAGTTTGAATCAAGTGAAATAGAAAGAGAAAAGAAGAGAAAAGAGTCCAGGACAGACTCCTTTGGGACACTTACAGTTAGCAGGCATGACTTGGATGAAGGTCCAGCAAAAAAAAGATTGAGATGGCATGAGTGGTCAGATAGGTAGAAGGAGAACCAAGAGAATGGTGTCACAAAAAGCTGAAGAAAAGAGACTGTTAACAATGACAACAGTTGTGGAGAGATCAAGAACAATGAAGACGGAGAAAAGGTTTTTAGATTTGCCAATTAAGAGGTCATTAGTAACTTTGGAGAAAGCAGTTCAGATGAATGATGACATACAAAACTAGACTGTAGAGAGTTAAGAGAATGAAAGGAAAGGAAGTTGAGGCCCCTATTAAAGATAGCCTTCTCAAGTTTTAGCCAAAAAAGGGGAGGAAAAATATGGGATGATAGCTAAAGGGGATGGATGGATCAAGTAAGTGGTTTTTGAGGCTCAGGAAGACTTGGGCATATCTGTAGGTAGTAGGGAAGCAGTCAGTGGACAGAGAGAGAATAAAGTGAAGTGAGAGAGCTGCCAAAGAAGATGGATTGGAATGGGATCACTTGTACATACAGAAGGGTTTGCCTTGATGAGAAGAAAGGTCACCTTTTTCTCAGTAACCACTTGGGAGTCATTGAAGGTTCTTGAGCATGAGAATGACAAGATGTCAATAGGATGTATGCAGGATTGAAAAAAGAGAGACTGAAAGCAAGAAGATTAATAAGGATGGTACTTCAATGATACAGTTAAGAGGTAATAAGGGTCAGAAATAGGGTGGTGGCCTTGGGAATGACAAGTAGTGATGAGTTTGCAAGAACTGATGAGTCATTTAGTGATGTTGAGATGCAAGGTGCCAGATTATTTCAATCTCCCAGCAAAACATGGAGTTTTCTTCTTGGGCACAGAAGAAGGACAACATCAAACCATGTAAAGAAGCTAATAAATAGATGCTGATAAATGATGTTTAATGGTCTTATCAATGACTTAAACGCATAGATGATATGCTCACCAAATTTGCGGATGACTCAAAACTGGGCAGTAAGGCTAACACGCTGGATGACAGAGCCAAAAGGTTAGATAGAAAATTGGACTGAATCAAATAAGATGAAATTCAACAGAAATCAGCGGGAAGTCTTGTACTTGGGCACAAAAAAATCAACTTCACAAATATTGTCAGGGAGACATGGAGGGACAACAGTTGTTCTGACAAGCATCTGGGGGCTTTTGGTAAACTGAAAGGTCAGTGTGAGTCAATAGTGTGATATGTCAGCCAAAAAGGTTAACTTGATCTTGGGCTGCATTAAGACACAGTTATCTTTCAGGAATAGGGAAGCGATCATCCCATCTCTGCTCAGACCTCATCCAGAGTATTGTGTTCAATTTTGGGCACCATAGTTTAAGAAAAAATTCATAAACTAGAGTTTCCAAAGGATGGGAACCAGGGTGGTGAAAGGCCTCAAGTTCATTGTCATGTGAGGACTGGCTGAAAGAACTCTGTCATGTGTAGCCCAGAGACTAGAAGACTGATGGGAGAGGGAGGGCAGGGAGAATATAACAGCTGTCTTCAAATATCTGAAGGGCTTTCATGAGGAGCAAGGATTCCACTCCTTCAGTATGGCCCCAGAGAGCAGAGCCTGGAGCAATGGGTAGAAGTCACAAAGAGGCCAATTAGGTTTGATGTCAAGAAAAACTTGCTAACAATTAGTCATCCAAAAGTGGAACACACTGACTCAAGAGGTTGTTGATTTCCCCTTCCTTGGAGCTCTTCAAGTAGGTGCTGGACAACCACTTGCCTGCTATATTATAATAGACATTTCTTTTATGGTTTGGACTAGAGGGCTACTGAAGTCCCTCCTAACTCTTAAACTTTGAAACCTCTTGGCTTCTTCACTCCCAGACTAATTGTTTGAGATGTGAATCCCCTGAGACTGTTAGAGAGAAACAGGGCATACATGGACTGCTCAGTCTCTGACTTCTCTATGTTCTTTTTTGAATTTACCTTTTTTTTTAGATTTTTAAAAGAAATGTACAGAACACTGATAGGAAATACACAATATGTACAAAGTAAGGACAGGTAAAGGACAGCTTTAATAACTGAGCAAATTCAGCTTTTTTAAATTAAAAAAAATTATCTCCCACCTACCTTCCCTGGCCAAGGGAAAAAAAGAAAAGAAGAAGAAAAAGAAAAGTCTTGAAAAAATATACATAGTTTAACAAAACAAATTCCTGCACTGGTCATGTTCAAAACGCAGCCTCCCAATCTCTACCCTGAGACCATTACTCTTCTGTGAGGAGATGGGTAGCATGATTCATCACTAGTCCTCTGGAGTTATTGTTGGTCCTTTTATTGCAAGTTCTTAAGACTTTCAAAGTTGTTTGTCTTTATAATTTTGTAAGTGTCTAAATTGTTCCCTTCATTCTGCATCAGTGAGATTCTACTTCATGAAGTACTCTCAGATTGATAAAATTGGCAAAAAAAAGGAAAATGACAAACGCTGGAGGGGCTGTGGGAAAACAGGCTCATTAATGTGCTATTGGTAGGACTAGAAGGCCATCTGGAATCATACCCCAAAAGTTAATAAACTGTGCAGGTTTATATCCCAAAGAGATCAAAGATAAAACAAAAGAATCCAGATGTTCGAAAATATTTGTAGCCACTCTTTTTGCTGTGGCAAAGAACTGGATACTAAGGGAATACCCATAAATTGAGGAATGGCTGTACAAATTACAGCTTATGAATGGAACAGAATACAATTTTGTTATGTCTTCTTCTAACAAGCATTATACACTACCACTCCAGAACCTTTCCTCACTTCCTATCATCTCTGGCATTAAAAGTTCCAAAATGGAATCAGGGAAGACTTAATGACCTAGTGGTGGGTACTGATGCATATTGTTGGCCTATATACAAAGGCAACTCCAGAAATGTATGCTCAGCTGGAAGGAGAGCTCCTCCCAAATCTTCTATTTAAGGAGGGTACCCCAGAACAGTTCACTTCCCACTGAGCTACATCCTTCTGAACTTTATTGTGCCTCTTGCACTGGGGACCCTCCTCTTCTCCCCTTTCAACTCTTTTTATGTGCTGTCTTTTTCCATTATACTGTGAGTTCCTTGAGAGTAGGTACTATCTTTTGCCTTTCCTTGTATCCTCAATACTTAGTACAGTACCTAGCACATAAATGTTTATTGACTGACAGCTACAATCAATGCCACTACTCTATTGTAAGAATTCCATGAGCTCACTTTAGACATGCAGATAGTGAACTTAATTTCTAGCCAGGGCACATGAATATCATCCAGGTATATACCTGGATAACTGTACCAACCTTACTTCAGGTGATATTTCTTGATAGCATGCACACATACACACACACACACACACACACACACACACACACACACACACACCTATAATCCCTTGTGTCAACTAAACCTTGCCTCTAAATGCATTTAGGGAAAGGGAGATCCTTCATACACAATCTGGTTCATACTCTCAACCCACTCTCAAAACCCTTGAGAATGTTAGTATCTGGCTCATGTTTCCTACAAAAATCTTTCTGGCTCCTGCCCCTATCCAGGCAAACTCTGTGAATATCAATATCTGGCCTATTTTGTTTTTCCCCACAAAAGAGTCCTTAGTTCCCCTTCAAGCTCCCAGACTAATAAGATATCAGATATAAAGCAGGTTTGATTGAACCTGGAAAAAACACAGAATGGATTCATACCCGAATCACTCAATCACCAGGAGAATTTCAAGAAATTCTCCCTAGAGAGTCCCTCCTTCCCTCAGAAGCTCTACAGTTCATATGGCATCAAAAGGCTAAGTCGGGGTGGCTGTCTAGCACTATGCTAATCCATCTCCTTCAAGGCTATGTAGGTAGGTGGTGTGCATGTCTCACTAAATCCAAAGAAAGTTAGATATTGCTGTCTCCTCTCCTGCCTTCTCTTTTCAAGGCTTTAAATTCCTTCCTCTCTGTTTCATCAAAGTTTCAGGTCCTTATTAAAGTTCCATCTCTTTTTTTCTGAATAGAAGGCTTTCTCTCTCCTCCATCTCCCTCTGGAGTCAGTCTCTGGATGTAGGTGGTTCTCTTCAGAGATCTCCTTCCAAGTTCATGTTCAGTACAGTATCTCCATCTATTTTCCCCTGATTTCCTTTAAGTTCCAACTGAAATCCCATCTAATAAAAGGAAACCTTTCCCAACTCATTCTAATTCTAGTGCCTTCTCTTTACTAATTACAACCTATTTATCCTGGATATAGATTGTATATATGTTTTTATATTGTCTCCTTCATTAGATTGTGAACTCCTTGATGGTAGGGACTATTTTTTGATTCATTTTATATCCCTTACATCAGCACAGTGTCTGGTACATAGTAAATACTAACTGGGACAACTAGATAGTACAGTGGATATACTACCCAGTATAGTTCTTACTATATAAACCTAAGCAAGTCACCTACACTGCTCAGACCTCAGTTTCTTTATCTGTAAAATGACAAAACTAGACTAGATGATCCCAAAGACCCCTTATATATCATCTTATGACACACATTGTATGTGACATACCTTGGTTGTGTGAGCATCAGTTTAAGGAACATTGAAAATATTGAAATTCCACTGAAGATTCAGTCTGAGGCTGGGGTGGGGAGAAAAAGAGAGATAAGGAAAAACACCAGAGAAGCTCCTGATACACCCAGGATATACTTAATTCACTTAAGGTTTCCAGCAGAGGGACTTCGGATGTTTAAAGCTGTTTTCTATGAATCTTTGTCCGGGGAGAGTATGTACAAACAAACAAGAGGGTATTTTCTCCCTGTAAAAAGTTAATCGGCTTAAAGTGTGCAACTAAATAAGCAAAGCTTACATTAAAGGATGCAGAGAAAGGGTGCCCTAGAAAGAAAGTTCTAAGAAATACAATATCGTCTCTATGTTCTTTTGTGGCCCCCCTATAAATATTCATGAGTCCCTATTAATGGGGTCCAAAGCTCTATGTGGCCACAATCAGTTTTTTGTTTATTCTCAGGACCATAAACTTGAGAACCATGAACCTAAATTTCAGGACTTAGTATTCATGCATGTTAGGACGGGGGATAGGGTGGGGTAGGGGTAGATTACATATGACAGGAAATGGAGGCAAAGTGGGATTCACTCCTCCCTCTTTTGATTGAGATTAAGTATAAAATCTGTCTAGGACAGGAGGCATCCTGTCCCTGGGGTTTCTAGCTGTCCCCAGCCCTGGGGAATGGCCTTTCTCTGATGGACAAAGGTAGCCATTGAATTAGGCTGAGATGTTGCATTATTTTTTTCTTTTTCTTCACATCTTATAGTTTAAACACTTGTTTGTATCACAGAACATCTGACCTAGGAGCAGCCAAAGAGATTATCTAGCCCAACCCAACCCTCATGTGACAGATGATGAAACTGGGGCATACAAAATGGAAATAATTTGGCCAAGGTCATAGAGCTTGTTAGTGGCAGAGGCAGCCTATGACGATTTCATTCCTTAAATGAAGCATATATTAAGTAACTACTAGAGAGGAAGGAAGGAAGGAAGGAAGGAAGGAAGGAAGGAAGAAGAAAGAAGAAAGAAAGAAAGAAAGAAAGAAAGAAAAAAAGAAAGAAAGAAAGAAAGAAAGAAGACACATGTCCACAGATAAGAAAACACAAGATATTCACAAAGTACACAAGGTAATTTTGGTGGGAGGAAAAGTATTAACCAGATGGAGGTGGGTGTCGGACTGACTCTCTACTACACAGTCAATCCTCAGAACAACTTTTCCCTTTTCCGTTCCCTCAGTCTACTAGTTCAGCAATTCCTAATGGAAAATGTGGTGACTTTTTCCCCTCTACTGTATTTCAGTTTACTTTGCCATTTAGAGTCAAAATTTGGGGGAGGAAGTGTATACAGTGTGAAGCCAGTCACAACGTCAAAGTTGCCCATGATTCAGCTGTCTGAGCTGACTGTTCAGCACCCAGGAGAGTACCAAACACAGGTAGGCATTTCATAGAAGTCATGTGATGGTGACTGGTGGCCCCTACCCTCCCATAGATCCAGAAACTGTATAAGTTAACAGAATCATCAAATACCAGAGTTGGAAGAGACCTCAGAAGCATCAAATCCAACCAGCACATAAACAAGAATCCTCTCTTCAATGGTCATCTAGCCTTTGCTTGAAGGACTCTCTCCAATGATAAGGAATCCACTATTTCCTAAAGTAGCCCATTCCATTTTTGGATAGAAATTTTGACATGTTCTTTGCAAATCCTACCCACTACTCCTGGCCTCTGGAGTCAAGCAGATCCAATCCAATCCCTCTTCACCTACATGAAGACTTCAGTCACACTCAGTCTCTCCTGCCAAGTTTTGTCTTCTCCAAATTAAGCATTCTCAGTTATTTCAATTTGATGCTCAGACAGCACAATCTCAAGGCCCTTCATCATCCTGGTTGCCATGCAATTTTTCCTCTCCTGGGTGATCTCCAACTTACCCATGGCCTTTCCAAAATGTGATCTCCAGAACTAAATACAGCACAATAAATGCAGTTTGGCCAAGGCAGAGCAATATGCTCCCCTCACTCCCCCTCTCCATACCCTATATATAGCCTGTACTTCTCAATGCAACCAAAAATTGCATGGGCTTTTTTTCAATGTCTTACCACACTGTTGACCTAGAAGACCTAGAGACATATAAACTGCAAAGACATTACAACTTAACCCAAGCCCAAACAGAATCTGTTGTACACAGCAGTGTTTTTGTCATGCAGCAACAATTTAAGCAGCTCCATATAGCCAAAGTTATGAAAGTTTTTCTTTTCAAATCACCATCCTCTCCATCCAGTAAAGGAGTGTAGCTGAGGTACTAGAACCTAGGAACTGCTGAAATTTAACCCTGGGGCTTATCATGATGGAATAGTAGGAGTATACTTAGAGTAAGAAGTCATCAGTTCAAATCCCAGCTCTCACATTTTCTAGCTGTGTGATCATGGGCATCTATTATAGTGTGCTATTGTCTATGTTCCTTGAGGGTATAGCCTGTTTAATTTCTGTCTTCATATCCCTAAAGTCTAGGTGCTGTTTGATATACAGTAAGCATCTAATAAATGGTAGCCAAACAACTGATGGATTTCCAAGCCCGTCAGGAGTGAGGGGAAGTTCCTGACTCTTAACTTCCTCCTCTGGCCACATTAAGCAGAGATGAAGCTCCTAAGTCAGAACTCTATTCTCAGGTGCATTGTTTTGGATACTGTCTGTTCTCTTATAGTGCTCACTAACTGCCAGTAAATAATTAGGGATAATCCCATCCCTTGGAGAATGAGATGAAATGAATAGGTAATTTCAGTCTCACAAAGAACCTCTTCTTATTTGACAAAAAACAGGGATGTTGATCAAAATAATGCTTTCAACTTGTATAACCTATATTGATCCTCATATCTTTATGAAATGGGGGAGGGAGGGGCAAGTATATCTCCATTTTATGAAAGAAAAAACAGGTTAATTGAACTGTCCCAAGTCACACAGTAAATGGTAGGACCAGGCACACAGATGCAGGTCTGAGAGGCTTTGTCAATTCAACTTTCTCAATTTGAAAATGGAGAAACTGAGACCCAGTGAGGCTAAGTGACTTGTTCTACTAAGAACTGAATTTCAGGATTTGTGCCCTGGTTCTTTGGCTCCAAATCCAGTTCTCTTTCCATGGTGCCACTATTGCCAAGAATAGGTCTTCTGACTCTGAGCTCAGGGCTCTTTCCAATATTCCATGTTATCAGGATAACTATTATTGTAAAACATCATTAAAATATAATAATCTCAGAGCATCTTCTGAGGCAGCTAGATGGATAGAGCCTGGACTTGAAATCAGGAAGGCTCATCTTCCTGAGTTCAAATTTAGCCTCAGACACTTACTAGTTGCATGACCCTAGGCAAGTCACACTTATAACTCTATTTGCCTCAGTTTCCTCATCTGTAAAATGAACTGGAAAAGGAATGGCAAACCACTCCAGTATCTTTGCCAAGAAAACCCCAAATGGGGTCAACAGAGAGCCAAACATGACTGAAAATGACTGAACAATGGAGCATCTTCCATATTTAACTTTGACATTTTCTTGCCCTGCAGAACAACTCTAATCTCTCTTTCCAAATACCAGCTTTTCAAATATTTAATGACTGTTATTAGGTCTCTGTGAAGTCCTCTTTACTTCAGGTTCAATATTCCTGGTTCCTTCAACTGAGAGAATTTCAAATCCCATTCAGATCAGTTCTGAAAAGCCAATAACAACCCTAATACCCTGAAACCTTCCTTAGGGCACTAATTAAATGCAGTAAATTCGGTTTCTGCTCAAGGTCCATTACATACACATCCCAACATGCCCTCCCTTTAAACCTCCAACACATCCCTTTTGTTCCAACCCCAGCTACCGATGCTCTAAAATGTATTAGAATGCATTCCATTTTGCAAAGCACTTTACGTATGTTATCTCACTTGATCCTCATAACAACTCTGTGAGCTAGGTGCAATTGTTATCACTATTGAACAGATCCTTCTTTGGTTACAGAGGCATGATCCAAGAGAATCCAAGGCTTTCTCTTTCCTCTCTCTCTCTCTCTCTCTCTCTCTCTCTCTCTCTCTCCCTCCCTCCCTCCCTCCCTCCCTCCCTCCCTTTCTTTACCTTTAACATACAAATCAGAACCATGCGTTTTATATTCAACTATTCTTGCTTAGAATTATGTTTAAAACTTTTGAATCAATATTCATTGATGATACTTTTTTTTTTACCATAGTTTCTCTTTATTTGTTTTATCCTTCCCTGGTTTTGGCATTAGATTTATATATCTCATAAAAGTAGTTTGGTGAAGTATTTTCTTTCTCAATTTTTCAGAATAATTTTTTACACTTTAGGCATTTATTGTTCTTTGAAACAAATTTAATTCATCTATAAATCCATCTCCAACTCTAACTTTCATTTTCCTCATTAGAAGTTTTTGAAGATCACTTTTGGGTGTTCTGTTAACTTGGTTATTTTGTATTTTTAGGTAATCTTAAGTTTTAAATGCCTCACTTTGTTGGCATGTAATAGTAGGTTCTGGTAATTATTTTTATTTTTTCTTTGTTGTGATTTCTTCTTTTTTTAAATTGGCAAACATTCTTAAAAATAAAAAATGTAACTCCCTATAAATCATCTAATCCTAAACATTAATACTATCAATCACTGTGTTTATTAAAGTTATATAAAATCACCACAACATTTAAAGAAATAAGGTACAATTGGGTGACTACTCATTCCTATCTTTAGCAATCATTGTTTGCTTTATCTAACCCTGCATTTGACTCTAGACTTGAATAAAACTAATCCCTTAATGGAGTTAGAGGACCTTCCCTGGAGATAAAAATGACTTTGGAGTTTAAGACCACTTAGGATCAAAAGCCCTTCTAGCTTGGACATGTATACTTCTGGGTGGAATTACAGAATTCTAATACCAGATCTACTACTTACTCTGTAACCTTGGACAAGGCTCCCTAAACCTCAGTTTCCCTATCTATAAAATGAGAGTATTGAACTAGAAGATCTCCAGGGGCATTTCCGGTCTAGATTTATGATTATAGGATTTTTCCTTTGATTCTGCTCTTCTATAACTACTGCTATTTCTATAGAAATAGAAATAGGCTGGAAGCTTATGCAGGTGATAAGTGGCATAACTGGGAGTTGAACCCAGGTCCTCTTGTACAAAACTTTTAATTCTTTTTTCTTCAGAGATCTTCCTCCTTCCTTGTGGCTTAGTCCCAGGTACATTACAGGGTCTGGTAACTCAACATATCTGACTCCTTTGAAAGGTTGCCGATATCTCAGATCAATGAGTTATTGCATAAGCATATGTCAAGCACCTACTACACGCCAGGCCTTGGGAAAACAGACAAAAACAAAATAATACCCACCTTCAAGGAGCTGATATCCTTTTAGAGAAGAAGACAACAGATGTTGCATATGTTGCAACAAATGTGCATATAAGTAGATACAAAATACTAAGTGTAAGTATATATATAAATACAAAATACTAAGTATAAGTATATATATAAATACAAAATTCTAAGTATATATATATATATATATATATATATATATATATACATACAAAATACTAAGTACAAGTATATATATATACGTATATATATATATATATATATATAATACTGAGTATATAAGTACATGAGAATATACCAAAGTTGTGGGGATGGGGAGGACAGGCCCTAACATTTGGGAAAATAAGGAAAGGAGGCCTTACCTAGGAGATGAACCTTGGGATGAGCTTGGGGAAAAGGCTAAGGATCCTAAGAGGTGGAGAGGAGGAAGAACATTCAAGGGATAAGCCATTAACCCCAGAAGATAACTGTCAAACTGCAAACATGCTACTTATAAGGGACAGCACTAGTATCTATTAAGATGGATTCATTCATAACAGAAACTAGCAGAAAATTGGGGCATATAGAAGGGAGTACAGTACCAATCCATTTTGAGAAGGTTGTCAGGAAAAGGTCCCAACTTGCTGAGCTAACTAGGGACACAGATGACAAAAAAGAGGAGGAGGAACACAGAATCCTAAGAATGTAAGGAATACTGAAGAAACTTGAGCATTATTTTTGCTTAAGCCTGGACATGTCCCACCCACCCCACCACCTCTACCCCGAAGTTTTCAAGAGGACAGGGGGTTAAGGAAGAACTAAGATGAAAGGAGGATGCAACAGGCAGGGAGAAACTATAGCTTTCATCTTCTGCCCTGGCTTTCCCACACTGTCAGCTCTAGGTGCCTTCAGAAAAAACAAGGGAGAAAAATACACAGTATTTTGTGTAATCATGGAATTCCAGAACGACAGTTTACATTTCTACAGCACTTGTAGGTTTGCAAAAATTCCTCTCAACAAGTCTGTGAGATAAATTGTGGAAGTGAGAAGAAAACCCAAGGTAAAGTGGTTTACCCACGATCATACTAATAAATGTCCAAGACAGGATTGAAACCCACATTCCCTGACTCCAAGTCCAAGAAATCCTGACTCCACTATGCATTGTTGCATTTCAGAATCTCCAGCCAAAGAGAAATGAGACCCAAGGCAGGAAAGCAAGGTGGCAGTACTGGGCCAAAGGACCAAAGAAAGGGGTAATTTCCATTCTTGCCCTTTCTCCAGGATTCACTCTATCCTACTCATTGACCACACTCTTCCTAGACTTCTGGTCTTCACAATAGCAGCTTCCTTCTTCCTTGAACATGGTCAGTTTTCTAACAGTGCAGTCTTCCTCCCTGAACGCAAGGTTAGTTCTCTTGAGGTCTGTGATTAACCCAGCAGTCACCACCTTAAGATATGACACTGAATATGAAACCTACCATCCCACCCTCTTTCCTTACAGGTAAAATATAAGGAAGAGTAACTGTATTATCAGGGTAAATGCAATGTGATTTATTCAGGATTGGAAATTAGATGATCCAACTTCTGGTTTGATTTTGAACCCCAGAGCTACATTAGAACTATCCTAAAGCAGATCTAAATATTTAGGAATCCTCTGGAGTGAATAGGCAACATGGTATTTGCATACACACACATTCTTCTATGAAAAAGCTTAGAATAACTTGCATTAACACCCTGCATTTACATACACACATTTACGTTTATATTTACAGAGTGCTTCCCTCATCTCAACCTTGTAAACTGGTAGGTAGTATGAATATAATTACTCCCATTAAATTACTCCTGAGCCTCAGAGATATTCTCTTCTCTAGGTAAAGCATGCCCCATTCCTCCAGCTGATCCTCATGTGGCATGATTTCAAGTCCCTTCTGCATACAGATACCCTAGTTTATCAGTATCCTTTGTAAAATGAATACAACAATCCAGATGTTGTCAAACCCAGGTAGAAGAGCCCTTCACTAGAGATCTTTATGCAAATGCTGAATGAATATTTGTCAAAAATGTAGTAGAGGGAATGATTTAAAGCAGATTGTTCATTAACAGGGTGAACTTCAAAGTCTCTGAGATCCCTGTTGAGTCTGAGATTCGGTGAAATTAAGTCAATTAGCCAAGGTCACAGAAAAAGTTGTAGAGTCAAGATTTGAACTCAGGCTGCCTCAGATACCAATTGCCTAAGAAATCCTCAGAAACCAGTCTATCCTTTTATGAAAAAGACAGGATAACTTTCTTTAAAAGATGTTCGTTTTTTTCTATTTTAATTTGTCCGTGAAGGAGACGAAATCAGTGGGCGAAGACACTGATTTCATCACTATAGATTGCCTAGTGGTGGATAGGAAATAATTTAGCACTATTGGAATCTGGCCAAAAGCCAATCAATCGGCCAATCACGTCCTTTCCAAATCAAATGCCCTCATTAATCCAGTGCAGTCCTTTCCAAGTACGAATTTCCATAGATCCAAACCATACTCTTTCCAAGTAGCCTACTTCGGACGAACAGGGACACACACACACATACACACACACACGCTTTTTTTTTTTTTTTTTTGCACTGTATTTCTCCACAATTAAAATTTGAGACTTATTTCCTCCGAGACAGAAGCATCCGCTAACTGCCTGGAGAGTGAAGTAAGAGTCGTAGGCTGGCCGGATCCCTTGGAGATTGGCTTCCTGGGGAGATTAGGACACCTGCTGGTTTCCATCTCTGCTCGGGGCGCTCGGGCTGCGGCACTTTTCCAGGGATGGATTGATGACTAATTATAAACATACAACCAACTTCATTCACTCGCCTGCTTGTCGTGGTTGTGCTTGTGCGGGGGCGTCTTTTTGGTCTTTTCCAAGAACCAAATATAGATCATGGGAAAGTTTGGATGAAATGTGCAAATAGAATGAAATTGGAGCTACCAACTTCTTCCGAGATGGGAAAATACCGCACTGCCACTGAGCCACCTCCATTTTCCTACTCCGGTTTCGAACGGTCGCATAGGTGTCTGGCCCTGCACACCTGGCGGTCTGTACTCTCTCTACTCCATCACCAGCTGAGTTCCCCTCCCCCGTTTTCCACCTTATCCCAGGTCACTCCAGCTCAGACCAGCAGCCCCTCTCGCACAGAAGCCCTCACCCGTGCTTCAGAAGCAGCCCGAGAGTGCCCCTAAGTGATAATTAACGAGTTCCAAGCTGGGCATTGTTCCCCCCGCCCCAACCCCAGAGAGATCCACTCCGGGGAGAAGGGAGATCTCCCTGGGGCACACGAATGTTAACATCTCATTTCCATCTCAATGGCCATCCCTGCCACGGGGCAATAGGGAAGCAAACTTCGGCTCCACTTCCTGCAGGACCTACCAGCTTTGCAGGGGTCGTGGTAATCTAGCGGCTCCTGGGTACCATCCCCTTCTTCCAGCGCCGAGTAATCGAAGGCAGCGTCCCAGGGGTAGTCCAGTCCCACAGCGCTGCGCGGGGAAAGCCCCAGAGGCTGCGGGGGCAGCAGTAGCAGCAGCAGGGTAGACAGGGTCCGGAGCGCCGCGGCCCGGGGCCTGGGGGCCAGCGCCATAGGTGCGCACGGCGCGCCCATGGTAGACAGGACGAAGCTGCCCGGCCGGGAGGCAGGAGCTCAGGTGAGCCGGACTCGCCGCAGGCTCGGACTGCTAAGCGCGGCGGCTGTGCATGGCTCCGAGCGCACAAGGGTGCCAAGCGCTGCGCCCTCTACCCGCGCTCAGGGTACCCACCGCCGAGGCTGCCACAAGACTGCACTAGGAGAGGCCGCTCCGCCCCTCCTCCCCCGCCCCAGCTGGACCACACCGCCTTGGCCCCTTAGGGAGGAGGGAAAGCCAATCACAGCGAAGCTCGCGGGAAAGGCCCTCCTCCGCCACGCTCCTCCTGGGCATCCTTGGGAAGAGGGGCTCTAAGCACTGGGAGAGGAGCCGGCGGGCTCTTTTCTGGAGGCACCTCGGCTCTCCACCTGAGGGCCACTGATGCCATGAAAGGAAAATGGAAGCAAGTTCTGGCCCCCAGTAGTTTTGTGTGATCCTGCGCTGCTCTTTCAACTCTCACCAACCCTGGTAACGAAGCCCACTTCCCTCCCACAGTAAGCTTGGGTCCCGCCTCCGAAATCTCCTTGGGCTCCCCTGCATTTGGTTTCCTTCCAGTCCATTGCTTTTTACGCCAGGCTGCCTCCTATACACCATCCCAATTTACTTACTATAGGCCAACTTGTTGAAAATATGTATTTCCAAAGATACCTCTAGTTTGCATGAATAAATATTATAAATTTCTGAAACCTAGATACTCCAATTAAACCATTTTGTTGATTCACACGTTAAACTCATAACACTTGATGTGTATATAACACAAAAAAGAAAGTAGAAAAGATAGCAAAAAAAAAAGGAAGCTATGCCATCTAAATCTGGACTATGTGGAATTCAGCTTGTCTTTCTCCCGGACTCCAATTTATAACTTGATAAAAAAACTTATTTTTAGGGATAGTCCCTAAAAATGGGGTCCGAAAGGTATTCTTAGTTTTTTTTAATACTGAGTGCTTATCTGAAAGAAAAGTAAAGTACATAAAATGTGTTTTATTATTAAACCCAGTAGAACTATCTATCATTATTTCAACGGATGGAAAATTTGATTAATCATCCTAATATGGCTCTAATAACCAATAATCAATGTTCCCCATGAGCTGTGGCACCCTTGGATCTCTGGTCCTGTTTCCTTCCCCGTCAAGTGAGAAGGGTTGAGATGATCACCAAGGACTTTTACAGCTCTGCCAGTGACTTCATAACATTTCCATCTTCACGTTACATCATTAAAACAAATTATTCTTTAAATGCAGTTAAAGAACCTGAGCTTTACATCTATCTTTCCTGTTTCATGATTGAGTCAGAGCTTCTCCCCTCATTCTTTGCTTCCTTCATTCATTCCACAAACACTTCCTAAGCACCTACTATATACATAACACAAGATGCTATGCATTAGATAGCAATACTGACAGATAAAAACATGGTCCTGCCATGAAACTTACTATCTAATATGGGAAATAAGTACATAAATTGCATATCAGAAGACTGTAATAAGTTCAAAAATGTTAAGGGACAAGTCACTTCTTGCAGGCAAAATGAGCAGGTTCCTGAAAGTGGGCATAGGTTTAAAGGATGGGTGGCACTTTAAAAGAACAGTGGTAAAAAAAAAAAAAACATTCTAGACATAGGGAAGATGGATGGAAATGAAAAGTCATAAAGCATGAGATGAATGTTTAAGAGCAAGTTGGTTGGCACATCCCACATGAATAGGAAAAGGCAAAAAAAAAAAAAAAAAAAAAAAAGAATATCCATTGCACCAGACATTGAATGCCCAGGTTATTTGCTTAGTGATGATTTAGAGGGCAACGAGGATCCATTGGTTTCAAGTAGTCACTGAATTATGAAGACTGGTGACAAAACTGTTTTGAGGCAAAAGGGAGAGACTATTCCAACTGAAAGGACCTGAACTATAGTAGGTAGTAAGAGCCATGATGAGAGGACAGAAACGGTGGAATTAATAGAATTTAGCAATCAGATTTGATGAAATGAGAGAATCAAAGAAGACTAAGATTATCAATACAGGTAACAAAAAACTGTAAAACCATTAGAAATACAGAAACGTAGGAATAGGTCATGAGTGAAGGGTAATGAATTGGCTTTTGACATCAAGCTGTAGATCCTAGTGTAGATCCTCAGTGTTAAATTGCAAACTGAAATCTAGAAGGCTAGCTGCACCTAATGGAGATCTAAAGTTTTAAGTACTTTTTTCTCTTCTGCAATTCATTTGCAAATGCTCATTCTGTGGTGCTTACGTTCAGAACAAAAACCGAAAAGAAATTCAAGTGGGGGAGTCTGGCACTCAGTAAAAAGCAGTTCAGGCTGATGAGCTGAGGGTAATCGTTACAGAGGTAAACTGAAAAGGTCCAAAAGGAATTATATAGAGGGAAACAGAACATTAATATCAAAGAGGGACCGGAGGAGATAACCTATTGAGAGAAACAGAGAAGCTATTAAAGAAGACAAAGAGCTATGGAAGCAAAGGGAAGAGAGTCTTAGGTGAGACATCCAACAACTGTGGAGGTCAGTCAAGAAGGATGAGATTAAGCTCGTTAGATTTGATAGGTAACTGTTGATGTCTAAGAGAGTTAAGTTATAAATAATCAACATTTAGTAAGTATAAGACCATTAAGTGATAGAGATTGAAGTCAGAGGGTAGTGAGTTGTCTCATCTATTCTACCCAACACCTCACATATGCCCCTCTTCTCTCTTCCGACAGTGCCACCACCATAATACATGCCTTCATCACTTTTCACCTGGACTACTATAGTAGGCAATTGATGGGTCTGCCTGCCTCAAATCTGTCTACACTCTCATCCATTTTCCACTGCTGTCAAAATGATCTTCCTAATGTACAGGTCTCAAGTCCCAAACTTAAAAACTCCAGTGGTTCCCTAATACTCCAAATATCAAATATATAATTGAATTTGGCCTTGAAAGCCCTTTAGAATCTGGTCCTCTCCTACCTTTCCAGGGTTCTAACACCTTACTCTAACCTCTGCCCCCCATGAACTTTGTGATCGAGCAGCAATAGCCTCCTTGCTGTTCCTCACACAAGACACTCCATCTCCCAATTCTGGGCACCATGCCTGGAATTGTTTCAACTCCTAGGTCCTCTGGATTTCTTCAAGTCTCAGTTAAATTCTTAGCTTCTACAAGTCTTTCTCAGTCATAATCTCCAACTTAGCTTGCACATGTTTCATACACAGATGTTTGCATAGTTGCCTTTAGACTGTGCATTGCTTGAGGGAAGGTTTAGGTTGCTTTGGAGGGTTTTTTGTTTTTTGCCTTTCTTTGAATTCTCAGCACTTAGCACACAGTGTTAGCCTAGCACAGAGGTGCTTAGTAAATGTTTGTAGACTGACTGAAGTTAGGTAAAGGGAGCTCAAGAATGTAGTTAGAGCTGGTTACTGGGTAAGTTTTTGCTTTAAAGGGATACCGGAGGTTTTGTTTGTTTGTTTTTTGAAGGATCCAGAGGAGTCAGTGGAAAAAAGAAGAGATGACCAAGGTCCCAGGAGCATTTGGGAAGAATTATTTTGGAGGAAGATATTAAAATGTAATTTTAGGAGCACAAGGTTGGCAGGGCCGGATAAGTGAGCTTTGATTAGAAAATTAGTAATAGCTAGCTTATTTATCACCTACTATGTACCAGGCACCATGCTAAGATCTTTACAAACGTTATCTCATTCTATCCACATAAACCTGGTAGGAAAGTGCTATCATTATCCACATTTTACAGTTGAGGAAACTGAAGCAGAGGCCAAGTGACTCACTCAACACCAGACAGATAGTACCTGATAAGTCTCTATTTGAACTCGAGTCTTTCTGACCCCTAGGCCCAGGGCTCTATCCACTGCACCACCTAACACTTCTTTTGCAACAAATTAAAAGGATGAGTAAACACCTCGAGAGTTGAAGGTTTACAATGGCTTTAACTTTATGAGTAAAGGAGGTGAAACTGCCTGCTCTTTGAGGGAATACTTGAGGTTGGATGTATGAAAAAAAAATTTATAACAAGTACTGTTGCAAATGTAATAATTTTAAGCATTTTCCCTCAGTGACAAGTACCATTAGACAAAATAGACTTAAGTCTTACAAACTAAACCTATTAAATCTATTACACGGGAACGTCAGATACTAGCACTCTACATAGGAAAAGGATTTCAAACTTTAAATGTATATACACACATTAAAAACACGGTTCTACATATGCATAGATTAAACACACATACATACATATATGTATACATATATATGTACACACATTTCTATATAGGTATATTCATACTCTGTAGATAGGCTGTCATTATTACTGGATAAAAACATAACTAGTATTAGAAGAGCAGGAGACTATGTTTTTAGAAAAGGTTAACTGCCTTGAAAATTGCTACCAGGTATAAAAGAGGATTACAATACAACAGGAAGACACTGTTACAATTTTCTGATGTTCCTTTAGTTCCTACCTTAACACAGAAGATAATAAAATCAGTGCAATAACTCTCTACAATCAGCCAAATAAGGGAACTGGATGGCATACCCACAGAATCAATACACCAGGTCTAACAAAAACATGTCTCCAGGCAGCACTGTACACAAGCAGCTGGCTAGCTTCTGTCATACCACATCTATTGAGGCAATGACCCCAGTGATACCTTAATCATTCATCATCCTTCCCGATTCAGGCCAACCCGATGTTCGTATCTTCAACCCAGGAACAAGACTAGGCCTAACCAAGAGTCCAGTATACAGTGTACAGGCTGCCCAAATTCTCTTGGTGAGCAGTTAATTATTTCTGTTTGCTCCCCCATCCCACTCCTTGGATTATTGTTTTAGGCCCTAAAGTGTACCAAGTTTAGTGAATGGGCTACAGAATTTCTGTTACTTGAGAACATCCTCACATATTATTTTGATTCCCAATCAAAATATATCTGGGATATAAGGCAATATGTAACAGTAAAAAAGAACATTACATGCTAGGAGTCTGGAGACCTGAATTGTATCTATGACCATGAAGATGTCACTCTTCCCATTTAAAATGAGATTTGGACTAGATACTCATCTTTAAGGTCAGTTCCAGCTCTAAAACTCCTATGATTTTTGTAGTCTATATTTAGATCTTTTCTTAGGCTTCCTTATTCTCCCATCAGTTTTATAAATTAAATTTTAATTGCATAAAATGATCCCTATTGTGAACCCTGTGAAATAGAAATAGGCAAATTCAGAGAAGGTCAAATAATCTAGGAAAAACCAAATGAAGTCCATTATTACCTCCTAAATATATTTGTTACTATATACATGTACAAGCAAAATGGTCATGTGATCACTTATCTTAGTTATTATCTGATGCTTTTTTTTCCCTCTAGGATCCATTCTTCTACCTCCCTCTCACACATATCTACATATATACAATAAACTCAGAAACTACTGATGTCATATTCAACTCCCAATTAAGCTTCACCCTCTGCAATGGTTTATTCCAGTCTTCCTTTTTTCAAATCTTTTTGGTAAGATTTCCTCACCTAGTACTTTGAAACCTGAAAAACTCCTTCTTTTCATATACTCCTAAAGTGAAAATGATACTATCTCCACCTTCCCCAAAACAGCAGCATCTTAATGATAGTTCTTAACAGCAAGTCAGGAAAAACATGATCTGGTCATTTGACTAAATTTCAAGAGTACAAGTATAACCTCCTCCTACTGAACAACTAAGAACACTGGTGAGTTCTAGTAACTACTGATTTATGGTCTTAATTAGAATTATCTTCTAAACTCAATTTCTGATACTTTTTTTTAGCATATTAATTCTTTAAGGGCCTTTACTACAGTAAGAAGTACTAACATTTAAAAAAAATTAGCCACATTTATTCTATAAGTCCCATTTTTTTCTTTTTTAAGGTTCAGGCTAGTAGTGAAAAATTGCTTTAATCTCACACTCTTCAACTAAGATGAATCTTTATATCCCAAGTCTCCAGATAATGACAATAAAAACAATCATGACAGAATCTCCGATTTTTAGAGAAGTGCAGCAACCATAAAGTGTCAAGTGAACAATGCTTAAGTAAGAGACAGTGGAAAAAGTACTGATTTGGAATTCAGAGACCTAAGTACATATTGGTGTTCTACTACTAGTATGGTAACTTTGGGCTTAGCTGCTCAGGGACTTTCCCTAAAGTCCCTTCCAGCTTTAAACCCTAAGATCTCCTCTACCTAGCACTTAACAGTTTGGTAAGGGCTTTCACATATGTAATTAGTTCATCTATCCTCCAACAAACTTATGCAGTAGATAGTACAAGGGACATAACAATATCATTCTCATTTACAAAGGGGAAAACTGAGTTGCTTTAAAAAAGGGAATGAAAAGGAGAAAAATTAAAGACAGAAAAATTCAACCACTTTAATCAATACTGTTGTGGTATAGTACAAAGGGTGCATCTGGTGTCAAAAAATCCTGGGTTTAAATCCTGGTACTGCCACTACCTATGAAGCTTTGGGCAAGTTATTTAACTTTTCTGTCAGTTTCCTCAACTGTAAAATAAGAGTACTGGATTAATCAATTAACAAATCTTTAATAAGTGCATGATATCTAAGGTCCTTGCTTCTACCCTAAAGCTATGATCCTACATCCTTAAAAATGCTTTCACATTAATTAACTGATTCTCACAACTATGAAGCAGATCACTAACTCAGTTTTATATAGTTTTCTAAATGACAGAACACAGAGTTAAACATGAGACCTAGACCTGGCTTTTAATCTAGATTGACCATACTATTTCTGTGGCCTTTGCAGTCTCCCTCCCGCCTTATTAATAAATCAAGGTTCCACATACCCCACAAAATTCTTCTTAGAGTAAAATAAGATGTAAGAAACTGCTTTTAGAAAGTAATTAATACTTCAAGAATGCAAGGTAATAAATCCTGGGTCAGAAGCTGTAGAGCAATGGGAATTGTAAAGATAAACTTTGAGGGGGAAGTCTCTAAGTCCAAGATGTCAGGGCCTACTATAAAGAAAGAAGATGAAATGAGAATTTTAGGAGGAAAAAAAATGAAAAAATAAAATGTTTAACTTTTTTTCATAAACATTTTATGTGAAAAGTTGGCCATCTCTTTATATTCATATTAACGTGATAGTATTTTACTTTACCAAGGGCTACCTTAAAAATAAACTATTTTTTAGAAAGCAAAAAGAAACCAAGCACCCATGGAATGAGAAGTTTAACATTTTTTTATTACTTTAAAAAAACCAACTTCAGTTACGTACAACACACCAGAACACCTCAGAGAGGTACTTGATACATTATACTGGTTTGCTAGTACTCAAAAAAGCCAGGTGGCAAATTATGGCTTGCAGAGAGCAGGAGTGTGTACAAAATGAATATAATCAGCAAGCAACAAGTGTTTCCTCCCAATTTTGTCACTGATCATACTTGCCCTATGGGGATTTATAAATTCAAGTTTCAAACATTTTAAAAAGCCCAAGTACAACTGCCCTTCCATGCATGCTAATTCACAGCAGGTGGTTTTTAAGAAGATTAACCCACTATTGTCCTTTACACAGAATCAAATGTCATTTCTGCCTTGTCTCAAGCCAAAAAGAGAGCACAAGATGAGTTTCTAGGATGATGATACAGTATACTGCACTGTCACTAAATTATTACTTAGCAAGATAGCCCCCAAACTCAATTTAACCAAGCCTCCCATATAAAAATATGGAGGCAGCTTTCTCACTTCTATTTCCTGAAATACTGAAGTAATTCTCATTTAACTTTTCTATTCTTCCTTTGTATGATTTCATCTACAATCTTCAAGGAGAATCAATAAGCTACTGCTTGGAGAAAAATGGCTCCTTATGTAGGATGCATTTCTTTGTAGCATAATTGTATCTTACAAATATTCTGCAGCTAAAATATATTGTGTAAATCTCTGTATTATCTATAGCTCATATCTATTCTCTATAAACCTGTGAACTAAATTTCTAAATGACCTAAATATAAGTGAGTATTTTCCCATAAACCTTTATGGACCTGTCCTCTTTTATTTCAGTTGCTAAAACAGTTTCATAATTATCTAGTTGTGAATGAAGACAAAATTTTTCAAGCACTTTGTGTATTGATTTTTTTTACTATTTATTTCACATGTTCAAACCAATAAATGGGGTTAAATACTAAGACATGTTATTATTACTTTGTACTTAAATCCAGATGGAACTCCACTATATAGATCCAAAGAGGCTATTTTCAAGAATTCATATGCAAAAAGTCCTTCTGGAGCTTAGCTTTTCCTGTACAACACAAGTTACATCTGTAAATTATTCACTTTTTATTTTTCATAATTCAGAATGCTTTCAAACATTTGCTTGCACATTTGGCATCAAATGGTAACTAAATAATTTTAAGAATTGAAGCAAGAAAAGCTGAATCAAAGTGAATAAATTTGCCTATAGTACCAAGTTAAAGAAATCTAACTAAAATGGCTGTCATTATAAACTGCAACTTGTAGAAACCACTCCTAAGTGAATTACGCAGGAAACCTGAGCATATGGCCCAGCTCAGATATCATCATACTATAATTCAGTCTCTCTTTAAGGGTAATACTCAGAAAAGTCTAATACAATATATAAATAAGGCTTTACGTCCCCTTAAACAGACCCCTCTACTTTCACCCTACCCCTTTTCTAGGATATACAAAGAGATGTCACTTCATTATGTCATTTGTTTCGATAGAAACAAGCTTACAGAAACAAAGGCAAGGTTTGTCCCTTTCAGCAATTTTTGCATTGATAATGCACTTAGAAATATGGTGATGGAAATGTTAACCAATGAAAGAAAATTCATGTAACATTTTCAGGATGACAAAAACAATCTCCATGTTGATAACCAATTCTATTCACTATCCCACTTCAACATTAAGAAATGTAAGTAATTCATCTGTGAATTATTTCAAACTACATAGTGAGCTATCTACCTGTAACTATGGAGGCACCAAGAATCAAAAGGCCCTTCTCAAGATGAATTTTCTTTCATTCTTAGTGGATTTAGAGTTTTAAAAAAAAAAACCCTGCTTTTTCAGGTAAGATTAAAAAAGAAAAGCTGATTTTAGTATAACTACTTTACTTAAAAAGCAACTAAATTTTAAAATGTATTTTCCTTCCATAGTCCCAATCTTGTCAAATTAACCACATTCAACATATTAAGACAAAATACCTGCTATTCAATTTATCCCTGACCAGAATGTGTGCTTTATCTTAAATGTACTATAACATTCACACACTTGGGGTTAAAGTCATAAACAACTATATTTTTCATAAGAGTAGCTAAAGAACTTAGTTGTCAAAGTGGTTGAGAATAGGAAGGGGAGAAATCAAAATGTTTTACTTCTGGAATATATTTTAGTGTACTTTTTCAGCTTGGTGAATATGATTTCACTTAAGATTTACTTTCTCATAGAATCCTTATTCAACGGCAAGAAAGCACTATTTTCTTCTTTTTTTTCAAATCATCTTATCATTCATACACTTACATACAAAATGAAAGATGTACAATATAGTCTGTTTATAGAAATATACCATAGAAAGACTATCCTACTACCTTATGATATGTAATGAGTTGCATGAATATTACACATTATGCAGGCTTACATCTAAAATGTAAATGCTTTGTGTCTTTAAAAATACTAACACACGATACTGTCCGAATGTAGTCATGTTGTCTAACAAAAGATTATAGTTAGCAATTTTACCATGCCAAGGAAATAATTTCAAATATTCTCTGGCCAAGTATACTGCAAAACTGACCATCACTGCAACTGGAAATGTGTGACCTTTATTTGCTTGTTTTAAGAAGCCCTTATACTACACCCCTACTTTTCACACAATATACCAACCTTAACACACCAGCTTCCAAAGGTCACCCAAGAATGGATAGTCACTAATTCTGAAATGGTACTGGATCATCAAGATATAAGCAAGGACTTTGGACTCTAAATTGTGTGGGTTCTCTGGATTTGAAAACAACACTGTGTACAAAAACTAGCATTCAGTAATAGTTGCCTTTTTGAATAGACTTTTCAAATTATAAACACATCTACTTTCACAATCAAGACAATTTTGTCAGGAAATTTTATTTTAATTTTCTGAACACTCTAAAGCAGTAACGCTTTAGGTATTGTATGTGTCCAGACAAGATTAACAAAATTAAATGTTCTAAATTACAAATTTGGCTCCAGTGAAAGCCTCAAAAAGAAAGAGAAGAAAACAACAACCCTCCCCTGAAAAATAAGTATGACACACACGCACACACACACTGTGAAGAAACCCCAATGTTTCATGCAATGGTAAGCAAGATGTAAAAAGCTACCCAAATTCACATATTTCTACACCAGATCATCATCAGAAAAAGTACTCTGTAGTAAATCTGTACATCCAAACGCATTTGGGATCTACAACTAAGTTACATTATTTAATGTTATATACATTTATTACCCTCTCCCCCTCCCTCCCACTTTTTCTTATAATGTCTTAAGTAAAGCCTTCATTCAAACCCAAACAAAAGATATACGACTGGGGGTTGGGGGGTGGGGGGAAGCAGGGAAGATAATCACTTTAGACATTCAATTAAAATGTTTTGTAGAACTCAAAATGTTTGATAAAAACAAATATCTCTTCATTTAACATTTTGCTTTCTAACTGTACAGTAAATTGCATTGTAGAGAATACACCTCTGTCTTCAGACTGTATCTTCTTTGGATGGAATTAAGATGTAATTGGATATTTATTTTAAAGATAAATAAATGGGAAATTGGTCCAAATAGAACAACAGCAGATATATTACATGCAGGCTTTTAATATATATATATTTTTAATTCTCTTAAACAAATGAATGTAGGTATAGTTGAAACGGCAAATGAACTGGAAAAAAAAATATAGAGCCCAGATCCAAAATATAAAAACATCCCACTATCCTGGCAATGGCAGCAAAAATAAGGGAAAAGTAATCTTCTGGATCATTGTTTTTTTTCCAATATCCAAATTCCAGAAAGATTTCTATTCATGAAATTTTAGCAGCCAAGTTTCCCACTTCTTATTTAAATGGAACAAATGCCTTAAATAAACTGTTTGTCCTCTTCACTGAAGAGAGCTAGTCTATTCATCTTTAATGAGCTAGTTTTGGGAAGATTAGCCAAGTACTGTAGTGATGCCTATAGCATACAATCCAAGCATTTGCTGTGAACAGTTGGAGAAAGCAGTCAGTAAGAACCTAGGATCAATGGAAAGAGATGTTACTTTAAGCCTTCCATGAAACAGAGACCCACAAAGTACCCAGTGTTAAAGCCCAATTATCTTCTTTCGCTTTATATTGTGCAAGTTCCACCCCTATGAAACAGTAACTGATCCAAAGTTCCCAGTTTTCTTGTTTCTCTAGTCAATTTTCACATTAGTATAGATTTTTCGGACAAAGGCACTTGTTCCCATGTAACCAATTGCTCCTGAAAAAGCAAAGAAAAGTATTTCAAATAGTATTCATCATCAACAGATATTTAAAATGACTGATTTAAAGAGTTACTGAACAACACACACACACACACACACACACACACACACTCTCACACACTCTCTCATCCTCATTTGATAATACCTTATGCATTTATAAGGCAAAGTAAATTTGACTGCAGGTAAAAATAATATGCCATTAATTACTTTTGAAATTCAGCATTTGCCTATTGACATTTTTTCAGCAGAGAATATCTTAGTAGGTGAAATTAAAGTAATTCATGGGATACTTCAGGGCTAACGTCAAGATCTAAGCTGCTCTCCTTGTTAACAGAAGCTAACAAAGCAGCATTTTCAACTGAAATTTTTATTCGTAGTAATGTTCTAATAATGTTTGTTTGGTTTGAATGCATATCTAAAGGCAGAGAAGGTAAAGCCTTTTTTTCTGTAAGCAGGTCTGTCAGTTTTTTTTGATTTTTAAAAGAATCATACTTAGTGAAAGTATGGTATAGTAGAGAGCCAGAATCAAAGTTAGGAAGAGTAACCTGGATTCAAGTTCCCCTTCAATCTCATATCTATACTATAGATGTGACCCTGACCCTGGGAAAGTCTCTTCCCCTCTCAGTGCCCTAGGTAACTCCTTAAGACTCCAAGCTGGAGAGAAGGTGCTGCCCTACACCAGTTTTCTCACCATGAAGTTTCCTTTACCAATGAAATCACAGGTCCACTCTCTGTCCCTCATGCTCCATACTCTGCTACTGAAGCTCAAAATTCCTAAAGACTCTATTTTTAACTAAGTAGTTAAAGTAAGTTAGTTAGTAGTTAAGTAGTTAGTTTTATTTGTTTTACTTAAAATAGTCTGGTGTTTTCCAATATGAAAGAGGTGGTCAACCAAGACACAGACAAATTTTCCATCTAAGTCCATAGATAAATGACATTTTAAAAATTAAACAACTTGTTACAAAAATACTAATAGAAAATTTAATAAATAATAATATATGACTCGCTTAAAGCCAAATCCAAATTTCTAGACCTTTAATGCATAATTCATTTTTAATCAAAAGGTATAGAAAAAAAATTAATCTGGGGCATCCTTTTTTTCCAGTTTATTAAAAAGCTTTAAAAAAAAAAAGACATCATTAGCTTCAAGCAGAATTCAGACGACCGCTTGTCCAATGTTATAGTGGAGAGGTTCCTTCTGCATACTGGCTGGATTAAATTATTACATTTAAAATTTTTTGTTTCTGTGAATTACACTATTACAAGTAATAGTGTTTAACAAAAATATTTTCATGATTCCAATGATAGTTCCTCATGATAACCTAAAATTCTATAGTTAAACAAGTATAGATTAAAAACTGCATTTTTCCACCTTAAAATACTTAGTGCTTTTTCCTCAATTAAAAAAAAGTCAAGCACATGCTTTTCCCTTCAAATTGTTAATTTCTAACACATCTTAGCAACTGAAATAAAAGTGTACAATTCCTGTATTATGGTGACATTTTAATCAGTTCCAGCAAGAACAGTTAAAAAAAAAAGATTAAAACTGAAAGCCTATAAGCCTATTAGAGAATAAATGGTTGAGAGACTGCCAGAACAGCAGGGGCCCATGGAATTTGCCAAGGATATCCAGCAGTAAAATGAAATTTCCACAGGAAAAGTACTCAAAAAATTTTGCTACATTCATTCCATTTCCTTTATAAAAGTCAAGATGTTACCTCCATAGGTCTTCTCAAGATTACACAAATAAAAATCAGAGATAAATAGCTGATATGTGACTTCCTTAATAAAAGATACAGAAAATTAATCCTATGCTCAAGTAAAATAAATTCATCAAGAGAAAAGAATTAAATATCTACTCCTCTGCTTAATACCAAAAAATCTTGATTTTGGATACTTATCAAATAATTATAAGTTGGTGATAATTAGGAAAGATACACACAAGAGTTCAACTGGCAATTTTCCAAGAAAAATTAACATGAAATATACAAAAGAGTTTTTTTTTACGAAATTCTGAGGGTCAGGGAAGCAGGAAAATAATGAGTAAATGAAATTCATAGGAAATATATAAAACTCATTTTACCCTTCTGTTTACGTTCAACTTTTTCTCCAAATATGAAAGACAAAATAAAAATCAGAACATTTAAAATTGGATTTACAGTCTTCACAAGACTTAAAATTGGGACTTAAAGGATTATTTTTCCAACCTTCCTGATCATAAAAACTATGGCACAGAATGTAATTTCTGACTTTTCATTTACTATATTGCTGTTTGTAATTTTAACAGATTTATTGATTAGCTTCCAAACACTGCTCAACTTACCACACATTATCCCCAAGGCTGTGCTAAATACCGCCATATAACCAAAGTAAAATGCTGTTTGAAATAAGCCATACATCCTGAAATGAAATAAAAATAATTATGTAGATTTACATACACACACACAGAAACAATCAATCATATTATTTATAGTTCTGTATCTTTAGACAAAAGCATAGGTTTAGCTTATTCTACGTACAAAAGGAAAAAGTCATCACTTACTTTGTTTTGAAAAAATAGTAGTAAAATGAATACATGTAAACATAGATTGCAGTTGATGCAGCAGAAAGAAAGCTCGTCCACTGCCTAAAAAACAAACATATCTCTATTAAATGCACAGCAGTTAAAGAAAAACCTTGCAATAAAGTATTTCTTATTTTGTAAAAGTACTTCTAATATTGTAATTTTTAAATGCTATTTTGGATAAGAAAAGTGTATTTTTCGAAAAAATATACACATGCACATAATCCATTGAACAAGGACAGAAGTAACAAATAATATTAGAAACATAAATGTTCGGCTTTGTCTTGCTGTACTCACCATTATATGATGACCTCAGGAGACTAATTAATTTCTCTGCCTAGTTTCCCAGTCTATAAAATAACACAATGTTGCCTGTTTCTTATCGCAAAAAGATGAGGATTATGAAATTTGTAAAAATTAGCACCAGAGTAACCTCACTTGTTTATTTCCCTTTAAATTTCTATTCTTTCTTAATTAACAAAAATCTATTTTCTCTCCTTACTTCCTTTCCTCTCCATAATTGAAATACCCTAAGAAAAACAATGGCCTTGTAACAAATACACAGCCAATCAAGACAATTTCCCACATTGGTCATGTTCATGTCAGTCGGTAGCATATGTCTGTCTCCTGTCAGAAGGTAGGTCAGTCCTCTGGAGTCACTGCTGCTTATTGCAGGGATGTGAAACAAATGGGGCAAATCAATAGAGAGTTCCTGGACTGCACTGCAATGATTAGAGTTCTTTGAAAGTCCTTTAAAAAGTATTTGTCTTTACAAGGCTGTATTTATTATAGAAGTTATTCTCCGAGTTCTTTTTTTTCACTATCCATCACTTCTTACAAATCTTCCCAGATTTCTCTGAAAATATCCCTTTCACTATTTCTTACAGCATAAGAGTACTCCACTGTATTCTTACACCACAATTTGTTTGTTTAGTCACTTCACAACTCATCCAGATTTTTGCCTCCACCAAAAAAAAATACTATAATAATGACAATGACATAGATAATAACTAGTATTTATATAGCACTTTTAGGTTTGTATGATGTTTTACAAATATTGCCTTACTTTATCTTCACAACAATCATGGGAGACAGGAACTATTATTGTACTCATTTTATGGCTGGGAGAAATCAAGTGATTTGTCCATGGTCACACAATAAATAGGCATCTGAGGGTGGATCTGAACTCAGGTCTTACTGACTCCAAGACCACAAGGATACCTTCTAAATACTTTTGTACATATGGGTTTTTTTCTCTTTTTTTGAACTCCATGGGGTTACAGAATTAGTAGTGGTCTTTCAGAATCAAAGGGTATGGTATTCAGCTTGGTAAGCTTTGAGGCATAGCTCCACATTGTTTTCTATAATGGCCAGGTCATTATACAGCTCCAACAATAGTGCGCTGATGAGCCTGTTTTTCCATAGCTGATCTAATATGTCATTTTTTATTTCTGTCACCTTTGCCATTCCAATGGATGTGAGGGGAAATCTCAAAGTTGCTTTTAAATTTCATTTCTCTAATTATTAATGATTTGGAGCATTTTTTCATATGGTTATTGATATCTTGGATTTCTTTCACAAAAGGGAAGCAATATCCTTCATATCCTTTGACCTTTCATCAACTGAGCAAGTGCTCTTATTTTTATAATTTCAATTAGTTTGTTATACACCTTGGAAGAATTCTGTCTTAAGAATCAAAGCTTTCAACATATCCTTTTACCTATTTTCCTTATACCACGGACTGAATTGTATTTAAAATATTCTTACTATCCTGGCAACATTCATAACTAATTCAAAAAAGTTCTTGCTTTAAGTACTTACCACCTATAATCCTCTGCATTTAGCAGAAAGTATGTGCATACAATGGTTACACAAACAGTCACAATGCAAAGGATGACGAGCACCAGCATCATGAAGCCATAGACATAGTAGATCTTGTACGCCCAGAAAGATGTAAAAATGAAGTACCTAAACAAAATGGCAGAAATAAGTATACTGCTATTCTGGCTATTGTTTTCTGGCTATTGTTCTAGAAGAGGCTTGATGAAAACCTCTTGGTCTTGATCTCTCCCACCTATTTCTGCCACCCCACAGAGGATAAGATGAAGCTCAGGAGGAAAAAAAATACAAACAGTAACTTCTAGGCATCTCCATAGGTAAAATGTGGTAGTTCAAAGTTGTGATCAGAGGATAATACACCAGGCTCTGGAATTTGGGCCTAATTTCTAAGCTTCTTATTAATTATGTGATACTCCAAAGCATAATTTAAAAAGTATGAATTTCCGAATAAAATAGGGGTGATAACTATTGAGATAAGCTAGAAATCCTTCCCAAAAGTTGGTGGTTTAATTAGGAATCTCAGTGTCCCTATATCTACCCGATTTTCCAACTTATTCTATTCTAATTCCTCAAGAAAAGAAACCCATCATTAAAACTTACATTTCAATGAAAATTGAGCCAAAAGGCAAAATTCCTCCAAGACAAACAATAACTGCTGGTTCCATGAACCTAAAAAAGTGATATAACTTCATTTAATTTTCACAGAATACAAATCTTCATTAAACACTAGGTAAACTAGTTTGTTCTCCCTCCTCCTCCTAAAGTTAAAAGCTAAAATGAAATGGACAAAATACACAACCTGGTGTAAGTAGCTAAACACTTGTTATGTTTCCAACCTTAAGAACCTCTGCTTTTGCTAGTGTGGATAGTTCCTTCACTAGTAAGTATTTCAATTACTCTGAAATATAATCATAGAGCTGCCATGGTCAATCATGACCCTAGCTCTCCAAATACAGCTAAGCTGGTCCTGAAATACATACATAACACTTAATCTATTACTAGACTCATATATCCAAAGCTTTCCAGTTTGGCAGGACCTGCCATAGTTTGTGCTGTTTCATTTCTGATTATAGATGGTGTTTTCTCTCAAACATTTCTCTACCCAGAAAATAAAGGCAAAGGTTGGCCCCTTCTGTTTTGCAATTACAATAAAATAAATTGACTTTAAAAGTTCAGCTCTAACAGCTTTCCTAACTGGGATGTTTCTCCACTGAGTAATCTAAGAAAAAGGGCACAGGCAACTCTATTATTTTGATTAACAAAGAAGACAGACTTTACTTTTGAAAATGAAGAAAGTTACTGTTTAATCACATAAAAGTTCACTCTAGGTTTTGGCCTCTCAAACTGTAAGGGCAGAACTGAGAGAATAATAGATACCTACATACCTAAGAATTGCTTTCAGGACAGTATTTATAAAAAAGCTTTATATAAAAAAGCTTTAAATAAAAAAACTTTATATAAAATCTTTTCAACAAATTTCCCTGTATATATCCACATTCTCTTGCACCCTTTCTTTTAGTCTTATGAGTCACAAAGGGTTGAAATAGATATGCCATAATAAAATTCTTCTATTTTTGTCTACTTTTAATATCTTGAAAAAATTATGTTGTGACTTGACTAAATCAACACTACAGCAGATGAAATTTGGGCATTTAAAAAAAAAAAAACAAAATTTGTGAAGAATTCTATCTATACTATACCAATAATAAAGACTATGTAGTAGTACTACAGTCATTCTAATCTGAGCTCCAATAATTCAAATATAAAGGGGCAGGACATGCCAAAGAAAAGAAATAAGTGCATATCATTTATTGTTGTTCTGACCAATAGCACATATGAAATAAGAAATGGGAAGTTATACTGTCCCAAGCCATCTCTCCACTCCAATTGTATCCTCACTAACTTTTATGACATTTTCAAGCCATTTCAAAATATTCAATTAAATATCAACTTGAACTGAAATAAATCAAAACTTTCAAATTCCTATAATCAAATCTAAAGTATTCAATGTGCTAAAGCTATAATAATGTCAAAATTACACATAGCTCTAAGAACTGTTTTATTCTGAGAAAAAATATACAAGTCAGAATTTTCTCTTTACCATTTTTTCTCTGGTATAGGACGAGGCACAGCATTGACACGACAGGGAAAATTGGGCTGACCCGACAGATTTCGGCCTAGAATTGTACCAACAAGATTCAAGGGAAGAATAACAAAAAAACAGATGCAACAAACAGCAACCTGCAAATTAAAACAAAATATCTACAGTTACATAAAACACAGTTTACATAATATCAACAAGGATAAAGTAACATGAAATTACTTTCATCACTATTTAATCATAAAATTATTACATATAAAGTTCCTCAAACTTTGCAGACTAGCTTATTTTAAATAAGAAATTGAAAATGATCCAAAAAAGTCCTACTTTCAAAAGTATACATATTTAGTTACACTAATAGCTTACTTAGCACTTTTACAGACATCATCTCCTTTGAGTCTCAAAAAAAAAAATTACATTCCTAAGGTCAGACTCTAATTAGTTAGTAGAGCCAGAATTCTGCTTCCAAGTCAGTGTTCTTTTCCATTACACATCATCCCAACTCATGGACTATCTACTTAACACAGACGTGATATACAAGGTTTTCCCCTTACTTTTCTACACTGTTTCACTAAAGCCATCTCTCTATCTCCTTAATTTTCATGCTCTGAATAGATCTTTTATCATTAAATTCATTTATTATTTATGATCTTGGTACCAAAAACAAAATACCATCTGACTACAACCACATAGGCATTTGCCATATTTATACAAAGTAAGTCCCTGTCCACTAAATATTTATCATATGAGGGGGGAGAAGGAGTTGAATTAAGGAATATCCCTCTTCCAATGCAACTCTCCCAACTGTTTTGCAACTTCAAGTCTTAAGAGAGTTGCCTACGCTCCTGAAAGTTTGAGTAGTCTGACCAGGGTTACTATAATACGCATGCATGTATCAGGCAGTTGGACTGAGTCTTAACCTTCCTAATTCAGAAGCTAGTTCTCTACCCACTATAATGTGTTGCCTCTCTATTTTATAACTACTAAAATTATATATCAGTCACTGAAATCTATAGTAACACAAAAATATCTGTTTGGGAAAACAGAAGATTATAGTGCCTTATAATAAAATGAGACTAATGAAAGATCCATCAGGAAAACCTGGAATTCCTGAGACATAAAGTACTGTAATTTATGATCTTTAATCTATATAATCCTACCACCTAGTGTTAAAAAGGGGTAACTGCAAGTAACAGCTTTGTCACTGATTGCTTAGGCAGTGTGCAATTCAATAAATCTAGAAATATTTAAGAAGCTAGATTCTATGAATAGAATTAACATGACTTTGTGTATGAAAAAATATCTGAGAAAATGAAAGCATGATGAAATTCAAGGCTGCAAAAAGCAATAATGAGAGAAATGGTGCAAATGAAAGATAAAAATCTGAAAGAAAAAATAAATTAACTTCAAGAAGGTAGATGATTAGGAGAAAATGTATATTCCCTACAGGCCACTAATTATAAATTTATAATTTGTACATAACTTATCCTCACCGCCTTCTTAAGTTAAGGCTCAAGTGCCTTTGGGGGAAGGCGTTAATAAGGTCACTGAATTATTATGAGGGGAAAAAATGAGATAACAGATCACTGGATCATAGACATGGTGCTGGAACACTCTTAGAGCTTTACCTGGTTCAATCTCCAAATTTTATGGAGGAGAAAACCTTCCCAATAAGGTTAAACTTACCCAAAGTGGCATTGGTACTCTGAAGCTATCACCACACCCAGGTCCCCTTGATTTTAAACCCACTACCTTCCACTGCATTTCCAAGTCCACTTTGTGTCTTGTGTGCATCAATCTCCTTAACGGTCTCCCTGTCAGTCTTTTCCCTTCTCTAATACATTGTGTACATTGCAAACACAACAATCTTCCCAAAAGACCATTTCTTCCTCAAAAGCCTTCAATGCTCCCCACTTAAGTTATAGGAGTTATAAAAAGAAATGGACCAAATGATGTTACAGTGTAATTTTTCACAAAATTACAATGAGGGTTTGCTCATAATGCATTAAAGATGCTACTGTGAAACAATGTTAGAGAATTGTGCCATCAAAATACTTTTAAATCTAAATCATGATGGAAATGAACTAAGGGAAAACTGTATAAGAAACTAACGCCAAATTTTGATAACTGTTTTATTTTTACAAAGGCTAAACATTGCTTTAATGGCATTAAAAACCTTCCTTTGCTATGGTTACATACCAGTCACATCTCAAACCCACCCAATCTCTTCCCACTACACCACTATGACCCAAGTGGTGGCACTTCCAATGATGGTGGTGCCCAGTCCCACCTTCCCCAGTCTCACACATATCACCACTGTTTGACTGAGGGTCAAGAGAATAAATAGTCAAAGACGTATTATATCTCCTAATAATAACAGATGATATTTATATAAGGCTTTAAGGTTTACAATGCACTTTAAATGCATCATCTCATTTGATCCTAAAGAAAACATCATGAGGTGGGTACTACTGGTATTACCCAAGTGAGGCTCAAATAAAGCAAAGTAATTTGCCCCCAGTTACACTAATAAATATCAGAGGCAAGATGTGAGCCATGGTCTCTCCCAACTCCAAGTTCCACATTTCATCTCATCTGCCTCTCTTAGAAAGGTACAGTTTTGCCTAAAACCCATATCTTGTCTAGGTTAGAAGCACTGCTTAACCAACCCCCTCTCCTCCCAACTCCCCTCAGGAGAACAAAGATATTGTCCAAAAGACATGCCTGCTCATATGTGCTGGAAGCTGTGACAAGATAAACCATGGGGTCTTAGAGCCAGGTTTAACTTGAGAAAAGGCAGCATTTCCCCTTCTGCTTCATGTAAGAGTTCTTTCAAGGGATGGTTCTGGTATATGGATAGAGGGTTAGAGTAAAGAAAGCCTATGCAAACTATTTGGTCAGTCTCAGTTTTTTCATCTGTAAAATGAAGCTGATAATGTACTTTCACCAAAGGATTGTTATTAGGTTCAAATGAGATAATATACATAAAGCACTTTGCAAACTTCAAAGCAATATACTGTAATATTATCTTCTCGTATGGTTGTTATTGCAGATCAGCCAGTCTGAGGCAACTTGGGTGTCAGATTTTGGACAGGAAGTTGGCAGAAGATGGGGAAAGGAAAGGAGATGAGAGAAATTATCTATCTTGCCTGATACTTCTCTCCAGCAGCAAATGTCCTTATATATCCTTCCCAATTTCCATCTAGTGTTGCCACTCTCCCTTCTTTGCAGAGAATGATTAAGGGTGTGAAACACAGAAAATTCTTTCAGAATCGGGGGATGTGTTGGGTTAGTTTTGCTGAAATGTTTTCATTTATTATTTTTTATTACAAAACATAGCTTTCTGGAGAGAAGGGACATATTTAGAAATGAGTATCATGTAAAAACAAACTATATCAATAAGACATTTTAAAGTTGAACAATAAAGGAGGTGAGTGAATCAAAAAACCTGAGTTAAAGACCCTACTCCATTACCAACTAGTTAACCAGTTTTCACATCTGTAAAATGGAAATACTAGTACCTGTAAGTACCTCTTGTTCTACCTACTTTCCAGGATTATGTTTTACAAAACTTGGAGCTCCATGAGCTATGATGAGAGAAAACAGAACATGGGTCATGATTCCCTGATGTGAGGCCTGGTCTACAGCCTCAAGAGAGAAGAGGAGCCAGAGCTTCCTTGACTATCTTTGGCTCCACATAAACATTCTCATACCTAATCACAACCTACACATGAAAGTGATTTTGAATTCCTACAGGTCATCATCCAAACTCCATTCTTCAACCCCCAACCAGATGACTTCCTTATTTGTATCCCTCACCCACAAATTCCAACTAAGCATCACCCTCTCCCTTCCACCTTGACCTCTGGAATAGCTGGTCCATAGACAACAAATTGCCTTTCTTCTTCCACTCTTTCCATCTTCTAGTTATTACTGAAACCTGACTCCCCATAATAACATAGCCTCCTTGTCCACCATGTCCAATCAACTGGCTGCACTTTAATTCATTCCCCTTGGCTCACTGATCAAGGGAGGGGAATTGCAAAACTCCTTGTTCCCCACTGTCACTTTCAGGTTTTCTCTCTCTAACTTATCATTTGGTAATCTCTCCTCCTTTGAGGTTCACTTAATTCATATCTACCATCCAATCAAAATCCTGGCAACTGTTATCTGCAGCCCTTTCCTACTTGAATGAGTTCAGAACATGGTTCTCTATTTTTCTCACAACTCCAACCCTCCATACTTAGGGGACTTCAACATATTTACCATTCAGTTTCTCAACCTACTCACCCCACCTCAGCTACACATAAAAGACAATTTTTCAATTACCCACAAATGTATCATTTCCATGTTCAAGAATTCAGAAATCCCCTTACCTAACCATAATTTATTGGCTTTCCACCTCTTCCTTCCCTTAACAAACTCTACTCTTCACCCACATTATAACCTCCAACTCAGTCATCAATTCTCTCATAGGTCATCACTCTTTACTTTAGCCATTCTCTCCTCTCTCTTATCTTCACCCTAGATCAACCAATTTAATTCTGCACTGTTCTCATCTCATGAGTGCTTAGCCCCTTAGCATTTCTGTACCAAGCCTCAGCCTTGGATCATGCTTACCATCTACCACCACTACCCACTTCACACATCCTTCAACACTACACACATGCTACTGAAAGTGGAGAAAATCATGAAACAATTCTGACTGGGTCCACTACACATTTAGATTTAGATTACACAATTTCACCAAAGGCCCCCATCCTCACTATCACACTATATCTCTTCTACCCTTTGTGGCTAAACTCCTTGAAAAGACTGTCTACATGGGTGATTCCATTTTTTCTCCTCTCACTTTCTTCATTTTTAAGCCCTTACAATCTAGCTTCTAACCTCATCATTCTACTGAAACTGCTCTCGCCAAAGTTAAAAACCATCTCTTAAGTTGCCAAATCCAATGGCATTTTCTTTTTCCTAAGAAATATATTATAAACTTAAATACAAAATAAAAAAAAACACTGCAGAACAGAGAGGATTCACAGAGCAATAAATTTCAATTTCAAAAAAAATCTATATAATAAATACAACATGCTGTATTCAGAGATGCCTTTGTCTCCTTGTGATTTTCTTTTGTTCTCTGCTGCGCACATTTTACTTTGTTCTTTCCCCTTTCTCTCTACCCCTCAACCCCAGAAGGTGCAATTAAGTGCAAATGTATATATGTGTGTATACACACATATACATACATGCATACACAAAAATATATGTGCATATACATACATACGTACACTTACATACACATACATATACTTAGATAGCTATAACCCTATAGACATATACATTTATATGCATATATACAAGATTATCCTATATTTATCTGTCCAATGTTTCTCTGAAGGTTGGATAACCTCTTCCTAAGTCCAAGTCTTTACATATTTTTCTAAGTCTATCATCTTGTCATTTCTTAACACCACAGCATTCCACCCTTACACTGTCTAGTTATTTTAAACAGTCTAAAACACTATTGATTAATATGGTTGATACATATACAGTATAGTTTACCTATTTTCCCTTTTGAGTAAATCTATTTTAGCTTTAACTTTGTCTGAGGTCATTACGATCCTTGTTTTTTTAAACTAATACATTCCCCTCGTGATCTTTGTGGTTATCTCTTTATTTCCTGTCCCTCCTAACTTCTCTCCTTTACTTCTACCCACTACCCCGCAACACATCCAAAGACCCCTCCTTTATCTAAACACCCTTCTATTACCCCTTTATCCTAATCCCTCACCCCCCTCTAGAAATCTTCCCCTTATCTTCTCTTTCCTATCACTTTAGCCTTTTATTTCTTTCTGAATTTACAAGACTTTTTTGCCCTTCTACCCTTAGACCCATTCTTGATGAAAGCAGACTTCCAGAACCACCAGCCCTCCTCCCCCATCTAATTCCTTTGTCAGTTCTTCCTCTTGCACCTCATTTGTATAAAATAATTATTCTTTTCACCTGTTCTGGTTTTACTTTTTGAAATCATATCATCCTCAAGTCTACTCCAATCTTACTCATAAACTACTCAGTTACTAATAAAGAATCTTAGACATATCTTTTACATTTCCTCATATAAAAGCACAAGCATTCTGTCTTTATTGAGTCCCTTATAATTAGTCTTTGAGATGTACCATGTAATTTCTCTTAGATCTTGTAAGTCAAATATACTCCTAAGTTCAGCACTGGTTTAAAAAAAAAATTCCGAAAGCCTCACAATTCACTAAACGTTTACTTTTTAAATTCAGGATTATTCTTTGCTGGGAATATTTCAGCTGCAATCAACAGTTCTTTTGCTCTTTGATATATAGTGTTCCAAAACGTGTGTAGAAACTATTAGGTCTTATGTGATAGTAACTGTGACACCACCATGTTCAAATTGCTTTTTTCATGTTCCTCATATTTTATCCTTAAGCAGGGCATTATATTCTTGTAGGTTTTCCTTGTAGAATCTCTTTTAGGTGATGATTGGTAGATTTTTTCTAGTTTTACTTTCCCTTCCTGTTCTAACACTTCAGGACAATTATCATTAATTATTTCTTGTATTATTCTATCAAAAATCTTTTTTTGATCATAGCATTCAGGTAGTCTGATTATTCTTATGTTTTATCTTCCTGATCTGTTCTCCAGATTAGTTAATTTTCCTTATAAGGCGTTTCACATTCTTTTCTATTTTTTCATTCTTTATGGAACCAGCCTGGAGGTGTTTACTCATTGTAGGGACCAAATCTCCTATTTTCTGCATGGTTCTGCCCCAATTCATTTATTTTTGACACTATTCCCCCTGAGGTACTATTTTTATCTTGTTTGTGGGGGAAATCTGGAAAGTTTGGAATCTTCTGACTGACTCTACCATCTTCCTAAAATCCTCTCCCAATGGCCTTTTCTTGATCATCATTCTCTTCCACCTCTCTGCAACCATTAATACTATGTAGATCACTCTGATACTAAGTTTTCAAGACACCACTCTCTCACCTAGCTCCCATCCTACTCATCTGTTACTTCTCAGAATTCCTTTGCTGGATCCTCATGAGGATCATGCCTCTAACCACAGGTATCCCACATGCTTCTGTCCTGGGCCCTCTTCTCTTCTCCCTCTATACTACTTCACTTGGTGATTTCATCAGCTCCCAAAGATTTAATTATCTCTGTGCTGACAACACACAAATCTAACTTTCCTGCCCTAACTTCTCTTTTGTTGTTGTTCAGTCATTCAGTCGTGCCCAACTCTTTCTGATCCCTCTTGGGGTTCTCTTGGCAAACATGTTGGTGGAGTTTGCCATTTCCTTCTCCAGTTCATTTTACAGATAAGGAAACTGAGCAAACAGGTTTAAGTGACTTACCCAGGATCATACAGCTGTTAAGTTTCTGATGCCAGATTTGAACACAGGGAGATGAGTCTTCCTGACTCTAGCCCCAGGAACGCTATTCATTTTGCCACCCAGTTGCACCTCTTGCATCAATTAACTGACTTTCAGACATCTCAAAATGGATGGAGAGTAGATATCTTAAATTCAATACGTCTTACTCATTACCTTTGCCCCTAAACCTTCCCCACTCCCCTAATTTTAATTTCCCTATTACCATAGAAGGCAACATTATCCTCCTAAGTCCCTCAAGGCTCTCAACCTAGGATTCATCCCGGATTCCTTATTATCCCTCCCTCCTTATATTGAATTCGTTGCCAAGGCCTGCCTAATTAATGTTTGTTACATCTCAAATATTCTGTCTTCTCTCTTCTGACATCACTATTAATCTTGAGCAGGCCATCAATTCATACAGGGATTACCACAATAGCCTATTAGTGTGTCTACCTGCCTCAAGTTTCTTCCCATTCTAATACATCTCCTTTCAGCTATCAGCGATTTGCCCTCAGTACGGTTCTGATCATCCTCTACTCAATAAACTCCAATGGCTCCACCACTGCCTCAAGGATTAAATATAAAATTCTTTTTGATGTTCAAAGTCCTCCATAACCTAGTTCCCTCTTATGTTTCTCCAGTTTTCTTACACCTTATTCCTTGACACATACTTTTCAAATAAGTGACACTGGCCTTTTTGCTGGTTCATGAACAAAACACTCCCTTCTCAGGGATTTTCTCTGGCTGTCCGTGATGCTTGGAATGCTCTCATTCCTCATCTCTCTGTCTCCTGGCTTCATTTAATGTCCAATTAAAATCTCATCTTTTACAGGAACCCTTTCCCAACATTCTTAATTCTAATGCCTTCTCTCCCAATTATTTCCTTTTAATGTGTGTGTGTGAGACTTGTTTGCAGAATTTTGTTTGTTCATCTCCTCCATTAGAATGTAAGCTTCTAGAGGGCAGGCTGTCTTTGTATCCCTAGCACTTGGCACAGTGCCAGGCATGTCACAAGTGCTTAATAAATATTTTCTGAGTAACTACTGACTATGTTGGATGAGTTGAGTTCCCTGACAAAAAAAATCCCTACAATTCTATCAATTAAGGATTTTTTCCCTACCAAATTTTTTGCTAGTCAACCTCTGAGATAGCTGAGGTAATTACTAATCATTTACATGTTAACTATGAATTAGTTTGATCAGACTTTTTTTCTTGATAATACTAATGGTAAGATGGAAGTTTTGATGAAAGGAGAAAGAAAAGGGAAAAAGAGGTCATTTTGGAATACTAGAGAGACCCACCCCTAAAGGATGGAGGTCTAAAGCAAAAGGAATCTAGTTACCCCCAAGGTAGCATGAGAACACTGAGTTCCTGATGAGCAAGTGATAGGAGTAGAAGGGAAGCACGGGAATATCTAGATGCTAGAGTATTAAATAAAAGTTATTTGGAAGAGAATGGCAGGATGGGGGGAGATACACAGAAAAAAAGAGGGAAAGAATTGGTGATAGTGGGGGAAATGCAAATTACAGCAAGCAGGTCCATCAGTCATAAATTTGAAAATTTGAAAGATTTTTTTTACAAGGACAAATTTTAAAACAAGCAAACAGGCTGTATTATACATTAAACAATTAAAAATTCTTTTGGCATACTATCTACTAGATTTCTTTCTCACAAGTCCTCTTAAAATCTAAATCTTTTCCTACTTTCAACAAGCCTATGGCTAATCTTAGGTATTTTTTTAATACTTAATTCTTACTAAACTATCACTTAACTACAAAATTATTGCAAAGTAACCAATTACTGATCTGCGCCACTTGAGTTAAATGATCCCATGGTCTGGTTCTTCTAGCCCTAAAATTCTATGATTCCCCTCCCCTCCAAAAAAAGGCAAATTCAAGTACCTAAGGGTAATTCAAGAAAACTAAAAAAAACCTAAATCAAATATTCTCTAAAACATTTAAATTACATTTTTAAAATGTTTCACTAATCGCAAAGTAAAAAAAAATACTGGACTACATTGATTAAACTATGTGCAAACAATAAATAGAGCTTATAACAGGGTGCAAGGAAGTATCACAGGCAAGGGGAACACAAAAACAAAATATATCTACCCTAAAGGAGTTTATGTTTGTGAAGAGAGGCCTGGAACAATGAAATTTCATTTCATCAATATTCCTACTTTCAAATTATAATACAAATAAGAAACATTATATTGTAAGTACATGCTTAATTAGTACCAACATTTAGCCTTCTGTATGCTTGCTGAATCAATTTATTAAATTCTCTCTGACAATCAGATTATTAAAGCAGGCTCAGCATAAAGAATATTATTTTCCAAATATAAAGTTGCTTCAAAGAATTCCTTTTAGTATTCTAACTTCAGAACAATTTTGCTAATACAATTTTCAGTTATGTCAAAATCAAGACATAATGAGAAAAACTTTCAAGCTGAGTCATAACATGAAGGTTTTAATTTTTAAAATCATAGGGAATAATATGTCCAGCAAGATTATCTTTAAGAAGTTGTTCGATTCCATACATGTTTTCTGGCAGACTGAGCCTAATGATTTGGAATGTAGATTCATCTGTTCTGACATTTCTCTATATTTTTTATACGCATCACTGTTTACTCCTCCCTTAAAAAACGTTTTAATACAAAATAATTTAAGATATTTATTAAATTTAAGAAACAGTCTGATGTTTCCTTCCAGAACTTCTTAGACAAAATTCAAATATAAGTGCCCAGATACATCAGGACTACCTCTGAAGAACCTCAAAAATTAGAATATCCTATCAGTTCAAGGAACAAAAATGGGACTGATTCGCCTAAGTTGTAGTACTGTCGGAAAACAGGAAATAAGTAAACTCTATCTGAAAACAGGAAATAAGTAAAATTAGTAAAATCAAACAAAAATAAAGTAAGATACTACAAATCTTCCCAAATCATTTTTGTCAACTCTAGCCCTCTAGTGGTTAGATACTACAAATCTTCCCAAATCATTTTTGTCAACTCTAGCCCTCTAGTGGTTAGTAGAGGCTATGACCAGATTTCCATCAAAAGACTTAACTCCCAGGCCAAAAAAAGTGGAAAAGAGAAGGGCAAAATAGACTGGATACAAGAACCTCATGGACTAGCTATAAAATTCCCTAATGATTTCCCAAAGACTTTTAACCACAAAGTGGGTTAATGAAGCCTTGAGAGACCTTGCCACAGGGAAACAACTAGAGCTCTTTAGTATAGAAGCCAAGGATTTTTATCAGCTCACCAGAATTCAGTGTCATGGGAGACAGTAAGGGTTTATACAATCAACCACACATTTAAGAATTTAGTTTCTTGATTATTCCTGTCAGTTCCCACACTCCGAGCTTTTCTAGGTCTCTTAGTTGGGCATAAAGTAAATTGGGAATTAGTTTCTAATCAATAACTCAAACAAATCCAAATATCTGCTTTGTTATCTCCCTGCCAACCACATGACTCTTCATTTCTACAAAAAAAATTTGGTTAACTCTACTAATTTCCTGAATAGTCCTGAATAGAAATAATCGGAGAATTTCATGCCATACTTTACAATGAGCTTACCACAAATTTACCGGCAAGTATTAGTTTGCCCTTTCTTCATCTCTTCCCAGGAAGAGGGAGGAGAGGAACACAAATACATATATATGCAATACTTTGCACAACACTGGGCAAGTTACCAAAAACTTCCACAAAAATCATCTCATTTGAGCCCGATAAAAATATTCTAAAACAGAAAGGGCTGATACTATTCCTCAATTCAGAGAAGAGAAAATAGATTTCAAAAATCCAAGTGACTTTTCTCATACTACAAAGCTAGTCAATGACAGACCTGGTACTTGGACTCAATTCTGTTTTCTTTTTTTACTCTATATCCAGTCATTTTTCTACTCCACCTCAAGAGAAGAGATAGGAGAGACATCTCAATCATGCATCAAAATTCTCAACTGGAGATCTAAAAGATCTGACTAATTAGCAACCAAATTTGATGAAGGGTTCTTCTGCTCTAGAAGGAAATCCAGGGAAGGAAGCTATCAAAGGGGCTGTTACAACAAGTAAAATAGAAAGCTGTACTATCAGGGTACCACATAAGTAAATCTTGAATGGAAGTATATCAATAATGTTAAAATGAATGTCACTGAATTTACACATTTTAAACCACAAAAAGCAGCCTTTACACAGAGAGGTGGAAAACAGAGTTTATACATTTACTGTAAGATCTACAAGTAGCCTCACTTTTCACTATTTCAAATGTTCTGCTTGATCATATCTGATGGTCCCACAAAAAGCAAATAAAAAAGGACTTCATTTTTCATTAAGTAAAAATGATTTATTACATAATTTTTGTCCACCAATGAAAAAAGCTAGAATACAATAGGTCATTAGCATTTCATCACACACACAAAGACATAGCAAGTAGTGCCCAAAAGTAGCAACAACAAATTGGGAGAGAGGGGAGTGGATGTGGTCTTCAACTGTGATTTAATCAGTGTGGGGAACTCATGAGTGTTTTATATTTAACCCAAATTAGATTTCAACACTTCATAAATCTGAAATTAAATCACGTGAACACTCCGTATAGTAACACAGAACACAACCCGTATCTAACTTGGCAGATGGTCTCAAAGAGTTGCTGCAGCTGAAAATAAATCACCTGTATTCCTCAAATCTAGTGATAAAAGTTTCTCTGAATTTAGTTAGACAGATTATCAGACCATAGCTATAAGAATTCTACTTGAAGACTTTTCAGCAAGGTAAGACAAATCAGAGATACTGCTTCTCAGGCAGAACCTTTGAAAACCTAATTATCTCCTCACTAATGTGGAGGTATCAAAATGGCAATAATACCTAACCAAGGGTGGGAAACCTGTAGCCTCAAGGACACATCTGATCCTCTAGGTCCTCAGGTGCAGCTTTTTGACTCAGTCCAAATGTTATAGTACAAATCCTTTTATTAAGGGGACTTGTTCTGCGAAGTTTGAATTCATCCAAAGGGTCACACTTCAGGACCTAGAGGGCTATATGTGGCCTCGAGGCCACAGGTTCCCTCACCCCTGCAACGGTCGCTTTTGCCCATTCAGCTTTTTAAGGAATGCACTTTAAGGAAAAAAAAAGTATCCATACTTATCAAAAGATGTGAAAAAGAATTCTTTGGAGAGCAAGAAATTGGACATGTCTAATACACAATAAGAATGCTTCAGTCTTGACTTGCCAAGTTAAAAATAAGATCTAAACAAGTTTTAAATCAAGCAACTTACCATTGTTCCAAATGGAATAGCTCTTGAAGCATGGTAATATATGGCTATGAAATTAATGAAGAAGGCAGTGCCACACACCATTGCAGGAACAAGGAAAGCCCCAACAAACATCTGCTTTATCCATCTTCTGCCTAAAAAAAAGGACAATTTATTAACAAAATAAATAGAATATATAAATTATATACCTACTTAAGTACTAAATTACTCATTAAATTGTTACTGTCATGACCTATCAATCTTATTACCTAGCTAGTGTTTTAAAATGAAGGATTCTAGTTCCAGTTCTTTCACCTATTTAGCTACGCAAGACTAGGTAAATTCACTTTAAGCTCTCAGGGCCTCAGTTTTCACATTTGCAAAACGAAAGCCTGTAGGGTAAGTAGATGTGTGGAGTACCTGACTAAATAAATGCTAAGGTATCTCTTGGATCTTAAAAGTCTTTGATTCTAAATATGTATTTCAAGTATCCAAAAGTATTTAGGAGCTGACAGAGCACCAAACCTGGAATCTAATGATTTAGATTCAACTCCCAGCTCCAAACAATCATTAGCTATACAACTATGCTAAAGTCATTAACCTCTTAGGAGATTCACTTTCTTCATCTGTAAAGGCAAACAACAGTACTGGAACACCTCCCCCCTCAATGAATTGTTATAATGGAAACACTGCAAACCTTAAATGTCATAAATGTGTGTTGCTACTACTACTATTTGTACACCAATAGGTTACTTGGTATAACTTTAAGACTGAACTAATTTTTTTTTAATTAAACAACCACAATTTAATAGCTAATCATATTCATATAGTACTTTAAGGTTTACAAGGGCCTAAGAACCCTGTGAGGTAGGTAGTTCATGTGATATTATTCCATTTTAGAGATTACAACATTGAAGCATGATTGTATAGCTAGTGTCTGAGGCAGCTCTGAACTGAGATTTCCTGACTATGGAGCCAGCTACACATCAAAATGTTTCTCAACCACATTTACATCACATGGTTTAAAACACAGGAACCTTAGTACAATTATTAGAGAGCTGTCCATTTCATATAAGGAAGCAACACAGAAGGAGATGAGTTATCACAGGAATATCTCATATGCATGAAAGTGGAAGGGAAAGACTCAATTTTAATATCATCATTAATTCAGTAAACTACACCTACATGGACACAATGTGGTGGCCTGAGCAGAAAAAAGCACAGGAAAGGTGATGGACCTTATTTTCTTTTCATTACTTTTTAAAAAAATTATATTTCTATTCATAGAATACAACTTGAAATCCTGACAATCCTGCATATATAAATGATTATACCTGTGAATTCTCTCCCTACTTCATTTCTACTTTTCTAACCCAACTATGAGAAATTACTAGCTCCAAAGAAAAAATTTGTGAAGAGTTTCTGATAAAAGGCTCATTATCAACATAGCTGTATGATATAAATTAAATCCACACAAATGATCAATATTGTAATCCACATAATATTATAATATATTACTAACAAAACAGAGTAGGAAGAGATAGAAAGAAAAATTCCATTTAAAATTAGTGCTGACAGTACAAAATATTTGGGAGTCTACCTGCCAAAAACACACACAGGACTAATATGAACATAATTAGGAAAACTCTTCACACAAATAAAGACATCTAAATAATGGGAGAAAAGTTCATTGGTAGGCCAAGTCAATATAACAAAAAAGATATTACTACCCAAATTAATCGATACCAACCAAATTACCAAAGAATTACTTTACAGAATTAGTAAAAATAATAGCAAAATAATCTGGAAGAACAAAAGGTCAGTAATATCAAGGCAATCAATGGAAAAAATATGAAGAGGCCTAGCAGCACCCAAACTATGCTAGAAAAATGCAACTGTCAAAACAATTTGGTACTGGTAAGAAACTGAGTGGTTGATAAATGGAATAGATTCATAAACAGTACACATAAGCAAATTAACATAGTCCCCTGGTGTTTAATAAACCCAAAGATCCCAGTTTTGGGGGGGAAAACTCACTATTTGATAAAAACTGCCAGGAAAACTGTAAAGTAGTATGGCAGAAACTTAGGCACAGACCAACATCACACATTGAATAGTAAGAAAAGTTCAAGATGGGTGCTTGAATTAGACATAAAGGTTGAACTCATAAGCAAATTGAGGGAGCATGGAGGAAATTACCTCTAAGGTCCATGGCTAAGGGAAGAGTACATAATCAAACAAGAGACAGAATCTGTTCACAGGAGGTAAAAATGGACAAATTTGACTACATAAAAATCAGAAGTTTTTGCATAAACAAAATCAACGCAGCTAAAATTAGAAGAAAGGCAGAAAACTAAGGGGGGGATCTTTACAAGTTTCTCTGATAAAGGTCTCATTTCCAAGAATATAGGGAACTGAGTCAAATTTATAAAAATACAAGCCATTCCTGATAACTATTTGACTGAAAAACAGTCAAAGCATATCAACAAGTAGTTTTACAGGAAGAAATCAAAGCAATCAATAGTCTCATGAAAAAAATGCTCTAAATCACCAATAATTAGAGAAAAATGCAATTTAAAAATACTCTGAGGTACCACCTCACATCCATCAGATACGCTGGAGGGAATGTGAAAAAATGCTAATTCTCTATTGGTGGAGTTGTGAACGAGTCCAAGCATTCTGGAGGACAATTTGGAACTGTGCTTATAAAACTCTACAATACTGATGTACTGGGTCTATACCCTAAGAAGATCAAAGAAAAAGGAAAAAAACCTACATGTATAAAAATATTTATAGAAGTTCTTTTTGTGGTGGCAAATAACTGGAAATTGAGAGGATGTCCATCAACTGTACAATGGCTGAACAAGTTATGATATGTGAATGAGATGAAATATTATTGTGCTGTAAGAAATGATAACATACATGGATTTAAAAAGCTTGGGAAGACTTACATGAACTGACACAAAATGAAATGAGCAGGACCAGGAGAACAATTTACATATTAGCAGCAA